>JAJLZX010000003.1:0-600000 GCA_030572455.1 [Candida] koratica (nom. ined.)
TAACCAAGAAGTACCTCCGTCCAATCAATATTTTTGGTATTACTCCAGGCTTTCCTCACTAATATACAATAGGAGTTTAATATTGACAGGGACATGCTTTTTGGTGACTCTATATCCTCTGCTACTTTTTAATCTGAAAAATATCATTGGACGTAACAATAACCGTATTTCAAATGTACTATGTATTCAATTTCTTTAGATATCCGATTTGACAGTATTACTTCTTATATTGATAAATATTATTGATATATTTAAGCTAATTCGCTTTACAAAATTCGTAATATAACTGTAAGCCTCAGTTTACAGAACCGTAAAAATGTCTAACTATGTCTTGGTATTTGGTAAATCATCACCAATGTCCATCCTCTTATAATGCTTCGAGAATAAAAGCAGCTATAGGTGATAACAAGTTAAATAGAAAAGCAAAGTAGTAGAAGCTTGTGACACCGCGCACAGAAATATTTTCTCTTTATCAACGATGTGGATCTTTGAATGGTGTATGTAAATAACCAATCGTGTTACGGGATTTTTACTAACAGTTACAGTTCAAGACGTATTATCCTCTTTAGGATTATGGAATAAACATGCGAAGTTATTATTTTTAGGATTGGATAATGCAGGTAAAACAACTTTATTACACATGTTAAAAAACGACAGATTGGCCACCTTACAACCAACTTTGCATCCAACTTCAGAAGAATTGGCCATAGGTACTGTTAGATTTACCACATTTGATCTTGGTGGACATCAACAGGCTAGAAGATTATGGAAGGACTATTTCCCTGAAGTTAACGGAATTGTTTTCTTAGTGGACGCAGCTGATCCAGGACGTTTTGCGGAATCTCGAGCTGAATTAGAGTCTTTATTTAGAATTGAAGAGTTGAACACCGTACCATTTTTAATTCTTGGTAATAAGATTGATTCACACACCGCAGTCGGTGAAATGGATTTGAAATCCGCTTTAGGTTTATACAACACAAGTGGTAAAGATACTGGTAAGTTACCAGACGGTCAGAGACCAATTGAAGTATACATGTGTTCGGTAGTTATGAGACTGGGATATGGTGAAGGTTTTAAATGGTTATCTCAATATATTTAAACTACCTTGTTTGTATAGAATATTTATATGTTGAATCCTATGTTCAGTAGTTATTGTAATAATTGAATATAGCACTATTATCTTTTCCACATTAAAGTAGAAATTGTTGCAGCCGTCGTTGTAATTTTTGATCCGCCCGCATTTCCTTAACAAATGGCTTTAGCGTTATCCAATATAATTAAGCTAAAGCCTTATGCAGAAATTGCCTAAAGTAGGAAACTAAGATCATTTAAAGTCGTCTATTGTAGTCGGATTTACTGATTTACGAAAGGCTTTTATACTACCTTTGTTTTTGCGATCAATAAATTTTCTCAATCAGGAATTTTTGTAAACATATAAACTATTGACACCTAAATCGTTTAAATAGAAAAGATTTCTCCTGAAAACACTTGACCTTGCCGAACTTGGTTTTAGGAAGTTTATAAATAGGCCATACAAGTTAGTGTAATCCATGGACTGTTCAATCGAAGATATTGACCTTGAATTAGATCATTTATTAGAGACAATTCCCATAAAAGGACAGTATAAAAACTTGGAACCCATTAATGACAAAATAAGCTTGAACAATCCCAACTTAATACTAAGGCCTGATCAAAATATGCTAGACAGTTCGATTCTAAGACCGAATGATTTATTTCAGGTCACAAATAACCATATATTTGACACAAATGAGAATAACCTTATAGATACAGACACTACATTCAATTTCAATACGAAGTTGAATAAACTCATAGAAAGTCTAGAGAAAGATAATGAAGAGTTTTATATGGATGATCAAGGGAGAACTAGAGTTTTCAAAGGACGGTTTAAACCATTAGATGATAATGAATTGGATACCCAAATAAATCAATTTTTAGATTCAGATAAAGAGAATATGGATCCTGTCAAGATACGACGTCCTAAAAAAGGATTCAAAATTCAAAAAAGTCTTAATCCATTAAGAACATTTTCCTTGCATCAAAGATCACAAAAAAGAGGAGCATGTAGACCCAATCATCGAATGCTAATAACCTTAAAGCCTTCAATAATTTACAAGCTGAGTAAACCCCAAATATATTTAGTGGATTCTTCAACCGGTTCATTAAATGATGCAACTCAATTTGGTACCGAATTGAATGCTTCTAACTGTGAAGAAATCCCATTACCTGAAGACGATAACGAAGTAGTACAGATTCCCACTAATGAAGATACCACCAATCAAAAAATGGCTATAATTAGGACATTTAATAACAAGAAATTTACAACAGGAGATACTGATGTTAAAGACAGGTCTGGGTTTTATAATAAAACCGAATTCAATCAATATTTAAACACCGTCAGCACTCATGACACTGGAGTTGAAGTAATAAATCAAAATGCTCCCATTTTTAGAACCACAAAAATAAACAAGAAAAAATTAGTCAGATGGCCAGATAATGATCAACTAGAATGGTGACTTTGACTTTAATGTAAATATGTATTATAGCAAGTATTTTTGTAGTAGATAGTCGTGTGCATACACCAATCGCGAGTGTCGAGCCATCTTTGTATATTTACTTGTTCATTACCTTCCCTCCTTTCTTGCAAACCACTACGATGTCTACCTTTTTTGATGAAATGAAACAGTCGTTCACTGATGTTAAAATTAGTGATGGAAAAATAGACACCCAAGGTTTTTTGACAGCCTCAGAATCTTTGGTCAAATTATTTGATTTGTTAGGCTCTTCTGCCTTTGCAGTTGTCCAAAAAGATATGACTGGTAATATTGAAAAGATCAGAAAGAAATTATTAGCTGATCCTATTCAATCTTCCACTTTACAAGATTTAATTCTCCAGGAAGCTAATGGAAAAGACAAGACTGCTACTCAAGGACTTTTATGGTTATGCAGAGGATTAGAATTTACTTGTCAAGCTATGGTGGAAACCATACAAAATCCCACTTCTGAATTAACTAAAACATTTACAGATTCATATTCCAAAACCTTATCGAAGCATCACGGAATGTTGATCAAGCCGATATTCAAATTGGCTATGAAGGCATGCCCATATAGAGAAGACTTTTTCAAAAAGTTAGGTAGCGACCAAGAAAAAGTCAATGAACAGTTAAAAAACTGGGTAGATGCTTTAGCTACTATCGTTAAAATAATCATGGATTTTTTTGCTTCGGGTAAATATGATAAAGGTTTATAATATATGTATTATTGCTTGTCAGTATTCTGAAACCTACTTGAGTATATTCCTAAAACTGGTTACTTTAATTTTACAAAGTTTCTACGAAGTTATTTTTTTATGTTTATTTTTATTGATTTATAACATTTTTGTACTCTGATTGTAGAAGTTGCAAATATTTGAAAAATGAATTAAAATAAACGTAAAAAAAATAACATAGAAAAAAGAGATAACACTCTGTATTTAAATCACTAAAGAACTTCTAACCACAAGCGCAAAGTTATATTACGATACTATGACTTTCAAATTTATGACATCAATATCGTTAACTACTATTGCCCTTCGCATCGCATCTCAAAAAAACTACTATGAACAAAGGACAATTACATCCCGAACAAAAGAAATGGAAAGCGCCTAAAGGGCCCAAGCCGACGCAACATAAGAACAAAAACACTATAGGTCTAGGCAGGAGTATTGCAAATCAACGAAGGTTGGAAAATGAAATACAAATATTACCTGATGGAGAGTTGCGATTCACCACTGATAAAAAGGAAGCGAATTGGGTCAAGTTGAGATCAGTCACTCAAGAAAACTCTTTGGATGAATTCTTGAACACAGCACAACTTGCTGATACTGATTTCACTGCTGCAAAGGAAAATCTGATCAAGATTATCAAGGTAGGCAATACGTCTATAGTGAACCAAAATGGATTACTTAGTAACGAAGAAATGGAGCAAATTAGGATAAAGCATCAGCTTTTTGAAAATAAGTTAAGTATACCACGAAGGCCACGGTGGAACAAGCAGCAACTGAGGTTGGAGATTGAAAGACAGGAGAATATTGCATTTTTAGACTGGAGGAGAGACATTGCACAATTGACAGAAAATAATGATTTGATTTTGACGCCGTTTGAAAGAAATTTGGAAGTTTGGAGACAATTGTGGAGAGTTGTTGAACGATGTGACTTGATTGTTCAGATTGTGGACGCTAGAAATCCTCTTTTCTTTAGATCCATTGATTTAGTAAACTATGTTAACGAATTGAACGATCCTGAAAAGAATAATCGCAAGAATAATTTGTTACTAGTCAATAAGGCGGATTTACTTACATCTCATCAAAGGATTGAATGGGCCAAATACTTTATGGAGAAGGATATAAACTTTGTATTTTTTTCAGCAGCTAGAGCCAATCAGTTCTTAGACACTGACAACTCACAAATTAATAAAGATAACGAACAAGAATATTATGGCGATTACGATACGGATACTGCTAATGTAGACATAAAAGATGCTGTATTGATAGAAAAAATCAAGATTTTGAAAATAGATGAGTTAGAGGAATTATTCATCGCAAACTCTCCAAAGTTTGAAGTTGATCCTAATTTCCCCGACAGAAAACTTCAGATAGGATTAGTTGGTTATCCTAATGTAGGTAAATCTTCAACAATCAATGCTTTAGTTGGTTCAAAAAAAGTATCTGTTTCGGCCACTCCTGGTAAGACTAAACATTTCCAAACTATACATTTATCACCAGAAATCTTATTATGTGATTGTCCAGGTTTAGTATTTCCAAACTTTGCGTATACTAATGGAGAGTTGGTATGTAATGGTGTGTTGCCCATAGATCAATTACGAGAACATATCCCTCCAACATCATTGGTTTGTCAAAGAATTCCTAAATATTACCTTGAGGCAATTTATGGTTTCAGTATATCAATAAAAAGTATTGATGACGGTGGTAATGGAGAATATCCAACAGCTAGTGAATTGTTGAATGCTTACGCCAGGTCAAGAGGGTATATGACTCAAGGATTTGGGAGCGCTGACGAATCCAGAGCGTCTCGTTATATCTTAAAGGATTACATAAATGGAAAATTATTGTTTGTAAATCCACCTCCTAAAAAATTAGAAGATGGGTCTTATACTTTAGCATCTTTGCAAGAACAGCGTGAGTTCAACAAAAATTTGTATACATTAACCACGTTACCGGAATCCCGACAAAATCAAATTAAACAGGCCATTAAAGAGAAGAACTTGAATTTGGAAACATTTGCGTTAGCTCAAGATTTATCGAAGTTGAATTTTTCGATGCATGTGGGAAACGAAAATGGTTCATCAAGTACAAGGTTCTATGGTGGTAGACAAGCGGCATTAGAAAGTGCAGGTGATGACTTGGACAATGAATTTTTTGGTATGAACAATATCAAGGGCACTATAAATAAACCATTTTATCAGACTACTAATGAGAATAGCAAGAAACATAATAAAAGAAATAAGAAGTCTACAAAGAAGCATCGAGTAGTGACTTACTAGTTAATAATTACGAATAAATACTATTTATGGAATATTATGAAGTATAGGGGATACAAAAACATGACTTGCGGATATACATGTTCCGAATCATCTCTAATAGCAATGGTTCACAGTTTTTGACTGTGAAAATAAAAAATATATTCATCTCATGCAGTATTTATCACGTACAATACACAAATTAAGGCGTATTTCAAAAAGTTTCAATGATTCCTAAGACCTTAAACGGTTGGGAACGGAATAAAGAGATCCTGGAAATTTCACAAGAACTTACTTGCAATGTTTATATAATGAGTAGAATTGTCAGGTTGACAGCAAAATAATCAACATAACTCAATGAAATTAGCATATATAGTCTTACTAGTCAATTTTGTCAATGGTTTACCTCCAGCTAATATAGGTCAAGAAGGTAATCAGGGTATTAATGGAGGTAGGTATACCGTAATCTCAACTTCAGGAGACTGGAAACTGGGATCTCAGTCAGAGTCAATGACGCTGTTAGTCACTTCAAGTTTACAGAACCCCGGGGCGATACTCAATCCGGTCAATAAATTAACATTTCTATTGTTTGGATTAAATATGTTAGCTTTAGTTTAATGTACGGCTTCTTTTACCCCGGAGTATTTCAGTGCAACGTTACATTTCTACTTATATACAGTACTAGACAACAATATGTACGAATACAACCATTCCAAGAAATATTATATATTACCTAATACAATCTAAAAGAAGGACCCATAGTTGATTTAATAACCAAAGATCCAACGTTTTGCCAATGTTTCTTTAATAAGGAAACCAAAAAGTTGGTGGACATCAAGATTTGGTTGACCAAATCGTCTTCAGACATCTCAACGTTACCGACAGCAACAGCTAAACATAAAACTTTCTTTAATTGAAATTTAATGGTAGACTTAACGTCTTGGATTTTAGAGTATAAATCATCAGCATGAGAAACAGGAGTTGGGAATTTACCAGCCTTGGATAATTGAGGACCTAATAATCTTGGGACTTGTTTAATCAAAACTTCGGAAGCAATAAAAGCATTGTATTTCTTAGCTAATTTTTTGATCAATTTCTTATTTTTGTTCAATTTCTTCAAGTCATCGACAGACATAGCATCAACACCAACAGATTTGGCTCTGTCAACATCAAAGGCATCACCAAAGACACAGATGGTCATGTTTGGTCTAGGGACAACAGGTAATTTTAAAGTACCAGAGAAACGTTTATCTCTTTGAGGGTCATAGTTCTTTAAACCAACTTGTAATTCAATGGTTTCTAAAAAGTTTCTCTTTTTAGTATCATTGGAGTAGTCCAATAATTTCTTAACGTTTTCACGAACGTGGGATGAAGTGATTTTCGACATAGTTTATAATATTCGTCTCCCAAAAGATATATTTGGTAAATTAACTGATTCGACGAGGATAAAGAAATTTTTCATTTCACCTTTTTTCCTTTAACTCATCGTCCAGTCGTGCATGCACAAAGTGAAAAAAAATAATTAGGGTAAATGGGGGCACAAGCCCTGAATGTTATACGACGCGCGCGTGCGAGATTATAAGAGATATGAAGAGAGTACGATGGTTCAATTCATGTAGTAGAATATGGAGTAATTCTAGTAAAGGACTAGGAGCCGTAAAAAGCGAGAACATTAAATTGACGCGTCAACAGAAAATTGATAATGTGAATATAGAAAGTCAAAGTCAATTATATTATATCGATAAAGAGTTTGGTTTGTTTAATAGAAACGTTACCAAAGTGCTTGATTTGGGGTATGTTCCTGGAAATTGGTTGGAGGTAGCGAGATATAAGATGTGTGAAGTTTTACAAATAGACGAAAGTGACCTAAATGAACAATGTACCCTTTTAGGGTTTGATATCCTATTTGGGACGCCTCCCCTAGGAACGTCATCCATACAAGGTAATATCTTTTCCAAGACATCCCATAGAGACATTGTTGCATTTTTCAAAGATATGGAGTTGAAACGACAGGAGAAAATGTACAAGAAGAACAAAATAGATGACGATTTCGATAATTCGTATTTTGCTAAAGAACAGATTGACATTGAGTCTCTTGGACATCATATGCAACAAATGGATCTCAATGAAAAGCAATTGGATTACAAGCCGCAATTGATCTTGAGTGATTTGTCGACTTTTTTCAAACAAGAACGAGGGTTTTGGAACAACACAAACACCAGACCATATTTACGATTTGCAGCGAATAATATTCTTAACCAACCAATAACTGACAGCTCAAAAAGCTGTATTGATATGGGGGATGCTACATTAGTATTATGCTGTGACTTGTTACGAGACAATGGCACATTGGTGTTACGTTTGGCGGGGGTTAATGTCCATGACCGTGAATATGACATTTTACGCCAGAGATGCCAACGAGTGTTTGCTACTGTAGCTGAATGGAAACCCAGGGAACACGAGGTATTTTTAGTTTGTAAAGGCAAGAGACCCGTTGATAAAAGGGATGTTTTCATGTATAAAAAATAGCACTACAAGTTTTGTGGAGTGTACAAATAGAATTGTAATATAGATAAGGTAATATACGTAAAATATATGAATTACAATTAGTTGAAAGCATAGTTATAATCGTGGAGTAATGTTCATTCCTGTTTATACTTTCCCTTCTACTACAGTTGGGGGTATGATTTGTTCAGTATTTGCTGCTGTTTCATCAACAATTGGTACCTCTTTAGAGTCCTCTTGATCATCTAGTTCAATCAAATCCTTAGCATCCATTAACCTATCACTTATTTTCTTCTTATTGATCGAAATCAAGTTCTTTTTCCACAATCCTAAAGCATCATTCTCAATTGAATATGTCTTCCCCAAGAATGAAGCTTCCACATATCTTTCTGATTTCTCCAACAACTTCAAACACCGTTGCTTTTCACCAATTATCCACCAAGCTTGGAAAGCGATGTTGTACTTTCCCTTTGTTTCACACTCTTCTGCTAATTTTGTGAGTTCTTGTTTGTTATTAGAAGACGATAACACCAATAATAATGAAGAGTAATCGTTAGCCAACCAATAGCAATCCTGAGCAAGTTTGATTTTCCATTGCTCAAGTCCCAAATCTCCCAATTTTTTCCATTTTGACGCATTAGCCAACGCTGTGGATGGGTTTGCTTGTTGGTTTTTATGTAATAAGTCGTAGGCAGTGGATAGATCGTTTTTACTAAGACAAATTTGAAACTTTGAATCAAAGTCTTGCGATAATTCATATGATAATGACAAATACCCCAATTTTTCAAAAAATCGAGATAATTGGTTCAATTCAGTCTTATTGAAATTTTGAAAATATGTAGAATATTCGTCATTCAAATCAGTCAAGGTTATCACACTTACATCTGGTAATGCTTCACCGTCATGTTCAATTTCTTTGTTGGAAAATTGTTCCAAGTCTCCTCTCATCACCAATGTTTGCAACTCTAAAACATCACTATTAACAAACCAAGATACGACATTAAACGTCTTATCAATCAAATACAATTTTCCTTCACTTCCCGGCTTGTATCCGATTATATAATACTTATGATCAAAATGGCCCAAATTGATCACTTCACCTCCCACATAATAATTGAGCCTATTGGTTGTGGAAGTGGTATATATAAACACATCGCCGATGAATTTAGACGATAGAATTGGCTCGGACGTAGGTAATGTATACAAAACATCAAAACACGTTTCACAGCCTTCTTCCACGTCCAATTCGTCGCCTTCTAGAGCCTGTTGAAAGATTTCATGATTATAACTTAAAAAGTACGTTTCATCTGATTTTTTAGACTCTGAGCTGGAGCTGGTAATAATCGCCAATAATTCACCATTATCGGACCAAATAACTTGTTGAATATCATCATCAATATCGACTCTTCTTACTAATCTTGCACTTTCCCAATCATAAAACAAAATACATCCCACCGACTTGATTCCCAACAAGTACCCAGCATATATCTTATCGGCTTGATAAAGTAAATCAATCACAGCATGTTCTTGGAAATTCTTGAAAACCTTTACACTCAATGCACTTTCTCTAATAGCAAATGAACAATTATTAGAATAGTCATGAGAATTCCACACCAAATCTACTGCCTTTCCGTAGGTCTTGGATCTCCACGCTAAAGAAGTGTATATGATATACTCTCCGTCACCCACCACAGCAACAAACTTCCCATTGGGCGAATGATTCAAACTTTGAGGATATATTTCAATTGATCCCAAATCTCTTTGCTGTAATGGCAATAACTCACCATCCTTCAAACCCTCGGTGATATTGGGTTTTAAAATCGACTGGAAAACCTCAGAATTCTTTGCATATATCAATTTGTTATTGGAATCCATGGAAAATAATGGAGCCTCATTACCCAATTTGACAATGACGTAACCAGAATCTCCACCGATGGCTATCAAATTGGATTTGGGTAAAAGAGCAATACACCACAATCTCTCCAAGCTGTAATTGATGGACTTTTCGAGCTTGAAAGTATTGGCATTCCAGATCTTAACAGTTCCATCTTCGGACCCCGAAACGATCAATGGCAATTCCGGATGGAACACTGCAAATGACACGTTCGACAAATGTCCTTCCAAAGTAGCGACACATGATTTGGTTTGATAATCCCAAATTTTAATGGTTTTATCGTCAGAACACGTGATCAAATAAGGTTTATCACTTTGAGGATAATAATCAGCATAATTAACACCTTTAGAGCCATGAGTGACCATGGTAAAGTTTGGGACGTTCGACCCCAACGACCAAATCTTAACGGTCCGATCTAAACAAGCAGATGCAAAAGTGTTCGGGTCTTTGGGATTGAAATTTACCGACATGACAAAATGCTGGTGGCCTTCAAAAGTTTGTTCCAACTTCCAGTTATTCTCCCAGTTCCATAAGCGGATAGTCAAGTCGTCACTACAGGTCAAAAGATAGGGTTTGTTGGGATGAACAGCAATACCTCTGACATAATCGGGATGAGCTTCGAACTGAGTGATTTTTTCGCCGGTGTTGTAATTATACACCCTGATTAAAAAGTCATCGGCTCCCACAACAATCCAATTCTTTCTGGCAATGAATTTGCCTGCTCTAATGGGCATTTCGGTGACCTGGATGGATTTGACTAATGTGTTGGTAGCATACGACCAGATCTCGATTTTCCCATTATACAAAGTTGTCAAGACCCAGGGCTCGGTCGGATGGAAATCAATTCCCTTGACACGTTCTGAACGTGTAGAAAATTGCTTAACAACGTCAAGTTTCATTTCGTAGACTGTTGATACGATGGACGTTGATTTGCGCGGGTTGTAGGGGCACTACTGTCGTCGCGGTGTCGCAGTCGCGCCGCCGCCATTTTGCAGCCACAAACCCAAGCCAAAACCACAAAGCCAAATTGTCAAACATTGCAGGGGATATGGAGTTTAGGGAGAAAATGTTTCCTATAAAGTCACTGTCTACCAAATACGCCACTGCGGCGTCGTTATCAGGATCCGTACAAAGGGTGTGGGACAAAGTCAGTAGTCTTAGTAGTAGTTCTGGAGATGGGCAATTTTTGGAACACGGAAAGAAAATATCCGGCGAACTAAAGAGAATAGTCAACGGTAATAACATCAGTATTAAGGCCATGGAAGAGCTCGAGACGGAGTTTAAGACGTGGGGGTCCAGTATTGGTAATGAGGCTAATAGCGATGTGTTGAATGAAATGAGTCAGATATTGACTATACAAAGAAAGAATCTCCAGGTATTAAACCAACGGTACGACGGAATGCTCAGGTCGTTAACGTCGGTCCTGGATAAAGAGAAACAAGTACATGCACTTTTGGAAACCAAGCGTAAACATCTCAAACAATGGAACAAGAATAATCACTACCACGGGGACAAGTCATCGGGATCACAAGCTCAGCAGGAGAAGTTGGAGGAATTGGCGTGGAATTATCAAGTGCTTGATCTTCAGTACAATCGTTGTGTGAAGTATAATCTTGGGGATGCTGTGGTTGAGTATTTATTGAGTTTGCAAAGTATGGGCAGTGTTTTGGAGATGGAAAGTAGACGAAGTTATGAAGTTATACGGGGGGATTATCGGGTAGCAGTTGATATTTCTGAAGAGAATATTAGAGATGGAGATAGGGAAAGAGAACGGGAAAGGGAAAGAGAAAGGGAAAGAGAACGGGAAAGGGAACGAGAACGAGACCAGAGAATTGAAGAACGGATTAATGATAGACCAATGGATCAGATCTCTATTAGTATAGATCCATTACTTGGTCAATCAAGGTCTAGAACAAGTGATAATAAGTTCAAGAAAGATAAAGGGTATCGAGCACCTAGCAGACTTGAGCCAGGAATGGAAGAGAATTGGGGGATTTAGTTTACACCAGTAGTATTATTAGATTTAATATACAAAATATCTACAAGATAAAAATATCTACAAGATAAAAATATCTACAAGATAAACAATATTTACAAGGATTTGGATTGTCTAGTAGCAAAAAATGTTTTTGTGATTTCATACGCCAGAATCATTATAGCACAAGAAGGAGCCACCTTCAATACCCGGGGGCCTAGTCCCCCCAATAGTGCGGCAGGACCTTCATTTCGAACTATATCGTATAAAAATTGGAACATTTTGGTATTATTAGGCAGACAGATTTGTAAACGGGTTTTACCAACATCAAATGGATGTGTAGCCACGGCAGCTACACTCCCGGCTAAGGATCCCGACAAAAAGGATGCAACGAATATTTTACTATGATCTTCTAGGCCTCGAATGCCTAACATCAGCGAAAATGTGGCCTTAGAGTACTCATAAAGAGCCCAATAAATCCCGGAAAACGGTACGTCTCGCCAAAGAGTGATCTGAAGACCCGTAAAGAGCGATTTGACGCCGCCTTTTTGTGTCAGATTCCAAATATCTTTCATTACATGTGTCGATACATTGGAGGGGACCGATTGGAGACGGGTCTTTAACAACTCTATAGGAGAAATAACTGTAGCAGCAACAAGACGAGCCATCAGACCGCAAAGCAAGGAATTTTGCCAGCCCGAGATCGGCGAGTGGTCTCGTACATACTCATAGCCAGTGAAGTATACCACATTAGCAGGAATGGCCATTATAAGATTGAGCGACATTCCTCTCCAAAGAGTTACAACTCCTTCGTGGCGAGAAATGGATTGCAATCCCTGGACCGTGGACATAATACGTGCACAATCGGTTTTGCAGTTGGGGTTGACCCAGAATAAAGAATGGCGGTCACAACATGTCAAAGACTTGGGAAGAAGTTCTTGCTGTTGCATTCTTATTCTCACCACATCCAACGGCGTAAGAAAGCACGCAGTGAGGATCGAGCCCACACTGGCACTGAACATTCTCTGGGAAATCCCAAGGGTATCGTTGTCTAACGGAGTTGGTGTGGAAAAAGACTCTGAAGTTGGCATCTCATCCGAATCGCTAATGCCAGTCGCACTTTTAGCCACTCACGTGACAATTACTAGACACATTATTCAGAAGTCATAAGGAGATCATTATACAATAAAAGTCTAAGGAACATTTAATCAAAGTCTAAGGATACATTTAATCAAAGTCTAAGAAACATTTAATCAAGGACATACATTATACTAATAAAAGTTAGGTAGGTCAATACTCGGGAATTACGTCAACACAATTATAAATATTGATATGACTATCCTGGAGGTAAGTGGTGGCCATCATCATGCGATGAGGATGTAACGTGACATTCGACAAGTAACCGGGCCGGCCCAAATAACTTTCCTGGGGGTTTTTCAATGTCGTCAATAAATCGCCCAGAGTAGTGTAAAAGTTAAGGGCCTTGGACCCCGCAGTGATGACAGGAGCGTGTTCATGGATATCAAAGCACCGAAGAGACTTTTCCGGGGTGGTAAACGAAAGTACGGGGTCGTCGTTGCGGAGATCCCAAATGCTCACGGTACCGTCGCTAGCACCGCTCGCCAATTCGCGGTATCCGCCGCGCTGCATATGGATGTTTCGCACCGCCGCCCCCCGCGACTTGGGGCGCCAGAGCTTGACCATGGATTCTCTGGCATCCAATCTTCGATCGTACACACGGATGGTACCATCGTCGAATCCCGATACGAAAATGTCGCCTGCCACTTGGTCCGAAGTGATGGCGGTGATCGCCGACGTGGACCGCGCGGGAATGTCTACTAAACAAAGCTCTCGTGGAGCGTCCCAGATCTTTATAATCTTGACATCACCACTCACAAGCAACGAACCCCGGGATTGCTGCCATTCGGAGATAAGCCCCAAGGACTTTGACGTCAAAAGAAGGTCGGGAAGAGCCCGGAACGCCGTAATTAACTGTACTTTCTCTTCTTCTTCTCTCAAGTCTTGGTGGGCTCTCAGTTCTTGGTGGGCGTTCTTGTAGATCTTGATAACCCCGTCACTGCTGCCCGCAAGCAACAACGGAACGTCATCCTCGTTCAAAAACTTGATATCGGTGATTTTGGTTCCGGTGGGATTGAGATTGGAAAACTTGGTAATGAGTTTACACGAGTCCCAGTCCCATACCAGAACGTTATCACGTTCGTCCGACGCCACCAAAATCTTCTCAAACTGTGTGAATTTGATAAGCTTGGGCTGGGTGTGGTTGTTGAGCGATTTGTGGGTGGACCAATCTCCGCGTATAGCCATTTGTTTTTGGGCCTGGGTGTGCTGGATAATCGACTCGTTACGGTTCCGACGCCAAAGCCGTTCGACGTACTGTTTAGAGCCGGGCTCGTCGATTTCGGTTTTCGACATTTGTGGTTCTTGGAAATATTCGACGCTGTAATCAAAAAATCCGGAATCTGACGGAATATCACACACCAAAAGGTCTCGGGGAGTGAACCTTGGGGGCTTGGGATGGTATTCCTGGGCGTAGTTGGCGATTTCAGGGCCGCTCTGGAGGATCCGAAACCGATTAATGTCGGATTCTTCATTTAAATGTAATGATTTAATGAGCTTGGAAAACGTAAACTGTTTAACTTTAGTGGCAAGTGAGTCTTGGGAATGCACAGACTCCATATCTTGGGTCAGTCCGTGTTTGAAATTGCCTGCTGAAACTGCACGTGACCCGTTGATAGTCAAAACATTATTGCGTTGTACTAGACGAGTATCGGTGGCATTACGGACACGGATTTCCACGGGTTTGATGGGCTGAAACCCTTCGTGGACGGTGCTTTTGCTCATAAGATACTCCTGCATGTCTTTAACCAACGGAGATAATTCGCTATGGTTCAATTTGATCATGACATTATCGATCAAGGTCTCACTTAATTGTTTAACTTCCAAATGGGGATCTTCAGAGAGAATCAAAAGGGCTTTCCAGATGGAACTAAAGATCAGGCCGTACGCTGGACTGTTTTTGCGGAACTCGCTCAAGTTGTGGGGATGGTCAATTAACATAATTTCTTCCTGGAGTTGGTTGAAGGCCACTACGAGGAAAAACTTGGGGTAATTGGCAATGAACTTGGCCATAAAGAACACAATTTGCTTGCGGACTACGGGCGATCCGTCACTGATGAGTCCTACTATGAGATTGGCGAGCTTGAGATCTTGTTGTTTCAACTCGTCCTTGCGGGTTTCGTTGTTATTGTGCTGCTGGAGCAATTGCTGGGCCTGGGTTTGGCTTGGTGGCGGTGTTGTTTCCGATAAAAACTCCGTTAGTGCAAGGATTATCGATGTCCGGACTTCAGGAATCGGATCATTGACTAATCCACAGAGTTTCCGGAGATACCCGTCCTTATAGACGATCCACTTACCGTCAGGGTAATGGGCCCAGAGCCGTGCTAATAACAAGCAACACCATTGCCGAAGTAACGGGTTTTCACTGGTGGTAATAAACTTTAGACAATTGTTGATGAGTTCAATAGAAAAACAAAGTCTTTGGCCGTTTTTGAAGTCTTTGATGAACAACGTTAAGATGAAGGCACTCATAGCACGGTGGTCGTCGTTGATGGCCAAACCGTTCTGGTTAACTGCCAAACCGTTCTGATTAACGGCCAAACCGTTCTGGGTCACGGGACCGTTGATGATTTGGTAAAAATAATTGTAGCCTTTGTCCTTACACAATTCCTGCTGGGTGCTTTTGTAGTCAATGGCCATGATCCGGGCCCAGATAAAAAGAAGCACGGGCTTGAGTTCCTGGGCCGGGCTTTGGAGGAGTTTCAATACGTACGGAAAGATCCCGATCGATAATGACAAATATACGGCCCAGGGACCGAGGTCGAGGAACTTGGAGAGAAGAATAAGGGCTCGAAGTCGATGTACTTGGGAAAGCAATACCTGGAGGACGATGGGGAGTTGTTCGGGGGGTTCTTTACTGGAGGGACCGGAATATTTGAGCCAGATGTCAAAGGCAGTGAGTTGTTGTTCGAAAAACGTTGAATGCTGGTAATTTTTTGTCAACTGGCTGGCTTGGCCGGGCTGTAAAGTTTGGCCGGGCTGAACAGATTGGCCAGGCTGAACAGATTGAGCTATTGGTGTTGGAGTTGGAGTTGGTGCTGGTGTTGAAGAAGTGGAAAGGGTGGAAAGGGTGGAAAGGGTAGATGGGGTTGGATTCAAATCTCGAATCAATTGACACAAAACCTGGTCAATAGCAAGGTCCCAGGAGTCCCACATCTTATGTAATCGTATGGATTCCGGCAACGGTGGATCGCTTATAGGATTACAATTCAAAACTGGCATTATTCGTTTTGCCAATAGGAAATTCCGAAACAAGGCTGCCACCATCAAATCCTGGCGAAATAACCGTTTAAAAAGAGGCCTCGACAACGACATCCACGCAATAGTATCGGTAATGGCAGTGAATATCCAATTAAGTTCTCCCAAAGGCGTACGACGCTCGGTCAATTTTCCAGGAATGATCACGTTACCAATGGAATTCACCGGAAGTTGGCTATAATAGTTGCGTTTCAACGGCGATTGCATAATGAACCATTTGATGCTTATGTCAATGGGACACGTCAAACAGCACGTGAACAAATCTGCCGGTAATTCGGGATTCATAGGAAGAAGTTCATTGCTCCTACAAACTGCCAATTGAATGCAATCCAAATACGCCGGAGTCGGTGATGGTGATGACACATCATGGTTACCGTCATTGTCGTCGTCAATCCGTTTCTGGACAAACTTCTTGAAGTTCTGAACGATATGGCCCGCACTATTACAGTCATATACAAATATCACCGGTGCACCGAGCCAAGTTTGTAAATCGTACAAGGAAATGGGGATATATTGGGTGTATCCTCTATTGAAGACCCATATTTCGCCGGAACTGGTGGGCTGGGGTACTCCGTGGCCGTTGTAATGAAATAATATACGCTCGTCTTTGGCATTCCGTCGTAAAGTATTACAAAACCGCTTGACGTCCTCGACACTGGGGTCAAGACTGAGCTTGTACTTAGTACGAAGTGTCAAGTTCTCGTACTGGCTCTGGAGGTTCTTGCCAATCAATTCAATGGCTTTTTTTGTGTCGTTGACATTGGAAGGGTCGATCCACGACTCGAGTTTGGCACATGGATACGTCTTCATGACGTCTGGAGGGTCGACGCCGAGGTTCAAGCAAAGCATGAGAATGGCACTGATGGTTTTCTGGCGTTCTTTCATGACTTTCCAATCATAAATAGGCTGGTAGTGTTTGGAATACTTCAGGACGATGAGATTCTGGGGGACGGGATTTCCCGTTGTATTGTGTCGTTTGTCGTCGTAGTAAATGTAGAAGTTATTGGCCAAGTTGCTAAGAAACGTCTCGTCGTAGTCTTTGTCGAAACCATGGCGTATTTTGTCGTTTAAAGGTGATATTTTATAATAGTTCATGTCTTCAATGCGCACTCACCACAGAAGCTATTCAAATTACTACATTGTAGATTTACATGGCTAAATACGTTCTTCGTCACTGTCGACCAAAAAAGCATCGCTGTTGGCCATACTGGGGGCATTGCGTTTGGGCAATTCAGGCGCACCTTCATTGTCGTCCAATTTGATCTTATCGAAATTGTTGATGATTTTGGGATCTTCGTCAAATTTGTTATTGTTCTTCTTGAACGACGATCCTCCTAATGCCCCAAAGAGTTGATTATCGTTCTTGGGTTGCCCGTCGAATTTCCGTGCAAGCCCACTAACCCATCCGTTAAGGGTATTACGAGCTTCCTCTAATCCTTCGCTAAAGTTTTTCTTGATTTGTTCAAATTCATCTGACGACTCCTCTTCTTGTTGGTGACGTTGTTTCTGTTGCACTCTGCGCTTTCTTCGTCTCTCCTCCATCTCGAATTCCTTCTGCAATTGTCTGGCGAGCTTTTCGTCATCGGTTTCCTTGCTGATAGGCTCTACAGGGTTCACTGCGACGATTGGGGGTGGTTCCATGGTTTCATCATTCAAATAAAGCATCGCATTGAACGCCGTGTCCAAGTTGCCTTGACTGGCAATGAGTATGGCGGTAATGAGCCGATCGTCGCTGGAGGGAAACGCTTCTTTGAGAGTGTTTTTAAGCGTCGTCGTAGGAGACGTAGGTCGAGGTGGGGCTGGGGGTGCTGGTTCCTCGGTATCTTGTACGGGCTCTTCAATCACATCCTTGGTATCTTTAGAACCTTCCTCGACATTCGATTCGTTCTTGGCATCTGACGCAGTCTCAGATTCCAAATCAATTGGCTCGTTGGCTACAACTTTCAATTCTTCTTTCATCCCTTGTTAATCTTGTGCCGCACTCGGTGGCCCCACCGTCGCTATTTCGCGGGCCACTGCCAATTTCGCACCACCACTCTGCCTAAGATAGAGCTTGATTATGACAGTATAATTATGTGTGGACAGCAGAGTAATAGAAACTGAATCGTCACATGCGTTGATCACCGTGATTAATGTAACGTGGTATTTTCATACATTTGTGTTTTTCTGTTCTAGTAATATGCTATGTAAACTACTTGTTATGTACACTACTTGCTTTGTTACTCAGCACTCTTTTGTTGCTTTAATTCTTTCAATTGGGCCTTTCTTCGGATCAAATCCAAATTCTCACATTCTTCCCAGCTATGTTTATCCCCTCCACAATCTACAGACCCGTTGGCACTCTGTCTGATCAAACACGTCTGGTATAACGCAAAATAAGCTGCACACCTGTCTCTCCATTTTAAGGGCACTTTATACTTTTGAAGGTCATCTTCCGAGACTTGTTGGTTAGTAACGGTCTAGCTACAACTGTAAACGCTTTGTTGCCGTGCTGTCGGCTTCACTGAATACATACGAAGCGGTGGGAATTTGGTGACTGTCATATCAACCAATGAGAAATTTGCTATTAGTTCGCGGGTGAGCTTTGTCTGTGGTAGCCATTTGTAGGTGGAGTTATACGATTCAAATGTCGATGATCATAGAGGTCTAGACTGCGTAGTTAGAAATGCCGTTGTTTCCGTTTCGTATTTTGGGTCACAACCTGGGACTGTCAAAGTTTAGTTTATATTAATAATACACACGACTCTTAACATCACTGGCTTAACCGCAACTTTAAGCTTTCGTACTGACATTTGTAAAATTCGTCTTTGGTTTTACTACAGAAACTGGTGCCTTTATCAAGACACCTGTAGTAATTGATTAAATGGCTGGCACAATGATCTCTATGCAAAAAAGGGACATTATTGTCATCAAGTTCTTTTTGTGACGCTTTCAGTTAGTAAGGTCCAGTAAACGTTTTCTCTGTTACGCTAACGTAGTAGCCTAAGCAACCATGTCAGCGTTGTACAGATGTGTTCAATACATACGAATTTCTGGGAACGTATAAGCTTCAGCCATTGGTAAATGTGTGCGACTGGTTCGAGAATTAATATTACTCGTGGTAGGCGGGCGCGGCCCAGGCCCACTTGGTGCTACAGTAGGGTCAATCGGTAGTGCGACTACTGCCTCTAAATAATTCATGCTTTTCTAGACCTCTTGTTGATTACTGAAATTTATCACCATGTAGTCATGCGTATTTAATTAGCAAATTAAACTACGTCAGTGTTCTTATCAGTATTTTACTGACTCCTACGTTAGATTATGCAGCTTGACATCATTAACTGTAATTTCAAGTTCCAGCCACAGTCGGTGTTCCATCGTGGTTTTCCGAATATTTTCAAAATCTGCAGTCGATCCTTTTCAGCTCCCAAAATAAGCTCAACAGTTTCTGCTAATGTCTACCATTCGGGATACATACTTGATTCTCCGGATACCGTAAGCCGTTGCAATTCTGGATTACTCTTTTCCTAGTCAATTTCAGCCGCACCATTGCTAATAAGTATTATTGTATCGATTTACTTGAATCATTCATTTTTTGCGCTTTATAACGGTTAAGCAACCAAACATGATGCATGTTAATGGCATAGCCTGTTATTACGAATATTTACTGTTATTAGTACATTGTTTAAGCTCCAACGTATCTCTCATCTCGACCTGCATAAGACTTGCTAAACCTCAAATTAGCTTTAAAGTTTATCCGATCTTTCTTTTAACGGAACACGGTCCGAACTCGGACATTAAAAAAGTCCTTCTAAATTTTTTTGATTTTTCATGTATTCATAAGTAAATAGTCACAATCATTATGCTGTTGATACCGATTTCAATATCGATAATGTCAACCGATTTCTACCAAATTTAAACTAAACCTGCAATTTCAGGATTTTTCATGGCTTCTTACGCATATACTGTGTGCCGGAATGCAAATCCTTCCATTGCGATTTTCTTATCTCTTTAGTCATGCTCTAGATATGAGCAATGTGCGATTCCCTTTACGATGAACTTTTCACTTGTACTTTATATAATGCTGAAAGATGCGCAGTATGGTTGCTCATCAATATCAGCTGATTTATCTTACGACTCCAATTTTGTAACTAATATCTTGTAATAACATTCACATCTTCAAAAGTCTATGTCAACTGCTTACTTCTCTAACCAATCCTATCATTCTGTTCGTGTCAGTAACAAAGGCAGTGCCTTTTCAGACTGTAAGAGGGCTTTTGTACACCTCACTTAGCGTTACTGCCGCTCATAACCGAAACTTTCGCTTATGTAAACTAGCCAAAACCCTGTCATTCGGAAATCATTCAAATTTCCCGTAATTTCATTTCACACAATTGTCTTGGTATGAGACGCAAGTACTTTACCACTACCTACATATTTATTTTTAATTCAAACTTAATACAGAATACTATAAATATACCCCAAAATCTTGTATAGATTAAGTTTTATTAAAAGTTTACACGGTTTGCTGTTGACTATTTCATCAAGAATATTATAGAGTTGTTGAGACGTTCTTATTGACAATTATACGCTAACAAAAAAAAAGTTATAACTGCAAATACACCACTATTATTGAATATGAGTGAAAAAATCAAACTTCCATCAATTAGCGAATTGACAAAGCTGAACCATGTCACTTTGCCATCACTCAGACCCTTTTCAGGCGTTAGTTTACCACCTTTAGGTAATACACATAGAAATTTAGCTTCGTCACCTTTGGGGATTATTGGTGCTGGAATCGGAGGTGGCTCCGCTGGGAAGGGTTTGCCGGTAAATACGAAAGCTGCAAGTATAATACCTTCTAACGTAGGGCCTGCAAGTATAGGGAGTATGAGTGCAGGTGCTGTATCTCCTGCTTCATCGAATTCGTCTCAAACTACTCCTGTACTTGCTCCTATTTCCCATTCACATTCGTCAAACTATGAATATGGATCCAATTATTCGTATGGGCCTTCTAGCATTCATAGTTCTCCCCTGTCTGTCACTCAACAGACACCTATTCAACCTAATTACATTTCTATACCCCTGAACTATCCCACACAAAATGTTATACACGACACGTTGGGAGCTCCTGGTGGGGTAAATTATTACTACAATTCAAGTTATGTATACCCTTATTATTATCCTGAAAATTATATAGTTCCAGAAGTTATCAATAAACCTATCAATAAGTGTCATAGATGTGGTACTACAGAAACTCCGGAATGGAGGAAAGGTCCCAATGGGGCTAGAACTTTATGCAATGCTTGTGGATTGTTTCATGCTAAGTTGGTTAAGAGAAAGGGAGCAGTTATTGCAGCAAAAGAGGTGTTAAATCATCGAGTCTGTAAGGGTAGAAATGGCCGGAGAATAGTAATAAAAAATTAATTAACTATTTAATGAATATATTTGTTGACGATTAATCGTTCAAACTCTAAACTAAAATAGACTTTTGGATCTAGACCCCAAATCTTTGTTGGGTTGGGTGTCGTTCTAAATTAGTAATTAAGATCTACAGCTGCAAGAGCCCACATACTATGTGCAAAGAAACGCCTAAAAACCCCGCTTATCTTTGGCATATATTCTATTGTTAATATGTATTCATCTTCTGTATTAAAAACGTTATGGGATCGTCGTAACTTCAACATAGTCTAATACTTTATGTAAGCGACAGTATTCTAGATCTTCAATAACGCTAAGCGCAACCTTATGTTACACCTAATTATAACCATAAGGTTTAAATGCCTCAAAAGATCATTTATTTTGGCTATAATTAGATGTACCTTCCTTTTTGGGAAGCGTATTGTATGTTCGATGTTGGTACGATTTATTTTTTTGTCATTTGTGATATTGCATGATTTTTGGACTTTGTACAGAAGCCAAGCGAAAACTTTAATAATCGCGCATGAGCAATCATGCATGCATTCCCCAATAACAATCCAGAAGAACCTATGGTTTATGTAGAAATCGGAATTAGGGAACATCTCGTTTTTAATAGCTTCTGCCGCATACTGTTCTTAATTTGACGTATATTTCAAACTGAATACCGACACCAAGCCAACAATATCAATTATATTATTTGAAATGACTAGTCATAAAAATAATAAGCAAATTATTAAGTTGCTATTTCAAGTCAGTTAAAATTACGCTTCTAAAAGAAACATCGAATATGCGCGTATGCGTGATTAAACAGTCTCGGATATGCATGCGCAGTATATGCACATTGTTAAAGTTGAAGCGACAGTCTCAGATATACCGGCGTCATTCTTTCCTGTTACCAGGTTTTGATACTTCAATTAATTATTCAATATATTCTATATGTACTCTAAATGGCAGTCAATGCTTGATTATTGCAATGACTGCTTCTTTGACGTTATCAAAAACGCCTAAGCTGCTATTATCCTCATCGCCGTCCTTAAAAACTCCGGTTCTCACCAACGCGCTCTCCCATGATACTAAATTAGCACCCTCTATATCACTCTTGGGGTTATCTCCAATCATATATACCTGGTCAGCATCCCCAACTCTATGAGCAATGTAGTCATATTGTATTTGAAAAGGTTTTCCGTAAATAGTTCTTTCCAAGTTATAACCTTTGTTGATCTCTCTATACAAAGTTTCAACCATTGTTCGAAACACACCTTGTCCGAATCTCGGTAAGCAAAACTCGTTTGACCACCAAAAATCATTATTAGAAAACATTATAGGCACACTGGGAGTCCCACTATGATAACTTCTGAACGTACCATAATATCCCTTATCACTATTTAGATAATCCATGACAATCTGGAGATCGGTTCCCATATCCCTTGGATCATTGAATATCATAATAGCGTCAATGGGTTGCGATATGTCAAAAGGTTTTGCCAACGTTTCTAAAGTCGCTGGTGGTATGCAATGATGGGGAGCAATACTCTCATCGTATTTGACAATATCCATTGGCAAAACTACATTCTTGAACCCATACTCATTGGCCACATATCTGCAGTTATCATCCTTTCCACCAACTACCAAGACCCTTTGGTATTTCAGAGTCAATGTTTGCATTGGTGTATGGCTTAGTACCAATTGATTTGATTTGAACCTATAACCAACTAATTTACTTAAAGTTTTAATTCTATCCAGTTCACGAAAACCTCCTCCATTTGTTAATAGGAAAAAGGGGATTTGCAGTTTGTCTAATAATTGCAAGGCCGCTTTAGCTTCGGGGATAGCACTACGTCCCTTTATTAAAACTCCATCGATATCAAACACTACGGTCTTTTTAAGCTGGCAAATAATTCTAGAATTGCTAAATGATCGTGATGAGTTTCGTACTGACTTGGTGATATAAGAGAGGTTTGTCGCAATCAGCATGGCGATCGGCTGTGACCAGTTCCTCTTTAGAAATGCGACCGGCTGTAGGCTTTAAAATTATCACATGAAAATTATACATCAGATAATTGACTTTAATGACAGCTATGCCAAGCAATCTTAATAATAAACGTGTGTATACAAGATTTGATACAGATTCAAATTCGATCGGTTAATCGGTGCTAAAATTTAAAGTTTATTTTTATCAATTTGTACAACAAAATAACTATATGTATTATATGCAAGAATAAATGCCCCATTGTTCAACCACTTCATTATCCGAATTCAACACCTCACAGGCATATCCGGCAACAACCAAGCCTGGAGGCCTACTACCATGTTTTTCTACTAAAATAGGTAGTCTGTGCAAAACAGTTCTTATAATTCTTTGATCAGGACAATTAGCTCGTTCAACAATAGCCACTGGCAAGTCTTTGGGCCAACCGTGAGAAATTAGTGAATTGGTAAAATTTTCAACTCTATGTAGGGCCATTAAGAAAACAGTAGTTCTTGATTTAACAAACTCGGGAGGCACGGGCTCTGCACCTGCGCGTCCTGTACCTGTACAAATAAGTACTTGGTCACTCACGTCTCTGTGCGTCACCGGAATATTTGCGATTAATGGTGCACTTAAAGCACTAGTTATTCCGGGAATTACCTGAACATCATACCCATGTTCTCTGAAAAATATAAATTCTTCCCCTCCACGACCAAAAACATAAGGATCACCCTGTTTCAACCTCACAACCAGTTGGCCTTGGCGCAAAGCTTCTAATCCTAAATCAAGTAGCTGGTTTTGAGCATTTTCAGCATTACCTTTAAATTTCTGCGCTATAAAGAGCTTGGTATGTTTGGGAACAAGGTCTAGAACTTGAGAAGGTACCAATTTATCAGCCAAAACAAGATCAGCATTTAGTATAGCAGTAATTGCTGCCTGTGTAAGAAGATTCGAAGCACCTGGACCGGCCCCTACAAGTGAGATTTTACCTTTTCTGATTGAGACTAAAGTTTTACTTGAATCTTTTGGTTGATCGATTGTTTCAAAGTTAAACTCAGTTATAGGCCCTAAATCTTCTAAAGTTATAGTTTTTAACTTTTGTAAAGGATAATATTCAATAATCTCATTCAACCATCGTTGCCTCTTGACTTTTTTATCATATTCTGTCATGTCAAATTCCTTGACTAATTCATTTATTTTTGAATCAGGAACTTCATCATCTTCGCTACTATCTACAACATTGTCCAATTCATGAATTTGTTTTCTTAAACGTGCCACATTATCAATAATGTCATTTATATCTTCTGGTAAACTATTCATCAAGTGTCTTTTGATCTTACTGCTTATTTTACATCCTTTTCCACCTGTGATTACCCCCACCTCCAAAGATTGTCGTTTGAAACTATTAACCATTGTAAAACTACAATACTCAGGTCTATCTGCCACATTTATAGCAATTCTAAGGTTTTTACAATCACTATATATCTCTTTTATAAGTTCATCATCATCACTACAAACAAATACTTTATCAACAATCTTGTCACTCCCAACTCCTCTATATAAATCTGTAACGTCATAAATCTTTCTATATTGTTGACACGTGATATCAGATACAACTATATCACTTATAAGTATAGGAACCGCATTGCTTTGTATAATTTGACGCAATCTGTGATTCACAATTGATGAGTTACCTATTACCAAATGAACTTCTCCATCAGTCTTACTGTTTATCAACATTGTATACCTTGGGATTTAGTCAACTCAATGCTAAACCTGTAATTGCGATAATTTCACGTGACGTGACATCAGGATTTCGTGGATTAACCGATGACTTGTGATGCGACAAATTAAGTATAATAGAAATGACAGTTAAACGAAAATTGGGATTAAGTAAAGTTAATAAGAAGCCCAAAATCGAATCATCTGTAGAAGCTACTGAATTAACTGTGGAATTGCCTGAAGTGGTTGATGAAAATGACGGAATTGGCCAAATACAGGGATTGTGGGATAAATATAAACAGGAACCTAATGAATTAATTATTAACGGAATTATTCACGAATGTGATAGAATGTTAAGAGCTAACGAATCAGTTAATGATTTGTTCTATTGTTATTATGGCATGGCGTTGAACGAATTAAGTAAATTTCAAACCGGAGAGACACAGGAGCCCATAATTGACGAAGCACTAGAACGAGTGGAAGATGGATTGGAGAAATTCCCAAATTCTATCAACCTTTTTTTCACCAAAGCCAAAATTGGGTTAACGAAAGTTATAAATGACGTTGGCAATATTAAAAGATCTAAACGTATACAAGAACCATTGAGAAAAACGTTAGTAGAAGCAAGGAAATATCTTGATTGTTACGAAAGAGGAGTTGTTCAAAGTGATGAGCAAAAAAATTACGAGTTTTATAATGACCAAACGTATGAAGTTCTTGAATTATTTGATCATTATTTGGAAATCATTGAAGAACACATTGAAATTGAAGATGAGTTAAATCGTTGGTGGAGAGACCAAAACTTGAAGTTTGTTGAATATAGCAAAGATAATGACAAGCTTTACAGGAAAGTGAACAAGAATCTTGGAGTTAGTTATCTACAGGAGGCAGAAGAACCTCTGAACATTTATACTATGTTGATGTACGATGAGGACTTTGAAGGTGATAATATTAATGGTATAACTCAAGACGAAGCACAGAAAAAAGCTATAGAATTATACGAGGTTGCAATCAAGTATCTCAAACAGAATTGGGATGATGAAGACCCGGAGACTTGGGTCGGGGTTGCTGAGGCAATGATAGGATTGGGAAATTTATATGCTGGTAAACAACAAGAAGATTGTTATAAGGAAGCTGAAGAAATCTTGGTAAGAGCTAATAACGTAAGCAATGGAAAGTATAAGGAGGTATTAGAGAACTTACTCGGAAACGATGACGATGACGATGACGATGACGAATAAACAATATTCACAAATGATTTATATATATATTTCTAATTCTCCCAACTTAGTTATGTGGCATCGTCATTCATTATAATTACCAGTAATGGAAAATTTACACTTTGGACAGAACAGTACGTTCCCGTTCTAATTTGATCGCATTCTTTTCATGAGCTAAGTCTTTGCATCCCTGTAACCCATTACAACAGTGGTCCTCCAATAATCGGTGCTTAGCACAAAATTTACCCTGACAGTGATGACAATCACCGACTAATCGTAAAGGTGTTGAATTACAAGTTCCAAACGAACACTTCTTTTTCTTTTTGCGGGTTTCATTACTCATCAAAATAATGTCCGTAGACTCAAGGTCTGAAAGGGTGGTATGTGTTTCCAACTTCTCTCCCTGGGAAATCAACTTGAAACTTGAGGGAAGTACAGGTATAGTAGCTTTGATAACCTCACATAAATCTTCAAAAGAAGCATCTTCGGCCACTTGTACTTGATATGACGACTCGGTGGACAATCTGATATTGAACTGCATTACGATTCTAGAATTTGTAAACTTTTTGTTTGTATTTATAACTTATAAAATAACACCTATATCAACAAGACGCTTTTGACAGAAAATTAGTCTCTTATCCGCTACTAAGTAAAAATGTATTTATAGGAACGGATGACTAACTGGAATTGCGAATGACTGATAAGCCTGGTGGTTATGTCGCGTGTCATTTGCCGACAAAAATCCCGGACATTAAATGCTGATTGCGGCACGGCTTTGCCCTGGCAGTGTGCGCCGCACATGCTCATCATTCCACCTTCATTTTTGTCTTGTAAGCGTTGTGAATGGTTTGTACCACATCACGAAACCTCAGGCCACTTTCATCGTCACTCAACAACAGGACATCGTTCAAATTGATATCACCGTGGTCCGTTTCGTAATGATTGTACTTGTTATAGAACGCTTGGTAATCCTCAAAGATATCAGGGCCATATCCGTTACAGAATTCGGTGATTTGTTCGCTGAGGTTATTTCTCATATCTTTAAGATCCTGAATTTGCTTCACCGACGACTTTTCACTAATGAGGGAGTAGAACAAAGGTAACAACGACTTGTAGTAATCCATACCAATTTCTCCAATTCGAAGACTGGCATAGGTTGTAAGGACTGACAAAACATAACATGCAAAAAAAGTCATCCACAAAGGCAACTTGAATCCATATTTTTGTTGGAATGCCACACTGTAATGCCGAGTAAACGTAACAGTTCCAAGAATAGACCAAAATATGTAAAGACATGGTGCAATGACTAAAGCTACCAAAACTTTCCACGTCCCCAAAACATCGATGGCTTTGATTTTCACAGTTGAATTAGCTAATGCTTGTGCTTGTTTCTGTTTACTGATTTTCTTGGAAATAATAAACACTGGAGAAAAAAGAACTACACCTGGTAAACTGAGACTAAAAAATAAAAGCACTGTAAACAATCGACTAACAAATGAGGTGAAATTATTAAGGAAATTCAGCTGATTAATCGAATTGACCTGATGATCGTGTAATCCTAATACCATCAACCGATTTTGGTACTCTAAAACCGCATTTCTAAGGGAAATGATATCGGGTTTATTCTTATTCAAGCCGTAACCTTTGACAAATCTTCGATTCATCTCAATAACTAATGGTAAAGGAATCTTTTCTCTGGTTCCATTAGTAAATAATCTCCTTGCAGTCTGAAGAACCATTAAAGTCTCATAATCGTCACATGTCACAGCTACTTCTTTCAAACTAAGAGTAATATAATCCAAAAGCTTATTCACTTCTTGACGGTTATTCTGAGAATACCTTTCCCCCATTTCTTTGGTAACTTTTATGGGTTCGCCAAACTCAATTACACATCTTGACCTAAACTTATGAGGATGAAAATAATTCATTCCTACTGGAACAATATTGATAACATCGTTTGGAAACTCATTATTATTTTGAGCCATAGCTCCTAATGCCATGATGGCCACTCCAGGTTTTAAAGGAAGCAAATCAGTTCGATCGTGGGACCCTCCCTCAGGGAATAATCCCAAAACATTGCCACCATTCAAAAATTCAAAAATATTTTGAAAAAGACTATGATTGTCTACATAAGGAGCCACTTTATATTTTGTGTCCACTGACAATAAGTCCTTCTTCTGATTACTAGCTTCATCATCTCCAAGAGGTCTGATCGTCAAATGTGTGTCATCTTGAATACCCTCAATTACAAAATTCCCTTTAGAATTAGGTATCCCAATAAGGCCTTTAACACTACAGTCTTGGGTGAACTTCGTGCCATTGCCAATAATCCTGCAATTGGAATTATCTTCGAGTCTGATTGTTCCCGAACACAGTCTCAATAAATCTTGGGCTCTTTCAACAGGAATTGCACCTGCTAACTTGGCCATAAATCCAATAAATCTCCTACGATACGATGCAGCCGCTATCAATAACAGAACCTGTCTGCCACTGACCTGTTTGACCTTAGTAATAGTGATACTAGCATCGAGAAACTGATTATGATGGGGACCTATAACAAAAATTACAGGACCCTGTTTGGGGATGTTAAAACTTCCACGGGTCTTTATGTCCCGAAAGAACGTATGAATAATACAATGACAGAATATTACCACAAGCTGATAAAATAGTGCTTGGATATAGTTGTTCATTGGTGTGCGATTAAAGTAAAAATTTCCTTTCAAGGAGATCTCCGAGTTTGTGGGGTATTATTTTTGTACACTCCAAACTTTAAATTTTGTGCCATTGTCAATATATATGTATATATAGATAGATATATATATTGAGTTACTCCTCACCAGCAGGCACTTCATCCTTTAGAATCCTATTTAATTTCAATCTCAATTCCGTATGGTCATCGCCTCTTAAACTATCCTTAATAAACCAGCATTCACAGTCCATTTGCACCATTTGTAAAGCCCCTCTTAGAACACCGCACAACACTTGACTATACCATAAACTTGACCTAATTTTATCATCAAACGGCAACTCTACAAACTCAGTTAATGGATTCTCCATTATTATTAACAGAAACTGTTTACCATCATTACTCCAATTAGCAACAAGCGGCTGAATGTTAAGGAACATTTTGAATCCCAATTTGGAAATAACTTCTGCTGTCTCTTTAAATGTCTGACACCGCTGGGTCCCAGTCTTTGCAAGAAACTCTTCAATTAATCGAATTCCTATATTGTATCCCATTTTGTCCAACTGACTATTAACCTGGGTATAATCATTGTTGTAGTCTTTACACAACTGTACTACAACCGACCCGTATGTAAGAGTAAATAACTCAGAATTGATTTTCTCTGTACTTTTCCAAATATCGTCACCTATGACTTTTGACATTGGATCGCGATTTTCATTTCTAGTCATAAACTTGACGTTAGCTTACAGGTTTCCAGATCTCCTGGTCTTCTATGACGTGTTATAAATGTTTAGAGTACTTGTAATCAATTTTGATCTATGTATTGTTAAATCTTATATAAACTCTAAAAGTGCCTCCCTTATTCTCTATCAAAGAACTCCGCACACATGTATAACTTCAATAGTCCAATAGGTTATTCAAAGCGACCTTTATTGTATGATAATTCTGATTCATCCCAGTCCCACACATCAACCATTACAATACCAAATAACAAAGCATGCCTTGATTCCATTTCCCTGGATATTATCATTGCTATTTCTCAATTCCTAGATCAAGCTAGTATCCTTAATCTCTTGAAAACCACAAAACGGCTTTATAAAATTTTGAAACCACGTCTTTATAATACTGTTATCGTTGATAGTAGTTATAGTGCGTTTAATAAAGATCTAGATCTTTTTCTGGGGACCTTTATCAACAGCACTTATAATTTTAAGAAATTATTGATCAATGTTAATCATAAGCTTATACGCCACTTCAAATGTATTCGATTACCGGATTCCGTCCTGATATTTGATAATGATCTTAATTGTAAGGTTGAAGCATTCTTCAAAGGCTGTTTACAGTTAACGGAGCTTTGTTGGTTACCGGATAATTTCAAACTTGACAATTTACGATTGTTGAATCATAAACCAAACCTTATCGGATTAACAATGAATATCAAGGCCGATATTTACTCGACAAACATTCAGTTTAATGAAATTAGGAATTTTATTCATTTAGAACAGTTTCTGATTAAACCATATATTAATAGAATGTTTCTACGACATATAATTTCAAATTTAAATGTTACAACGTTAAAATCGTTACTGCTAAATAAATATGATAAACAATTGATAGAACCTAAACCCCATAAACTTCGGGTTAGTAACATTAATGATTTAGCTGATGATATAACAGAGATTCAAGATTTTAACACTATTTTTACAAAGAAATTCCACCAATTAAGTCATTTAGCACTCAATGGGATGATTTTGTGTCACAAGGACTTTGATAAATTCAACAGTGCAATAAACTGTAGTATTATCACAACTTTAGACCTTTCCAATATAATTGAATATAATTTCGGAGATAATCAAAGTATTTTGGCTAAGTTCAAGTTTGTTAATCTAATTAGTTTATGCATTGATATCAAGCAGGGATATCAGGACTTTGTACCGTTATTTTTACTTAATCATCAAACCTTAATTAGCCTTAATCTTACCATCAGAATTAACGATACATTTCCATTTAACCAGGATATCTATGCTATAGCTATAAACCAATTGACGTCATTATCGAAGCTTGCCATTGATATTAAATACGATAAAAACCTAACCCATTTGAATACGGCTATAAATTTACCCACCTTTGACTATTTCCGAAGCTTGCCATTAAAATACATACGGTTCAATTCTAATGACCACCAACATAACTTAGAATTGATTAAAACCTTGCGGAGTTTAGAGATTTTGCATGTAACTGGATTAAATGCCGGTGGTGCTCCCAACTTTGCGTTAGGTACCAATCATCCTAATGTTTTTGACGAATGGTTTAAAGTACAACATGTAGCCTTGATCTATTTACAACATAACAAAAGGTTACGTAAGATCCAAATAAACCAATGTATGTTCGAATGTGAAGGGGGGACCGTAGTACCTCGACGAAAATAGCAATGGAGTTTAAATCAATGTATATTTATGTAGTGTACGTAAGCAAAACTTGGATCCAGACTTTTTCTCAGATTATCATCAGTCGCGCGCAGAGCATTATAAACATACCATAATCCAAGAATTTTCTAATATCGGTGCACGGATTTTCTCTTGCAGCGTATTATATTATTGACCGACATAGCAGATTTTAAGTTTAAAAGCCAGGGCTTTCAATAATATCGACATCATAATGCAAAACTTGACACTAATAAGCCAAGACACCGAGCCTCCCATTTTTATCAGTAGTAAGTCGAATCTTATTACGGGTATACCTGACGGCATTCTTTCGTTGATAGTTCCCGTAACCGTGTACTGGATTTATTCTAGTGTTTTCCATATTATCGACGTTTATCAATTAGCCGAGAAGTATCGGATCCACCCAAGCGAGGAAGAATTAGCCAAGAATAAGGCCAAGCTTAGCGATGTCATATACGATGTCATTCTCCAGCACATTATTCAAACGTTCGCCGGATTGGTGCTTTACTATTTTGACAAAGCTCCTACCACTGGCTATGAAATGCTGGCTATGTGGAAATTAAAACATCAATTCCCATTAATGCCTAATGCGGTGATTTATGCCGTGTATATGTATGGATGGCCCTTGTTGAAGATCCTTGTGGCATTTATCATTATCGATACATGGCAATATCTTTTACACCGGACTATGCATGTAAATAGATGGTTGTATGCTCGGTTCCATTCCAGACATCATAGACTTCAAGTCCCTTATGCCTATGGAGCTCTTTATAACGACCCAGTAGAAGGGTTTCTTTTGGATACCTGCGGAACAGGGTTAGCGTCGCTTGTAATGGGACTTTCAGCAAGAGAAAGTTTGGTCTTGTATACGTTTTCGACTATGAAAACCATCGATGACCATTGTGGTTACAGATTACCTTTTGATCCATTTCAAATTATATTTCCTAACAATTCGGTTTATCATGATATTCATCATCAATCATGGGGCTTCAAAAATAATTTTAGTCAACCATTTTTCACTTGGTGGGATCACTTTTTCGGTACCAAGTATGAATTTATTGATGAATATAAGGAATTGCAAAATAAAATTACATTGGAGAAGTATAAGGCGTTTTTGAACAGTAAGACAAAGGGTAAATATAAAAAAGAGTAAAACAACAGCAGAAATGTTTTAGTTTGGGACAATTTTAAGGGTCATAGACGTTTTAGCCGTGATAATGATCTCCTTTATATTAAAGTCTTTATATAGTTAATGTTTAATGTATGTATATATATCCTAAGATGGCCTTGGCAGGACCAGCTTCGTTAGAAACACTATCGCAAAACTTAGTAACACATAACATACAAAAACATAACATACAAAAACATTTATCGTAAAACATTAATAACTGTTCAATAAGAAAACCGTCCATGTTTCCAAACATCATCAACTTCAATAGGTAAAATCACATCATCAGTAGTTGGTTCCCAATTGGACAATTCTTTTATGAGTCTTGCCACAGGCTTGGGATACCATCTTTTATGATGGATATCAAACCATCCTAAATGTCCACCAATGGTAGTGGTGATAAATGTCGTATAAGGGTTTAAAGGGCCGTCCTGGACTGGCACTGATCTGATTGTAATTACAGGATCATCCCTGGAATTGATAACAACGGTAGGAATTCTTATGTGGAATAAACGTTGAATGGGTGAAGCATGAATATAATACTCTCTCGAACTATTCATACCAAACAATTTTGACGTAAAATTATCATCAAAATCACCGACACTTCTGAGTTGATACTTTTCAGTATTTTCTTTGTAATGAGCAACAAATTCATTAGACTTTAAATCACCTGTAGAGTTCCGGTTTAATAACTTGACTAAATTACTACACATGGTTGGTGAATAAAGGTATTTACCAAGTAAACTATCCTTCAATTCAAGGGTTCCGTCGGTAAAGTCCCATGGCGCAGCCAAAAGGAAAAGACCTTTAATTTGAGGATAAATGTCATCTTTCTCTTGACCTACATAATTAGCCATGATTGCTCCACCTAAGGAAAATCCTGCTAAAAATACTTTTTTATTAGGCCATCTTTTCTTGACACATTCGTTGATAAAGTATCGCAAATCATTAGTCCATACCCCACAAAATAACTGCGGCGACGTAATGGTGTGTCTTCCACAACCTCTGGACATAATTACCAACGCATCCATTCCAACTTCAGGAGACGTGATTTGGGCTACCAATTCCTTAACGTACGCTTCGTTAGACCCTCCACTTAAACCATGAGTTACAATAACTAATGGCTTAGAGTCATCAGGAAATATGTTTTCGCCTGGCTTCAAGTATTCAGTTTGCGGGGGAAGTTTATGAGTCTGGAATTCTGGCATATAATCAAGATGGTTAGGGTCGTGTTTCAGTTCGTCAGTTACATAATCAATTGCAAATGTACTGATGCCTTTCCAATTGTCATATTTGCTTTCAACGATTTCGTCTTTGTGTCGATATTTGTAAGTAATATCCTCAACGGTGATGATTTCTCGTTTATACCAAACAGTGTCGGCAGCATTAAACTGATTCATTGCCGTATAAATCGTTTGAGTATCTCCCCAACTAAGCAATGGATTTAACCAAAATGAATAGCCCTTACTTAATTCAGGAGACGCTTTCTTGATAATGGATTCCATAGTGGCAGTTTCACCTTCGGAGTTCACATACTTTATGGGATTAATTGGGTGATGGTTATCGACCCAAGATTTGAAAAAGTTCATCTCTGGAAATTTATTTTAGTTAGCCGTTTCAAACCAATGCGATTAATGGTCCGTTACATAAGGCCATACCCCTCCCTCCAATTCTTTAAAGACCGTTCATGTCTGCAATTACCTGGACTAAGTATTGACCTTGTTGCACTATTCTATAGATTTGAGTGTTTAATATTGAAAATGTTGGATTGCTAATTATTTATCAGACATTTCCCAATTGAGACATTAAGTAGTGTAATGATAAAAATGCAATTTTCAGTATTTACAAGTTTTACATTTGGTACATTAATTGATTATGCTAAAAAGTACATTAGCTTATTATGCAAATTTTGGTTTCTTTTCAAATCTCTTTATCAGAAGCTTGTTTTTGCGTATTCCGATTATTACGTATCTTCTTCTTTAAAGGTCAATATGTCGGATTATGTCCCTTATTCACAATTACCTACAAGTCTAGATTGCAGCTTAAAACGAATTACCGACTTGACCCATAATTCAAGTGCCATTCTGGATTTTTATCAGGTGTACCGAGGAGTTTGAACGACATTAGATAACATTTAGCCGTCCTTTTAAGTAACTTGAGTACAGTGGTTTTTATATTTTCCTTTATACACTCTGTATATCTTTGCATCCAGTAGTCAATCATTGCGATATACCTAACCCTACACCTATCATTGCTAATATGACCCCAAACCAAAATATCCCTATTATAAAACTTACACTCTTTTGAACTGTGGAAAATTTAACCAACTTATTACGGTTTATCAGGTATTGTTTCTTATAATAAATACCCGAATAAAAGTGTTGAGCAGTTCCTAGTCTATCAAAAATCCCCAACGATAATAAAAAATAAACTGGGGGTATCAAAAGGCCTACCATCATCATCACACTAAAATATCTCCATGAGAATGATTTGGGGGCAACGAAAGATTCTTCAGACAGTTGATCGTAAAATGAAAAATCAGACTTTACTTCAAAAGCTTCTTTAGGGCCTGAAGTCGAGGGTGATTTGGTTTGATGCATTTGTTCATGAATTTTCTGTTTAATTGTGATGTCGTGAGTAGGAACGTGTGGTGGTACATTAACTGGGGGTTTGCTCTTATTGGGTATAAAAGGACTCTTTTCACTATGTCGTAGAGTTGGTATCGATATTTCATGGGAGTAGTTACTATTATTAGAACTTATATCCGAATCATGATAATGAACAGAGTCTAATGATTTAATGGGTTCAAAGATAATATGATCTTTGTCGACTTCAATTAATCTCGGCGACTGAGGTTCTTTGAATTTATGAATAACAATAGGGTGTTCCGAAATGTTAGTTGGGTCATTGGTGGATTTTTCAGATAAATCATGCAATGATGAATTGCCAATACGGTTTAAAAGTTCTCCAGAACTTAAGGAAATAACGGTATTTCTTACCAGATTGATATTAAGACTCTCCAGAATATCATTTAGAAATGTAGTTGTGTCTTGATCTATTTTATCCTGTTGTTGCATGGTTCGACCTTCTGGCATTTGGTTGATATCATTCAAGTCTTCTTTAAATATAAAATCTATTTGTTTGTCACGATAAATATTAAAAACACTATCGATAGAGTCAGCATCGATCTCTGCTTGGCTTTTTTGATCTTCATCTGACGTGTCGGCAAAGTCTTTTAAAGAGGTATTATCTTGGCCATGGGATAAATTCTGAATTAATAAAAAGTTTTTATCTTTGTCAGCAATACTATGGGGTACCTCATAAGCTGGGCCTAAATGACGAATGGAAAGTATGTTTTCATTAGACGATCTAGAAAACCTTGATAGCAAACCCTTGGCCTTATCGGTTCGGGAGGGCGATGAATTTTGTGACCTGCTTTTAAATTTAAGTTTTCTTGATGGTGATAAACTTTCTGACGAACTGTGTGAAGAAGCCTTAAATATATTATGAAGTGATTTGGTCGGAGAGACCCATTCCTCACTCATACCAATTGATAACTATAAACGAAAGAAACTATAAATGATGCAATGATGGAAGTCAAAGGAATTAAACGTTAAATGACATTCATCTATCAAAGGAAAATAGACTATTGTTGACAATTAAGCCTAATTTGGTCTTTAATTTCGCAGCCTATTACATTTCCTAATATGGCTTAGGTGCGGCTGGCTGTAAAACATAGAGAAAATAAAAGGTTCAATATTTAAGCGTGTGTCATTAATTAAACAAGGTATACTAAATTTGCAAATAAATTAATAATTATAATTAGCTCTTCTTCTTCTTCTCCTTCTCTTTTTACAAGGGTTAGCATTTGATTTAGAATTGCTACCTGATCCGGATCCGGATCCCGATCCCGATCCACTTCCTGATCCACCAGAACCGGAACCAGAGCCAGCATTTGCACAATTACCTGAAGCAGCGGCAAAAGCATTAGTGACAACTGCATTGAAAGTTTGAGCATTCAAAACGGATTTCAACAAGTCTGGAGCTAAATTAGTATTCTCAACAGCACTAATAACCTGGTTGATGTCCAATGCATGTGTCATCAATACTAAAGAGATTAAATCTTCAGCAAAAGGAATATAAGATGGATCAGTAATGATTGACTCTACTACTGAGGAAGCTAATCCGGAATTAGCTAATGATTGTAACAAATTAATAACAACTTCATCCAAATCAACTCTAGCTTCCAACTGTGGAGCAACGGCCCTTTCTTCTACTAAATCCTCTCTCTTTTTTAAGTTATTAATTTGATCTTGAACTTTGCCTACTAAATTACCAATAATACCTTCAGCAGTTCTGAATAACGATACATATAAGGAACAATCATTAATTAAATCATGAACGACGGTAGTGACTAAATTAGATTTATCCAATGCATTAAATAATGTGGTAATATTGATTAATCCAGATTTTAATACGGCAACAATTGTTCTAACGACAATTGGTTCCAAGGTTTCGTTAGTAGCTAAGTAATGAATAATCTTTGGAGCTAATTGGGTATCATTTAAGGCACTCAATACTTCAGTAACAATTTGATACTCCCGTTTATCCAAATCGGTATATGTTTCGTCTCTCTTGGCCTTATAATTGTTTAATTGATCAAGCAACTCTGCTAATTCTGTATCAGATCTCTTAACAACCTTCTTTGAATCAGAAGATGCTGGAGCAGCAAGAACCGACACACATGCTATGGTGGCTAAAGTAACGGAAGATAATTTCATAGCGAATGATCTTTTAGCAGCACTTTTAGAGTGGATTTTTAAGCCCTTTTAGCTTTATATAGTTTTCGCAGCTTTCAGTAATAAATTAATCACTTTACCCAATAAGGAAATTAAATGGGTGAGATTGTAAATATCGGTATGCGCACGTTAGAGAATTAGGTAACGAAGTATCTCAAAATGGAAATTATTGACATTAAAGAGGAGATGTTACTAGTTTAGGTAAATATTTTCTATAAGCCAAGAATATCTTAAGACAAAAGCCTAGTTTATACGAGACTCGACTAGTAAGTGTTTATGACTTCTTCTTACCAAAAAATGACATTACTGACGGCTGTTTGGATTTTGGTTTATCTTTATTCTGGGGCTGCTCCAGTTTAGTGGCCAGTTTTATGGAATCAGCTTCTCTTTGTTTCTTTGCGGTTGGTTTTTTTGGTTTGGAGTATGTTATGAGATATCCATCCTCGTCATATTGAGGTTCAACTGGTTGTTCTGGTTGTTCTGGTATACTTTCGTCATGTTTCACGTCATATTCATCATCTTCTACTTCCATTTCTGGTTCTTTATGTTCCTGAGAACCTTCAGACTCGTTTTGCGGTTCTTCAGATTCTTGTAATTCTTCGTCATCATTAAAAATATCACTTAATTTAGTTTTTGCTGATGTCAGTTGTTTAATCTGATCATCCGTAGAATCAGCGTCTTTCATCGCGTCATCCACCGCATCTTCATTTATTGAATCAGCATCCTCTGAAATCACAACCTTATCTTTTTTGTTAATCTTGCTATTTAACTTCCGAGATTTGTACTGGTACTTTTCTTTGGGTGGTTCTTCTGGAACTCTTTTTTCTTGTTTACGTGAGACGTACGATGATTTCAACAGCGTAGATGTGTTTTTGGGTTTCTTATCAGGTACTGCATCTTTCAATTGGTGCAATGAGGTCTTAGTTGATTCCTGTTTGATAGGAACATTTCTATAGTTTGATGCAGGTACAAGGTCACGACCTTTAATGATTCCTAATTCGTAATACGTATTTATATTATCTTTATCAATAGAACAGTTTAAACTTTCAAGTACTAGATCACTAGCACTATACTTATATTCCTTGGGGCTGATACAATACATAAACACTTCATCTATGGTGTCAAATTGAGAAATTTCGTTATCTATAATATCTTCGTTAACTAGTTGTAAAATGAATTGGTTTTGCTTTGTTCCTGCAATCACTAATTTTCCATCTAACGTTGCTCTATTTTTGTTAAAATAATTATACAATATAACTTTGGCATTGGCGTATGGTACTTTTACTCTCTGGGATAATCCCCGATACGTAACGATTTGATTAGCCTGCAATTTACTCGAAATAAATTCAACTTCTTTCATTGAGGCCATAGGCATTACGCGTTGGTCTGAGTCTGCGCGTCACTGAGACATCGATAAGTGATATCACTTCATTGTCTTTCCATCCCTGGTTGTCAAATTGTAAAATAAACTTTGATTCATTTACATCATTGACAGCTTATCACAAGACCATTTTGTTTAGAGTGTTTGTTTATATTCAAGCTCAACGTCCACTCTCATACACGCTCACGAGGCTACGCCTGACGCTTTTGCTTGATATGCTCAAGAGGCAACCGTTATCTATGTGTTCGGCATATCACCCGTATCTGGGCTAATACAACACGGTTTCAGCCGATATATTCCTCGGCATTTATTATAGGGGATCCCGAGATGTCGTGCGACCTTGTACGACCTTGTGCGCATGATCTTGTGTCAACTGAGCAAACTTAAGGAGTGCATTAGTTAACCGAAGTTGTTTTTAACTAACGAGAATTGTAGTTATAAACGCAAAAAGACGAATTTGCACAGGCTCAGTTTATAGAGTAACGAAATTTTTCAGGAATATTGCTGCATAGATCAGCTTCCCATTAAACCCGAGCTATTGTACATAGATTGATAAAATTCACTAAACTAGGGGCATAGGAACTTAACTAATCCACAAATATGGGCGGTGCGGTTACTAAAGAAGCTAGACCAAGATCCAGTTCTCAATCTTTAGCTTCATCTATACCTTCCGGGTATAATTTTGAACGTAATAGAAGAAATACCATATTTGGCAATCCTAATGACTATAAGAAAACTAAAAAGCAAGAAGAAAAGGATAAACTTCGAGAAGAGAATTATATGAAATTTATTGTGAGGTATTCGGAGAATGTAGATGGAGGATATTTAGCGCCCCATGGCACCTATAAATCAAACTTGGATTTTAATATTGATATAGTAAGAAACTTGATTATAAACAGGAAACTAGCGCCCTTTTATACACCTTTGCAAGATTTTAATGAAGACTGGCGAGAGGAAGAATTGTTAATAATCGTCAAACAACTACAATTACATTCAATGGAAACTGCTTATGAGGAAGAGGATGAAGAGGATGACATCGATGACCACAAAATTCATAAATCCAGTAATTATTTTAAACGTCAAGAACAAAAGACGAAATTAAAAACTTTGATTTCCAAAATAAAAGATTTACAAAAGGATGAAGATAACAGATTTTTAGAGTTGAAGTTGAAGTTGAATAACCAGGATCCTAACTTGCCGTCAGATGATTTACTTTTATTGTTGTACAAAAATGCCATCGAGTGTCCGATTTGTTTTTTATATTACCCTAATAATTTAAATTTGTCAAGATGTTGCTTACAGCCAATTTGCACTGAATGCTTTGTACAGATCAAAAGACTAGACCCGCATCCTCCTCATGATCAAGCACTGTCATCTCGTGAAGTTTCAGATCAATCCAACGAAGAAATCCCTCATACTTTAATTTCAGAACCAGCTAATTGTCCATATTGTGCAATGAATGATTTTGGAGTAACGTTTGAAAAAACCCTCAAAATAAATACAGGCATCAATGGGATTAAACCACAAGAATTCTCTCTAAAGCATGCTCAAGAACCTTTGGAAAAAAACGTGTCTGGTAATGTTAGTGCTTTGAAACATATAAATAATATAATTCATGATGAAAATGATGAAAGTGCTATCTCATCATCATCTTCACCAACTGAAGAAATTATCCCATTCAAGGAAAGGAGTAAACGAAGATCGTCGATACCTGCAAATTCGCCAAAAGTAGTTACCGTTGATCAAATCAGGCCAGATTGGGAGACAAAATTAATAGCAGCAAAAGCCAGATTAGCAAAAAAAGCTGCTGCTGCAAGTGCCATACATGCGTCAAATTTGATTATGAACGCGCAAAGCGATTTAGCAGAGTACGATACAAGAAATAGGAATAATGATACTCAGTTTCAATCTATTGAGGACCGAATGATTGAAGAAGCTTTGAGGTTAAGTATTATAGATGAAGAGGATAGAGTCAGAAGACAAGGTACCCCCCAACTGGACGCATCCATATAAGTTATATGAGGCTGTCAACTAAGTGCAGGTATTAAGAAAAACGCGTAATGTAGTGAAATATAAATAGTTAGTTGTACAAAGTCGCTTTCCATTTGGATCGTACCTCTTTTGATGATTGCATAAATACAATCAACCAGAGAAATCCATGACGAGATTTATTTCCTAACGTTTAGAATTATATGCACCGTTGATGTTTGTGGTAGCTGTGCGTGGCGCATGGTGCCCTGAATATGCAGATAATTTTTCCCAATTGAGAATTTGTAAAAAAAATTAGGTTAAAATTAGGGTTAACCGAATTAAACAACCGTGTAATTAAAAATCGCTTGTAAAGTTTAGTCGTTGTTAGGTCATACAAGGAATGACATTACCAATCAAAAAGGTTTATGACCATAGATTGAACAAAGTAAAGGAAGTGACTAAATTGCCTAAGGAATTCAAACTCAATAATGATGAAGTCCTTTTCAAAATAAAGTTGGTCGGAATGAATTATTGTCGGGACTTTGAATCACTTAAAAGCTTACCAAATGATATTGTTCCTGGTAATAAGATTGTGGGAAAGGTGCATAGTTGTAATGAAAACTTCAATTACGAGTATTTTGATGAAATCAGTAACAACAAGTATATAATATTTCCCTATTCTAACTGTGCTCAGCAGAATATCACATTATGTGCCAATTGTCAAAAAAATCAACAATTGCCTTGTCTCAGGAAATTGGAATATGGTTTAACTTTAGATGGGGGGCTTCAGGATTTTATAAAGATCCCGAATTTCAATCAAATAGCTATCAAAGTCCCCCATAATATAAGTTCTCATGATGTCATGTTTTTGTTAGATATAGCGTTACCATTTTACGTTTGTATAAAGAATTACTTTGGCCCCCGAATTGACCAATTCAATGGTAACAATAAAGCATTAGTCATTCTCAATGATTGTGAGGCCGAATTAAATGATATCTTACTAGTGATGAAACTTGTCAACTTAAACGAACAAGCTGTAGATATTTTGGACGTTGCTGCAATTAAATCCTTTTCTGAACAAGATCGACAACAGTATCATTTTAAATATGAACATGTGTTTGTTTTTAGTTTGGATCCAACTATAATAGGGTTTGCTATGCAAACTTCCATGGCCCTGGGTCTACAAGCTTGTAAAACTCGATATCATTTGATTCTATTCTATCAATACACCAATCAAAATGTCATGGACTTCATTAGTGACGAGGATTTTAATGATAAGATCGTTGTGCAATTTCATTTGCATTGGTTTAATAAAGGTGATTTCGTCGAATTGTTGGAATATGTATCAAGTTTAAACGATTCCAGCAAACCTATATCGAGTTCTGTAGCACCTAATTCCATAGTTAGGTCTAGATCTTCGTTTGGAACCATTTCATCAGATATATCGTCTCATAAAAGTCTTGATTATCCTTCTCCACCATTATCCAATAAACCATCTAAACCGCAAGACAAGAACCGTTGGTTATGGTACGATAAAGATTATGATACGATCGATATTAAACAGGTTAATAAGTTGATAAGAAATAATACGTTTACAAGGGTTTGTTATAAGAATCGAAAAGCCCGTGATGGTTTAAATGTCTTGGTTCTTGGTGAATGAATCAAATTGGTAAGGGATATAAGGAATAGGAATATGTATATGAATGTAAAGTATGTTAAAGGAAGGTAAATGAAGTAAAGTAAATGAAGTAAAGTAAAGCCTGGTTTCACGTGATTGATTTTTATGTTGAATCTGACAATCCGTGTAAGATATCCTGGAAAATATCTTTCAATTTGAAAAGATTGACAATTCGGATTCGTTCATTCTTCAAATGAGCATTATCACTGGCTTGTCCGCAAGGAATTTGACAGGCTTTGGCATTTAAAATCTTCTCCAAAAACCTGATTGTTGGAATTGATCCTCCTTCTCTAATCAATAAAGGCTCTTGTTGCCAATTTGATTGGATCTTGGAATAAACTAATTTATATATCTTATCAGAACAATCGCCAAGCCAGGGCTCTACTTCGTCAAACGTTTTTACATTTAAATGATTGGTGGTGTTAAGATCATTAAATTTGCTCGTTACATAATTGACAAATGCTGCTTTAATTACTTCAATATCCTGATTGGGAACAATTCTAAATGATAATGAACAAGCCACCGATTTCGGAATCACGGTATTATTATTGGGCCCACTAACTTCCATCTTGTGTATAGTTAATGAAGGCTTGGTCCATTTCTTAATTAATTCGTCTACCTTAAAACGGGGATTATAATTAGTAATCTTTTCAAAATTCTCGAGCTCAAATTCATCAAGTTCAGGAACATTATCATAAAACCCAGGAATGCTGATTTTGTCATTGGAAGTTAAAGTCGATAATAGTTGAACCATATCCATCGTGGGTTCTTTCAGAACACCTCCATCGACTCCACAATGTCGATCTGGTTTGTCGCTTTCAATTGCAATCGAACAATTGATTACACCTCTTAACCCATAATTCAAACATGGTCTTTCGTCATCCAACCAATAACTGTTTGATAAAAAAATATAATCAACATCGCCAATTATATCTAAATGCTGTTTAATGTGCGATTTAAAATTCTTGGATCCGTTTTCCTCTTCGCCATCAATGATGAATACCACATCAATACCCAATTGTTGATTGGCATAAATCTCTGCTACTGCTTGAATAATCGCCAACGTAGGTCCTTTGTTATCAGAAACTCCTCTTCCATATAAAAACCCATTCTTATTAGTCATTTCAAAAGGATTCGTGGTCCATTCGTCTAAATCTTCAAGGGCATCCACAATATCATAATGCCCATAATAAACAATCCTCACTGATTTGTTCCCCACAGACTCACGATTTCTGGTAAATTTCGATATAATTATGGAATTACTTTCTTCAATAGGAATAAGATGCGACGTGGCTCCATACCCGTCCAATAGTTTGATCAAAAACTTGGCACAGTCTCTGGCATCGTGCAAATAAGCGTCACTGAATTTCAGGTTTGTATTGAATCTTATAAGTTTCGACAAGTTTTTGACCAAGGCATTATTATCTAGGGCTAGATCCTGGAGATGAGGTGCCAAAGTATGAGGATTGTTCTGGAAATAGTTTATGGTACCACGGCCTCCACAAATTATGTGATGCGAGTGATTGGTTTCAATCAGATATAACGTCAAACAAGACTTTTTGTTAATTGGTTTAGTTTGGCCGTCAGGAAGGACGATGTTTAGGCCAAACTTGTTGCCGTAAATTATACAATTGGTATCCAATACCGCCAAACAACTAATTTCTTTGCCATCTACAGGCCTAAATGTCTTTATAAGTTGATCTGTAAGCAAATCCCATACATTTATACAGCCGTTTGATAACCCCACATAAAGATAGGTGTTTTGGATGGCAAATGAATAAATTGATTCTTGATTCCTAAGAGTTTCAAGCTTCTCGAGAGTTATTTTGGAATCCTTTTCAGAGGAATCATGGAAATCATCAACCGATTTTATGCATGCGTCCTTATTGGATTTTCCTCTACGTTTGAACCCCCATAAATGGACCATCCCATCACCTCCGCAACTTAATAAAACCATGGGATAGTTGGGATACTTCATTTGCAAATATTCGTTACAACAAGTGGTGATGCTATAGACATATGCGTGATGAGCAAACTTTATACAATCATTAGGATTTATCTCACATAACGAGATGGAATCCAATAATTCCGATTTCTTGGGCCTTTTGTGCATTTTACCACTAGGAGGTTTAGAATCAAAAAACTTGCTGTAGCGTAAATGTGGCATGTTATTTCGTGACATCACCTCCGCATCCCGACCGAGAACCGCATACCCTGCTACCAAGGCCTTGTAATCGATTTTGACCCATAACAAACTGGCATTTTGAGCCCCAATGAAAAGCATCTGTAATTGGTCACAATAATAGATGGAAAAAATGTCGCCTATATCAATTGACAGGTAAATGATCTTTACTAATTTTACCACAGCGATATTGGTGATATCATATACCTTTACCAACAGATCAGAACCTCCCGTAAACACCATATTCTCGTCTGCAGACAAATTCAAACACAAATTTGATCCTTTCATCTCTTCTTCGGTTATCGAATTAACTAATCGATACGAATCGAGTTCTAAAATGATCAACTTCCCGTTTTGAGTGCCGCAAATCACTAATTGACGTTTTGGTGCTATAACACTGGATATGATTATATCGTTCGAATCCCACGAGTGGACTAACTTGGGTAATTCAAACGTATCCCTGGCTTTGTCGACCCCCAACTCCCGTCCGTTTGGTTTATATTTCTCCACCATAGTGTTTTATGTGAATGTTTTAGAGTTTTAGATGTCGTTAAAAACTGTGGATGTTGATACGAAATTATTATCGTGCGACATCCGTGTCAAGCTGTCAACACGAAGTAGTGCCACTAATAATAGACATTTCTTAGTATAGAGTAATTTCCACCTTTATGGTAATGGTTTTGACAATATATTTGTTAAAGAACGTATATTTGAGTAAGTCAAAGTTATCTTACGGCATTTTTTTTGAAATATTGGCAACCTTCAAAAGGTGCACGCTATCATCAATATTGGTCTATAAACATTTTACGATAACAAGACCCGTTGTTTTGAATTTTGATTAATTTGCAAATTTCACAGTTCCAATACTACAATTAAATAATCCTTCGCGCAGTGTCATAAAATCACGGGGATGTTGAAGTTTGCCAATATTGATGATACTTTGATATTATTGACCACGGAGTCAACTATTTTAATTGAAAACCGAACCGTACTGCAAGTATCTGAGTTACCAGGCCTGTACAAATCGTTGGCGTTCCAAGATGTCACTTGTGTTATTGGGGTTATCAAGTTGAAGTTGAACAGTTATTTGGTTATAGTTGATGCTTACGAGCGTGCAGGTGAGGTTTTGGGTCATGCGATTGGTAAAATCACTGGCTATCAAATAATTCCTTTGTTTGGTTCCAAAACAAAGTCTGATATCAATAATGAAGAACAGGAATACTTGAAACTATTCCGAAAGCAATTGGACAAAAACCAATTCTTTTTCGCCATCAACAATGATTTTGATTTGACTACGAACATTCAACTCAAGTACACTAAAAACATTGGGATCAACAATGAGTTTTGGTGGAATAAATATTTGACTGACAATTGTACTGAATTAGGCATTCCTGCGACATTTGTAACCCCCATCATCAACGGGTACTTTAAAAGCCAAAATGTCACCTTTGACGGCCGGTTCCATTTGAATTATATATTAATTACTAGGAAATCAATTCGTCGGTCGGGTACGAGATATTTTAGAAGAGGAATTGATGATAATGGAGACGTTGCTAATTTCAATGAAACTGAACAAATTGTCATTAGTAATAATCAAATAAAGAGTTTTCTCCAAATAAGAGGGTCTGTTCCATTGTATTGGTCAGAAGTCAACAATTTAAAGTATAAACCTAATTTAATTGTTAGTTCTAAAAACTCTGTGGATTCCACCACTAAGCATTTCTCAAGATTGGTGGCCGACTATGGGGACGTATACTGTATCAATTTAGTCAATAATAAAGGTTACGAATTACCTATCAAACAAGGATACGAACTGATCATCAATAGTTTAGCTGATGCTTTGAAAAAGAGCATCACATATGTGTACTTTGATTTCCACCACGAATGTAAGAATATGCAATTCCAAAATGTGGAAAAATTGATTCATACCTTGGAAGGGTTGGGATTCCTGCTGTCCAATTACTTTCAGTTTGATTTAACTCTGAACTCTGTTAAACATTTACAATCGAAAGTGATCCGAACCAATTGTATGGATTGTTTGGACCGTACGAATGTGGTTCAATCGATTTTCTCAAGATGGGTCTTACAACAGCAATTGGAAAGTTTGGGATACGTCAACCCCGGGAACCCTTGGAAAATCGTCGATGCCAAATTCAATTACATCTTTCAAAATATTTGGGCTGATAATGCTGATGCGGTGTCAAACTCTTATAGTTCGACGCCAGCATTGAAAACTGATTTTACTAGACTCGGTAAAAGAACAATTTTAGGGGCATTGAATGATTTATCCAACTCTATAATGAGATATTATAATAATAATTTAACTGATGGTTCTCGTCAAGATTCATTTGACTTATTTTTGGGTAATTTTAAACCATTTGAATCTCCTGCTAATCCATTTGTGGATTATCGACCAAACTATGTCCAGATTTTACCTTATATGTTATTTACTTCAGTATTGATCTTCCTTTCAATGATATTTTACCCCAAAGGGTCACTTTTCTCACTCAAGAATTTATTGGCCATCACTTGTTGTTTATTCTTTCAATTTAGGGCCGTCAGCTATATTATGCAAAACCCATATCAGTATGTCAATTGGCCCAGTTTGGTCAGTTTGGACTTTTTGAATAAATTAAAGGTTAATGATAAAGATGGTAATATAATTGGAGTCAAGTATGAACATACCAGAGATTTCAAAGTACAAACCAAAAAGAGTAATTAACATGTTACAAGTCCGATTACTGGCACGCCTATTTTAGATTTAGTTGCAATATACGTTTTGTGAAACCTTCTGACACTTTGTGAGGTAGCGAAAATTGTCGACGATAACAATGGAGGAAGAAATGGATATACAAATGGAAACCTCAAATGATCGAGAACCTGAAAAGTTAGATGTAGATGTATGTATGTGTATAAGCCAAAAACATGTTAACCAATACTAATAATAGGTTCCGGAGTTTATTAAAGAAATAACCACTAGGCCCGTATTGAGAGTAAAGAATATTCACCATGAATTGACAGAAGACGATTTGAAGTCGTTATTTGAAAAAGTTGCTGACATTGAATTTGTCAAGTTTGATCCAAATCAAAAGTCCGTTGCTTATGTTGAGTTCAAAGGAGAAGATGATAACATCAGGGAATCAATCAAGGAGTCTATCAAGAGATTTGATGGAAAGAAAGCTATGGGGAAGATTTTGATTGTTGAAGATACTAAGAAGAAAACTTTATTAGACAGAATTAAACCCAAGCACCAAGGACGTAATAGGAATGACCGTAATAGACAACGAAACGATCATGGAAAAGCTAGAACGTCTGCTAAGCCAAATCATAGAAAACCAAAAAGGATACACAAAACTGCCGAACAATTAGACGCTGAACTAAATGATTATATGAATCAATAAACTGAGGAAACTAGATGTTTCGTTAGAGTATTCCAATGTACATAATTGTGTAATTATACTGAATCAGACAATAATCTCGTTTGTGATAGATTGCAAACTGGTTAAACAAAAGCATAATATCTCAAATTTGAATAGACACTAGTTTAACGATTATTTATTCCATCACATTTGCTATCTGAACAATTCTATTTAACTGGAAAGCTTTCTGAAGCTGGTGATACCTTGTGAACTTTGTGGTTGTATGTAAAGTTGTGATAGTTTACGTTTACTCGCTCCAAAATTCGCAATATGGACTTGATCAAATGGACTGAAGATTTGACCCAAGTCAAAGGCAATGTTAGTCAACTTCAGGCTACTATTCTTAAAATCGTAGATAAAACACCCAATATACAACAACTTGATGAATTAGTCGAGATTATAAGTAAAGCCGACGGAAATCAAAAGTTCTTGACTGAAAAACTTTCATCGTTACTAGAGTCTCCCCAAATCAAAGTAGGATTCAAGTTTAAGAAACTCTTTGACGATGGGCAGTTACCTTTTGTGAAGATGATGTGTTCAGTCAATTTTAAAGGCAAAGTCGATGATTCAATTGATTATATCTTAGATTATACACCCAACTCAGATGTCATTGAAAACATTATTCATGACGAAGACAGTGGGTTGCCAGAACTTTTACCCATAAAAGATCCTAAATTATTTAAGAAGGTATTTATCGATAAACTGTTTGCAGATCCCATCATAAGTTTACAAAATATTACCGATATAAACAGTCTCAATAATAGTAAGCTCATAGTTAAAGGAGAATTTATATTGAAATCTATTCTTGTAGACGTGCTTAATGAACTATATCCCAACTTATACCATATAGACATGCAGTTCATAATTGAAAGACTTGTAAATCATGACATTTTATTCAAAATCTCTTTAGTTTATGGATTGGTATCGAACTTGAAGTATAAAGTATCGATGAAATCATCAGATACAGTCAAAATACAACTTGTGGGGTCTTTGTTTTTAAGTTATCTTGGGGGTTTAAGCTTAGAATATAGCTACATTACTTTGAAAATCTGGATCAAAGGCGTATATACCCAGATCTTTGACAGTTTCTTTCAACTCAATGAAAATATCACCACAAACGTGCATATGCTTGGTTCTCTACTAGAGAACGAGTATAATTTTCTTTTTAACAATGTAGAGTACCAGACATTAGATACTGATCCTTATGTGGTGAAGCTTCTAATAAATGGCGAAAACGTTACAATTGGCACTAATTCTGAAAGTGAAGAATCAGCACGTCAAAATGCCATCAAAGAGTTGTTCAAAAACCCAAAGTTGAAAAGTAAACTACTCGTGGCTCATTTGGGAGAACAAGTAGAACAGTCTGAAACTAAAGCAAAATCAAACGATTTCAAGACGTTGGTGACCAAAGAAAAACTTCAAGTTGATTACGAAGAATCCAAAGTATTGAATGTTTTCCTGGTCACCATTAGAGCCGACGGGTTTATTTTGGGAAGCTGTTTGAATAAAGATAAGGCTTTGTGTAGATTAAAATGTGAAGCCATGGCGTTTGACAATTTTCAGGAACTTTTAACTTCAGTGAGTTCCTAAACCGGCGTCAAATTGGGTGCTCGATTACATTCACTATCATTATTTAGGTAGTCGGTCACGTGTGTTAGGTAGTAAATTAATAACAAGATCTGAGATGATGGCTGCAAATCTCAATTAAACTTAAGGAACAAATCAAATCTCATTTTATTCCGAGGATGTTTATTTCTGACCCAGTGATCATTTAATTGACCAACCACGAACGGAAATGTCTCTCCCTTGTTATAATACGATATTTGTTCTATTCCAGTCCTAACTTGGCGATTTCTGGATCTGAGTGGCTTGAGATAGGTTTATCCGGCACTATAACAACCCGGCCATTTTCGGAACTCTGCGCAGTAGCGAATGAAAAAATTTCAATTTAAAATTTTTCGTCACAAAACCTTTAAACAAACTTTTAAAAGTTATATTTAACTAACACATATTTTATAGACATGAGTTTACCAAATTATACTGTAGGTGATTACGCTTCTTTTGCAGTTGCTGGTGCCATTGGATGTGGTGTCACTCACGGAGCCATGACTCCTATTGATGTGATCAAAACTAGAATCCAATTGGAACCCGCTGTATACAACACTGGTATGGTTGGATCTTTCAGAAAAATCGTCAGCAGTGAAGGAACCGGTGCCCTTTTAACTGGTTTGGGACCAACCGTTTTGGGTTACTCCTTACAAGGAGCCTTCAAATTTGGTGGTTACGAATTATTCAAAAAACAGTTTATTGAATATTTAGGTTTGGATACCGCTAAACAATACAAAGATGCCATTTATATTGGATCATCTGCATTGGCTGAATTCTTTGCTGATATTGCTTTGTGTCCTTTAGAAGCTACTCGTATTAGATTAGTTTCCCAACCAACCTTTGCTAATGGTTTAATCGGAGGGTTTTCTCGTATTTTTAGAGAAGAAGGTGTCGGTTCTTTCTACAATGGTTTCACTCCTATCTTGTTTAAACAAATTCCTTATAATATTGCCAAATTCTTGGTGTTCGAAAGAGCTTCTCAAGCTATTTACGGAACTATTTCTACTCCCAAGGACAAATTGTCATCTGCCTCTAAAACTGGTGTTGATTTACTTTCTGGTATTATTGCTGGTTGTTGTGCTGCTTTTGTTTCTCAACCTGCTGATACCTTATTATCCAAGGTTAATAAGACTAAGAAAGCTCCTGGTCAATCCACTATTGGTTTATTAGCTCAATTGGCTGGTCAATTAGGTGTTAGAGGCTCATTTGCTGGTTTACCAACAAGATTGATTATGGTTGGTACTTTAACTTCTTTACAGTTCACCATTTACGGTCAAATCAAAACTGCTTTGAACTGTCCTCCTGCTGTTACTTTATAAGCAGTCGTTTTGAAAAAGTCACTTTGATTGTAAATAGCTTTATTGTTTTATATATTCTACTAAGTTTACCTGATGTTTTCCCTGTGTATTTTCATTCATGATCGATTTAGTTGTTTCACCAAAGAATATATTTTGTGGGAAACCTTGTAGATTAGGGAATGCTCATAAAAATATTTGGTTTCACTACGATCTTCTTTGAAATCCCGCAAACTCTGATCTTGTGGTTCGTCATTTTCCACTATTCGTTGAGGTTCCTTAGTCCAGAAAATTAATAAGAGCAAATTTGCAGCTAAAAATTCCATACTGATCGCCAAAACATACTCGTAAATCGTGATTCTTCTTCTTGAAACATTAGTTTCATAATTAGTATAGACAAAATAATTCATTTCGGTAACGAAACACGACATTATTCCATAAATTCCTCTAACGAGAATAAATGGTATCACTGATATCATTAACACCATTGCTTTGGATCGAAGCCCCTTATAGAAAGATAAACATATAAGACTGCTCACACTAATTGATTGAACTAAAAATATGGCTTGACCTACACTCCGAAGGATTTTCGAAGTATGTACTTTTGAAGTATCTAGAATTAATTCTTCTGTACTCATTCCTGCCAACATAGTGCCCCCAACAATTATCACAATATTTGCCGGAATCAAAATTAAATGGAATAGTTTCTGATAACTCATGCCACCTAAGATTGGTTGTTTTAATGGTGACTCCCCATAATACCTTATTTGTTCTTTAATTAAAAAATACAACGTGGTTAATACTAATACAAAATACCCTTCAGCACTCAATACCAAATAAGCAATCAACCATTGCCAATGGACAAACCCTTGAATGGCAAACCCTAACCCAGAAATTTGGCCCCCTAGTTTGATAAGTCCAAAAATCCCCAACGCTGTATACAAAGAATTAAACCCTTTTTGGGTTGCTATATAAATAAATTGAAGTTCATACAATACATAAAGACTGAGAAATATACTAGCCGCTATTCCCAAGTCTTGATCTTTGAATCCCATTGATATATTATTTTTTCACAATGGTTTCCATTTCTTATATAGTTGTATAATTTCTCAAAACGTCTCGAAACCCGATTACATAAGCGATTATCTTAATTTACGAGAAAAAGGCTGAGCTGAAGTGGTAAATAATAAATCCGTTGTAGCAGTTTATGACTCAATCATCCACAAATACTGAACTCTACTAGAAAAAGATGTTTCAATTCGAGGCTATGTAACTAAAAAGATGATCTGTAGTAATTGAATACATTGTTTATTTCAATCACGCTGGAAATAATAAATTGCTTGATCATCATGTTTTGATCTAAATATTTACGATCTGATCAAGAAGCATAAAATGGATATCAAGTAAAATTACACACAGATATGATTCATTATGAACTATAGAGATGATAATTTTAAAATCGCGATGCTCATCTAAAAAAGTTTTTGTACCATGTCGATAAAATCTGATAAATATGTGCATGAATCGGACGATTCGGATGAAGAGGATTATTCTTATACCCCTCCAAAACATTACAAGTCTATAACCGGTAAAGATGTGGATTTGAATGGGAAACAGGTTTGGTTGATTAAATATCCAAAGAATTTAAACGTATCAAATTTACCAAGTTTACCGATTAATTCTAACGGTAGTAGTATTCTCAATATCCATGAAAATGATGAATCCAAGGACAGTTCGATTGACAAAATGTCAAAACCATTCAGTTATCAAATAAGCGAAGAAATAAATGGTGGTAATTATCAAATATTCGTTAACGATTCACAAAAGTTCAAGACGAAAAACATTAAAATTGATAGAGTTTATAATATAAGGGAATCGACTGTAATACCCCAAATTGATTTGAATAAGGTGAAAAAGCCCAGAAAGAATGTTCCAGTAGTTAAAGGGTTGAGAATGAGGCACTTTCCTACTGGTTACAGTGCTGAGGACTATATTGAAGCCCAGTCGAGTCAAAAATTAGATGATGAGATAATAGAAACAGATGACCAAAAGCAAGACACGAAAGATGACAAAAAACATAAAAAGGACAAGAAAGACAAAAAAGACAAAAAAGAAAAACGGGATAAAAAAGATAAAAAACATAAAAAGTAGCATAATTAGTAATTGGAAAATACGTTTAGTTTCAACATGAAGAATACTGGCAAAAGTAAATAGGTCCGAATAGGCCCATCTGACATCTTCGCACTATTCTTTCACTATTAGAAAACCAAGTAAATGGGACAAAAAGGATCCACAGCAAGGAAATTCCCTAAACAACTTATCGAAGTCAAGAAATCTAATACAGATCAATGGCTGTCGAATGAGTTTAAATTGAAAATGCCAAATCAGCGTGAAACCGCAAATGTGAAACAGAAAGACAATGTACTAAAAGAGGAATCTTCAAATGAAACATCACATATAGAACCTGAAGGAAAAGATGGTAAGGATCCCGATGTGATCAAGGCATTTTCACAGCTTGGTAAAGCAATCGAAAGCACATCGAGTGTGGGTTTTCAGGAGTCACCGATTATCAAATCACTCCGTAAACGAAATTTAATTCATGAGCAGAACAAAACCAAGTCAAATATAATCGATCCCAAAACACTCACATTACTTTTGAACGATTTAAGTGATCCCAGGTATCAGCAGCTGAAAGTATTGGAAAATTATAAGATCGATAAACTGTGGTTACCAGTGTTGAAACCTTTTAAACCTGCTGATAATTATGTCAAATTTGATGATACTACTAATGAAGATGAAGTTGGCCACCAAGGTGTTTTTGAGCAGCGCCAATTTATGGACCACGATAAAAATGGTTCCAATGCAAATATAGAGGCCGAATCGGAATCCCCAGAAATGGAAAAGCTAAAGAAACGTATTTCTGTCGATTAGGTAAATAATTGGTATAATATAAATGCTTAATGTTATCAGTTAAGGTGCGAACCCATGGATCTCAGTAAACTCCGTAAATTCAGTATTTGTGATATTTCTGACGCCCTTGTCAAGTATAATATCAATGATGGAGGGTATATTCCCAATTTGACACTTCAATCAACTGATAAAACCGTAATTGGGAGAGCTTATACGGTATTATATGCTAGCAAAACAGATCCTAGACCCGAAGTTAAAACAAGTTATATTGATAATTTGCCCAAAGACTCCGTGTTGGTAATTGGCTTGACCCCCGAATTGCAAATGGTGCATGCTCCATATGTAAAGCCTACCAACGCAATGTATGGTGGACTTATGTCGACAAGAGCTCAATATTTGGAATGTCAAGGATCAATTATATTGGGCAGAATTCGAGATTTAGATGAACACAGGGATTTGGGTTTTCCCGTGTGGTCATATGGAATTGGTCTGACAGCCCCTTCTGTATTGAAAGTAATTGGAATAAATGTAGACCTTCAAATAAAAGTCCCAAGCTTAGACGATAAAGAGTATGACTCACTCACGATTGCAGCAGGTGATGTTATCATGGCTGATAATAATGGAGTTGTAAGGGTTAAAGAAAGTAAACTACAGGAAATTGTGGATTATATACCAAAAAGAGTCGAGGCCGATCAGAATGTTGCTAGAGATATTAAACAAGGCCAAGAAGCCAAAAAATCCCAAAATTACTGGAGGTCAAAGATTTAAGGTTTTCAAACTTTTGGACTGTATAAAAGAACATGTTCGTACTGTTTTTGTTCCAATCTCTAGTTACTCATTCTATCGCACAAAAGTTGCATTATGGATTCTGTCACAAACATAAACCAACTTCGAATTCTGCTCATTGGCAACAAAGACTTGAAACATAAATTGGCATACAATCCTGTCTTTTTAAGTGATCTTATATCAGGTCTTGGGGCTCAAGATGGGTTTCTAGTAGACAAGTTGATTGTTATCAGGTTTCTATTAAAATTCGATGGACGATGTTTGGGAAAGGAATCCAAAGACATGTTGAATGAATTTTTAAGTCAACTTATTGAGGAGTATGTTAATCAACTAATGGATTGTGCAGACCAATATTCGTTGGGTTCTAACGAAACTTTGGTGGACAGTACAAATACAATGTCGATTATATTAGATATCCTTAGTTGTCTCCAGATTCCGAATGCAAACCTTAGTAAGCTTTTATTGGTTTTATTACAAATTAATGAAGTTAAATTATTGGATTCCTGTCTTAATCTTCTTCACCTTGTGGATATACATGAAGATATCCTTTTCAATCTAGCCAAACGGTTAAAGTTTGAAATCAATCTCCAAACCAATCTTAAATTGCTCTATAAGATTATTTTGAGCTTGAACTACTCATTGACAGAATCCAATATCCAAAATATAACTATTAATGTCACCGATGATGATATTAGTGATCTTTTGAGACTTACACAACGTGATAATAAAATGTTGAATTTAAATATTCTACATTTGCTTTATCTCCTTAAGTTTGATATAGACAATAATAGGTTGGTTGAACTCTTGGAGTTTAATAACTATACCATCAACTCATTCAAGATCCTAAGTTTTAAAATCATGAAAGATGAGCTGTTGGTTGGTAAATTGCTCAAGATTAAAATTGACGACAAATTAATAAATTACATTGTTAAGTTAAATATGAAAACGTCAAAGGACTTTAATTTGACACAATTATTTCAAACCAACTGTAAAGATATTCTTCTTCTCCTTAGTTTATTAACATCTACTAACGAAGACTTTAGATTGAAGTTTACCAAGAGCCCGGTTAATTTCAAATCACTATTGCTGCATATTATTAATAGCTATAGAACATTATTATTGAAGTTTAAAACTTTGGATCCAAAATTATTGCCTATATTAACTGATGAACTTTTTACCAACGCTTTATATTTAATAAGATCATTGTCTCGATCCATTACTGTATTGAGAACGTTTTTCATTGAATGCCACATTGCTGATAATTTGATTGATATTTTGAAATTATTGGAAATATTCAAACTTTCGTCCACCAATAAAAATGTGGTCATGGCTATTTTAGCTAATTTAATCCTTGATTTTACTTCTTTCCGTTACACTTTGATTTCCAACACTGATTTTATCACCAACTTGTTGCTTGTCTACAAGAATTCGTTGTTGATGGATGATGTTGATAGTAATAAAAATAGACTTGGTTTTCTTCAAGTTGTTAAAAACTTGATGTATAATGAAAATGAAGAAAAAAAGATCCAGTTTATTGATAAATATTTCAATTTGAAAATGATGTGCCCCTATTTAAGTTACAATACTCAACCAGGTATTGATGAAGAGCTTGGTCGTCTCAAATTGCAACAGAAAATTATCTGTTTTGATATATTGAGGAACTTGACGTCCAATTCCGACCACTTTAATCAACAGTTACCTTTAGTTTTGTCCAAAGAATTGAATGTGAGTTGGCATACGTTTCTTGTAAATAATATCAAGAACCTTGAAGCGTTTGATTCGAGTTTAACTAAATTCAATGATAAGAATATCGTGAAATTGATGGCTGATCGTGATTATGTATCGATGGTGTCAAGTATAAATTACATAGAGAACCATAAATTTCTCACTCGTGATTCATTTACGTTGCATCGTGACATGCTTATGATTTGGTTGAAGTTTCTTAGATTGCCAATGCCTAAAAAGTCGAATAATACTCTCAAAACCAATATTTATTCGATTAAATTATCGATTATTTGGATTTTGATCAATCTCACGTGTCAAGATCATTCTCTAGACCTCAAGGTATACGATCTGGTGGGATCTGCAGGCTTTGATCTTGAAGACAGCGATAAGTATCCATACGCCAATGCTATACAAGAGATACCAGAGCAAATCGACTCCGGTGGGGTAGTGACACGGATTGTTTACTTGAAAAGACTTGGCTTTGTCATGGCATTGAAGAATTTACAGGAACAATTGAAGTTAGATTTAGGCGATTCCTTGGTCAATGATATGCTAGAAAAGATCAAAACAGTATTCAATCATTTGGATAAAGTGTTAAATGCTGATACGTATGATTGCGAGAGTCCACGGAGTCGAACGCAACTTGACGCAAAAATTGATAAAGCCGATGAAGCAACATTCCAACCATTCTCATATGATTTTGAGTCGGCGAATTCCGACGACGAAGATGGCGATGATTATTGGGTTAGATGAAGATCAGTTAGCAACAGTCAGCAACAGTTAGCATTCGCGCATCGTTGAAAATTTTTACCAAGGACCATGGCAGAAGTTAAAAAACTCAGCAAGCATTTGGATAAGGACACAAAGACAAAGGGTAAATACACGTTGAATGATTTTCAAATATTACGTACGCTCGGCACGGGGTCGTTTGGACGGGTGCATTTGGTGCGGTCCATCCATAATGGAAGGTTTTATGCCATGAAGACATTAAAGAAAGAACGGGTAGTTAATATGAAACAAGTCGAACATACGAATGATGAACGCAGGATGCTCCGGTTGGCTCGGCATCCGTTTATAATACGGATGTGGGGCACGTTTCAGGACTGCCATAACTTGTTTATGATTATGGATTATATTGAAGGAGGAGAGTTATTCTCGTTATTAAGAAAATCGCAACGGTTTCCGATTCCCGTGGCCAAATTCTATGCTGCCGAGGTATTTTTGGCCATTGAGTATCTTCATAAACTAGATATCATATATCGGGACTTGAAACCGGAAAATATATTGTTGGATAAAAACGGTCATATTAAACTAACTGATTTTGGGTTTGCAAAAGAAGTGATTGATGTAACCTATACGTTGTGCGGAACCCCTGACTATATAGCCCCGGAAGTTGTTGCTACCAAGCCTTATAATAAATCAGTGGACTGGTGGTCGTTTGGAATTTTGATTTTCGAAATGTTAACTGGTTACACTCCGTTTTATGATCCAACGCCAATGAAAACGTACGAAAACATTTTGAATGGGACTATAACGTACCCGGATTATTTACCGCCGGACATTTTGGATTTGTTGCAAAAATTGATTGTTAAGGATCTAACCAGTAGATTGGGGAATCTTCAAAATGGCAGCGACGATGTAAAAGACCATGCATGGTTTAAGGAAGTTATATGGGAGAGATTGTTATCGAGAGATATCGAAACTCCGTATGAACCTCCTATAACCAGCGGAATCGGCGACACCAGCCAGTTTGACCGATATCCTGAAGATAAGGATTTAGACTATGGCATCTCTGGAGTTAATGATCCTTACGGGACATTATTTACTGATTTTTAACGTGTACTGCTAAATACGCTGGCAGTGCTTTTGTACTTTAATGATAACGATGTATACTATGTAAATAAAATCAATCCTCTATTTGCATTTGTTTGTTTGTGTTTGTGTTTGTGTTCGTCAATGGGTTTCGTGTGAAAACCTTATACGCGTCAAACAACCCCTTTTACGCCCGGAGTGTAAAGAAATTGTACGCTTCACAAATTGACATTAATTGCATACAAATTATTAAACCGTTACTCCTAAGTTAAAGGCGTACCAAGATTTCCCAGCGGTGATTACTTTACATGGACGTTATTTAAAAAACCGCCAGCCCTCAAGTTTTATAAAGCAATGACTACGATTTACACTTCAGATATAAAGCATCATAGAAAAGCACCACCACCGCCGAAATACTCTACAGGGGCGGGGCCTAACTCTGGGTCGAGTCTAACGACGTCGGCGAACTCAAAAAGAGGGTGGGTCCAAGTCAAGGACGACGGAATATTCACGAGTTTCAGGTGGAATAAACGGTTTATAGTTATTAACGACAAAACCTTAAATTTTTACAAGACCGAGTCCACCAATGAACCGGCAGATTTGACGTTTCCTCTTAATTTGATTCATTCCATTAACTTGAAGAATCTTGGCCCCAAAAACTCGTATAATTTCGAAATCATTTCCAAAAATGGTAAACCCATCTTAATATCGGTTAAACTGAATAACGACTACTTGGATTGGTTGGACGCATTTAGCACAAAATGTCCATTTATCCAAATCAATCAGGTGAATAATAATAGCAGTAATAGTAGTAACTCCACCATTCTCAATGAAGTGTCAAACCCTATAAACTTTACCCATAAAGTTCACGTGGGGTTCGATCCTGGGTCCGGGAATTTCACGGGATTACCTGATACATGGAAAGGGTTATTGCAACATTCCAAGATCACTAATGAGGACTGGAAGAAAGATCCAGTTGCGGTTATTGAGGTTTTGGAATTCTACAGCGATATAAATACTCCCAGCTTGGATTATAAGTCTGACTTTTCCCAGAGCCCTCAATTGAACAATTTCTCTAACTTGGTACAACCTCCCAAATACAAGCCAGCACGAGTTGCCCCCAAACCCCCAGTTCCATATCATTTAACTAAAGGCACTACTTCTGGTCCTGGTGCGTCCTCGGTGGTCCCCAGTGTGAATGGATCTAATGATCAACCTGAAAGAAGTGAACCCAGTAAACGAGATAATAAACTGAATGGAATTAGTCCACTTAATAACTTGCAATTAAAAGATAAAGATTTACGGCCGATTAGAAAGGCCCCAGCTCCGCCATTAGGCTCATCAACATCAGCTCCTAAACAAATCCCACCCTCATTGCCTAATCAGGGTATGAAACCATTCAATTTGAAGAAACCTACTCAATTCAATCAAACTCCTCCTCAACTGGATGTCCATCAAATTGCCAACATTCCACTCGTAAAATATCGAGAAAATCAGGTTGAGACCAGATCTAAGGATAACCTTGTAAAGGGATCTGAACCAAATAAAAGTCAAGACCTAGCTTCAAAGATCCAGCAGCCAAAACATGGCCAAGAACAGCCAACTGAAGAATATAAGAATGTTCCATCATCACCGGGAGAAACAGCCCCATTATATATCAAAAAGACACCTAAGCAGATTAAACGTGAAAAGGAAAAAATCAAAGAGCAACAAATACTTCAAAAACTCAAAACCGTAGTTAACAACAAAGATCCTACATTGTTATTCCGAATAATTGAAAAAGCCGGCCAAGGAGCTAGTGGGTCGGTTTATCTTGCCGAAAATGTCGAGGACCGCCAAAAAGTGGCTATAAAACAGATGGACTTGACGGTCCAGCCTCATAAAGATCTTTTAATCAATGAAATATTGATTATGAAAGACTCGCAGCATCCGAATATCGTCAACTTCCTAGATAGTTATTTGCGAAACAACAATGACTTGTGGGTTATCATGGAATATATGGAAGGAGGGTCACTCTACGAAGTCATTGAGAATAACGATTTCAAATTAAGCGAGTTACAAATAGCAGTTATTTGTAAAGGCACCCTTCAAGGCTTGCAGCATCTTCATCAGAAGAATATTATTCATCGGGACATCAAGAGTGATAACGTGTTGTTGGACTCCAAAGGTAATGTCAAGATTACTGACTTTGGTTTTTGTGCTAAATTGACAGAAAAGAGAGCTAAAAGGGCAACAATGGTGGGTACGCCCTATTGGATGGCCCCTGAAGTTGTGAAACAGAAAGAATACGATGCCAAAGTCGATGTGTGGTCTTTGGGGATCATGACAATTGAAATGATTGAAGGAGAACCACCTTATTTAAACGAAGAGCCATTAAAAGCGTTGTACTTGATTGCCACAAACGGTACACCCAAACTTAAGAACCCCGAATCTTTATCCAACAACATCAAAAAGTTTTTATCCATTTGTCTTTGTGTGGATGTTAGATATAGAGCAATGACGGAAGAACTTATAAATCATAGTTTTATTACGGGTAGTGGCGGTACCACAAAAGATTTGATGCCGCTCTTCAACTGGAAGAATAACAGTACTGCAGTAGGAAGCTTTTAATGGTTTATAATTCAGTGTTGAAACAATCGTGGTTACATAATAATACATAAAAGTAATCCAACCACTACCGTTTAGAGCCCGAATGCGTTGATATTATTCTGTATGAGTTGTTGTCTAATCGAACCCTCTAAAGTGTAACTCTACAACGCATTTGTAGGCACGTCAATTTAACCTATTTGAGAATAGGTTAGCGAAACCTTATTTGGTTTAAAACGTAGCTCCTTCATTCAAGTTGACCACAGCATTTTCATTAAAATAAACCAGAGTCATCGTGAAAATCAAGTTGATGTTTAGCTCTAGTTTCATTATATAAGCTTTAACCATGAACTAATTAATAGTGGCACATTAATATACATTTCTTGATTTGTGCGACTTACTTAACTTGTAAAATACTTTTACGAATTCGGTTTTTTTTTAATTTGTCGTTTTTTTCACATCCTTACGCAACCTTCAATACAGTACCCTGCTTAAACATGTTGTGTTATGTTGCGTGCCTCCATTGGAGGATCAGCAAGTCAGCATTCATCCTCCCAACCAACCCACTCTACAAACTACAACGTCAATTTCCCTAATATACATTCATCTCTGATTACCTATATGCTCTATATTCTATATTAAAATCGTTAAGTTAATAATTTTGATTGGCAATAAAATGACTATCGTCCATATGATACAACGGATCGTCCATCTTGAATCTCTTGCTGCTGTAACTGCCACTATAACTGGACTTCAAGGATGCAATGGAATTGCCAGTATTAGAAAAGTCGGAATTGGCTGTTGATACCGAATTGTGATAAGGATGATAATACTGTTGGTAAGGCACGTAATTACTAATCACAGAGCCCAGACTTAATTGCCCTTGGCCCACTTGAGCCTGCGTAGGCGTTTGTGGCATGTTGGTGGCGGCTGCCGATTGACTTGACGGTGCCACGTCATGATAAAAACTATTAAGGTTCGACGATATATTGAAATTACCTGTCGTAAATGGATTCACAAACGTGACATCCTCATCGTCCCGTTTATAGTATTCATGGTTAGGAGGCATTGGCAACATATAGTTTTGTTTATTGGGGTAGAACAACGGTGGTACTTGCTGAGACGCACCTCCTCTTATGCCGCTGGGAATCGTACCTACCACGCTTCCGGTACTGCCAATCGTCATGCCGCTCGGTACCCCAGCTGCAGCTCCCGTAGCCATTCCCCCGTGACTGGCGCCGCCTAACGTCGACATATTCTGCAACTGGTAATTGTTATCCAAAAAGTAAAACGCCTCGTCTTCAAGTTTGATCTTGCCTCCTAAATTGCTATCTTTAATCACGTTCCATAAATAATTGTTGATACTAACGTTTCGAAGGTCGCCTTCACATGGACGACTCAATTTCCCCTCCACGACATCGTTGGCGTTATAATAACTTATCAAATGTATCGTTTGTTTCTCTGCTTTGCCTTTCACGTTCAACTCCTTCAAGTTCGTAGTTATCAGAAGGGTCTTCTTTATTAATCCATGATCCTTAAACCCATGTTGTGTATTGTTGATCTCAAAGTCTTCACTCAACCTCTTCTTCTTCTTGCGTTGGGTGGCATCCTGCATCATGCTTCCTGCAGCTATACTTGCATTCTCCATCTCCTTGTCCAATTCTCTATATACCAAGAAACGGCCCAAAATCCTTGAAGGGCTCCAACTGATGCCATCAGTCCATCTCTTGATTCCACTGTGCTCCTCTATAAATATAAACACATTTCCACTCTTGATAAGATCTGCACGTTCTCTTTCATGAGGCCTTCTAGGAATCAAGTCCAATTGCTTGTTTAAAATACCCTGGATAATTAACAACGCATCTTTTGTGCTGCCTACATATCCTTTGTAGGAGGGAACTAATTTATTGGACATGACGTTTTATGTAGATATCGCCACAAATTTATTTCTCCTGTATGCTCGGCAATTCACGATGTAGCTTACACCTTCAATTGATTTTACTCAACAACTTGAATATATTAAATCGATTTATTTATTTGATTGGATTCAATTGATAATTTATATTTTTTGTCAGATTAAAAAAAAAGAAAACCAAAAAAAAATTAAAAAAAAAACACTATCATGAAAACCTGTAAAAAAATGCAACTCAATTCTCAGAAAAGAAAACTTGAAAAATACGGTCCAAAATAAATTTTTAAAAAAAGTGAATTGCAGAAGTCAATGAAATTCGAGAAAATCGTTCGATCGCAATGGCCTGCTAAACCCAATTCACCTATGATGAAAAGGCGCCATACACGTTAAGAGCAGCAACTACAAACGCTTCTTAACAACTTATTTTGAAGGTGATCTTAAAAGTTTACTGCCACAAAAAGATAATTAAATATTCATAAGGGGTCCATCCATTAAACTTTTGATTTTACGGTCGTGATCAGCGGCACATTGTATTGCTATATTATATAAGCGGTGTTGTGGAAGAGTAAAAAGTCGGGTCTAAAATAAATTGCCACATGCATCATGCACTAAATGAAGTGCGAATATAATAAGGACTACTTGATACATCACCGACTGGAATAAAGCACCATGTTAACTATTTCTGACATTGATACTCTATTAGTTTCAGGCCATATATGATTAATAAAAATGTATATTTTTTGAAGATAACAAGAAAATATAACAGGAAAGTTCTAGACTCAAAATAAGTGGTGCTGGAACCAGCTTATCATCCGTCGTAAATATGCACGGTTTAGGGGAATGGTTTATACCCGGAAAAAACCGACATGCGAACATGTTTCAAATTCACAATATGAGTTGCACGGGATTGTAAATTCGAAAAATTTATTTTGTAACCCTCGGAAGTGCTTTTGAATGTCGCTAAAAATCATGTCGTTCTTCATTTAAATGCCCTTTTGAACCAACTAAAGAAAAGAATGTCCTGGGCAAAGTTAGGTGCAGGAGAAAATTCCAAAGTCTCCCGTTAATCTTTTCACCTTCCTCCCCGATCAGTTGCCAAAAAAATGGAGAACATTCAATAAACCTTGCAATACGTGCTTGGAGTAAGATCCAGTTTGGAATTGCAATCCCCGTATCATTGATGCAGTTTTAAACTGAAATAATATAAATCATGTTGATTTGGATTTCTGGAAGAAATTACATATTTGTAACTTGCACAAATTCTATGGTCACCAGAGGTATAACCTTATGAGGCCACACTACGCACTACTGTTTGTAACTACGACATTCTAGCTCGGTTTGTTCGTCGAAACTTATTTTCGAGGCCCACGAAATAATTTTTCCCAACCTGCAGTTGCGTACACTCGAATGTAAGTCCGATAGAAGTACTGATCTACAACAACAAGTATGCACATTACAAGAAATTTAACATGAAAAAATCCAGCTTACGTATATATTATATGTATAGAAAAAATGCTTCACATTATTTCACAGTAATCCACATTATATCACATGATCGTAATAGTATAGTCTCAAAAATTTCTAGCATCACTATCCTGATGTTGCATTTGTTTCATAACCAAACTTCTATGCGTATGCAATCCCTCTTTCACAGGCGAAATAAGTCGATACATATAACACTCCTCGCTATGTTAAAGGAATCTCCTCATAAGCAATATACTTTGAATTGATAAGGGTCTATTCTGCGGTCTGCCTCAACAGTACTATTTTTCTTAATGAACTTTATAACAAACAACTTGCTTCTGAACCTGTAAAAACTATGTAGTGATTCTCGGTTACACAAACACGAAATTCTCAAATTTTATGTCTATTGAAATTTGTGGTTTAAATTTTAGCTCGTTATGCATTTACTAAAAGGCGCTATGCATATACGGGGAGTTTTTGCTTGTTATGTATTTTGAAGTTTGCAGCGCTGCATATTTCATTATAATCTGTACCTCTAGTGCTAAACATCGACCCAACTCACAGCAACACTAGTCGTCAGCTTTCGCCCCAAAATATTTCGCTTATGATTGCAACAGCAACGTCCATAACCGCCGCTTCTTTTGGATTTCATTTAGTATACTGTGTCTAGAAACCCCATCAAACCTTATTTAAAAATAACTTCTACAGTCTTGGCTCAGCTCTGCTACTAACGCTTTAGTGATATCACCTCCTAAACTTGCAGCACCCGGCATTGGATAGTTTCGGGATATCAGCCAATATCGTCCGATGAGTTTCACAATTGGTATAGACGAGGTATAAACAACGTCACACTAATAATATAAACTTTATCTCGGATATAATCATTAGATTAAGTTAAAGTTGACTAGTTCGGTTGCGTATTTTGATTTACGTTTTAAATATAAATTTGCCTGTTCACTATCTAAAATATAAAAAGATGGTATCATTTACTATTCAGCTATGGTCTAACTATAATAAACCCCTATAAGCAAGCGGTCAATAATATCGCGGGACACTAAACGGTTGCATTGTTACTAATAAACCCAAAACTAGAGGTTTTTGAGTCAATTTTGGGATATCGCACCTCCGAATGCGGAAATCGCATTCTTCGTGTTATATAGATGTCACAGTCTGTATAAAATTGTATAATCCAAATAACACAATATTTCTAGAAAGCTCTGATTGGCATATAAGCTAATCGAACTGTAGACTGTAAATAGTATTCCTAGATCTCCATGAAATAGTTTCAATTGTCATAGTAATAAAAAAATCAAAGTGATTTATTGAGCAGTTGGAAAGGTTTTACAGCTGAATAATTAGAATAATCTTTCATTTAGTTACATATAAGGACCAAACTTTATTTTAACTATACTTGGCACTGCATAAGCTATTTAAAGTACTTTTTAAGCCTTTTTAATACCCAAGTGAAATATTTATTTACATTTTACTTGGTGTTTACTCTTCCTTAACTAATTACCCAAATGAGTGCAACATTCAAGATTTGGTTTCATTACAGTACATAGTAAATGTCATTTGGAATTAAAAAAATAACCTACAGCCTGATCAGTTTTTTTTCGTTTTATATAAATTGACGTGTGATACAGTTAATCCCGCTTGAAAACTGCACCTGCTTTAACAGTATATCGTACCTTTACAACTACATAATTCACGGCTTCAATTTAAAAATCGGTACTGAAAATTTTGTTACCTTCATAAAAGTATTTTGCAAGAGAAAATAAGAGAAGTCACTATATAATTTAAAAAATGTGTATTTAATAGAAAGAAATTACGCTATGGTAATATAAAAAATTCGAAAACAAATAATAAGAATTCTCGTCTTAGATACAAAAATTCATAGTAGAAAATCAAATTAGTCCCCATTGCAAAACAAAATCAATAGGGACTTTCAACAAAAAAAATCTTATTCTGAAATGAAATAGATCATGGCATGAAGAAAACGACTTCACTCCCAAAATTAACACAATTCGAGCTTAGGCAGGTTTTCTTTCTAAACAGTCAGAAAATCGGTTGACAGAGTGCTTGATCGAATTTTGTATATATTCAAGTGGTACAGAATTTGCAGCATCAGTAATTCTCTGAGTTAATGTTTCTTTTTCCGTAAGCTTTTCTCTTTTGAGCTTAGTTTTCACAAGATACCAAAATTGTTCAATAGGGCTGAGTTCGGGAGAAAAAGGAGGAAGATATAAGAGTCTATATCCACGAGCTGAAATAATTCTAGTAATACTTGGGTTTTTATGGATGCTAGCGTTATCCATAACTAAGTATGCATTCTTAAGCATTGGATAGTCGTCTAAGCAGTCCATTAAATCAAATAAGAATTGTTTATAATGATCAGTGACAGTTCCAGTAATTACTATTTCAGTATCATTGTCTGCTAATCTTCTTTCCTTGTTTTGGCCTGGTGCTCTTGGCTTTCTAAGGCTCAATTGTACCACACCATGATAGCAAATAGCTCCTAAAATAGTACGATTTTCGGCCCTTGTAAAAGGAGTCTTCTTAACTGGTGTCTCTCCTCTTGGGGCCCAATCACCTGATCTCTTCATGTTTATAATGAAAGCTGCTTCATCAATGAAAACACAATTGGAAAGGTAATCAATATCGGTGTCCATTAACTGAGTTACATATTGAAATCTCTGTTCAATCTTATCTTCAAAGTTTCTCTCGACACATTCTTTACGTACTAACTTGAAAGAAAATGCACATTCATCTTTCAAAAATCTATACAAAGAAGATTGACTTACACGTAAGCCATTAAATGATTGACAAAGAGAATCTAACATATCAACAAGAGTTAAGGAAGGATCATCATCTACAATACTTTTTAAGTAATCTTTGTGTTTATCGTTAAGCTTTGATTTAGAATTACCCTTAACTTTTGGGAGAGGAATTTCACCATCATCAGAATCCCTATACTCTTTGACCCATTTTTGAGCTGAACGACTCAGAATACCTAACGATTTGGCGATAGAAGAGATAGATGTTCCTGGTTTCTCGATCCATTCAGAGAAAAATGTTTCTCTATCTTGAAGAGAGTAGACATTATAACTTCTAGTTAAACTAACTGGTCCATCTTTAGCTTCATTATTTGGTTTCGTTTCCTTCTTGCCACTCATTCCTTTATCGACCTCCATTTTTTTATGGCTACGTTCGATTTCACGATATTTAGACAAGTTTGTTAAAACTTCTAGTGGAAGGCAGTCAGTCATGTCAATTTTATCGATAACTGGCTCTCCCTTCTTGTTGACAAGGTTATCCCCATCATCAAATACAAATTGAAATTCCATTCCTTAAACTAATAGAAACTTTCACCCCTATATTCGCACTAAATATTTTATATTTAGGGCTGGAACGAATTTTTAAATTTGTACCGCAGGCCGTATGAATTTAAAGCGAAGTTATTGAGAATTTGCTCTTTGCATCAGTGCCCATTTGATTTGGGGTATGGCTGATTACGGATTTTTACATTTCAGAATTTGAGATAGAAAAAGCCAGAAGTTTTTGATTTCGTCTTAAGATTGATGAACCATAGATACAGAATTTTCAAATAATATTTTATCATATGAATTTTAAAGAAACAAGAGCAATTCTAAGTGCTCTACAATTGTCGCTAACTACCATTTTTATTTATAATTTTTGTTTCGTAGTTAGTTTTTGACAATGACTCTGAAGGCCTCATTGGGTAATTCACCTAGAAATGAAGCTTTCCTCAGTATATGTTTTATACTGGCGTCTGAACCCATCAGTTGGTCGTATGTCATTGACATCTTTACCAGTTCTACGTAGTACTTTATGGGTAATAATGCTCTAAAGTAGAAGATCTCCAGAATTATTAAGCTTTTGATTTATATGGGAACTGTCGAAACCTTATTGACTATATAGGTGTTATGTTCATTTTAGTGTACAGATTCTAAAAGCTGCCTTGACAGTTAATCAGCTTTGGGAAGTCAATCCATACTTCTATAACAAACTAATATTTCGTTTGTTAACTGATAATTTTATGAACACTCCATCTGTTTGATTGAATTAAAGTTTTTGATAAGCAAGGATACATTTTGATGGCCTATTATTATGTAGTATGGCTATTTAATAAATTATGCATATGGTTATGACTTAACTTCGATAATATGAGAAGTAGAATATTAAACGAGGCATTGAGCATATATACATTTGTAAACTGGTAAAGTATTGTTTATTTGCATAAAGAAGCAACTATTCACGGTTACACTTTTCTTACCGAGTGCGGACTTCGTTAACTTGAGCCGCAGTACAGCCTTATAAATTATTCATGATCTCGCACACGATAAAGATCCCCCTATCTTTAGAAGTAACCCCATAAAATATTTTTTTTCCTTTGGTGATAAATCACTGACATATAAAAAATCGTATTTGTAACTATCGAAATTTGATTTAAAGGCAAGAATAATTAACTATATAGATAAGCCTCGTGTTTTTACCGTGATTTAGTTCCGTCTCTGTGATCAGTAACAACAGTAATGGTGAGAAACATTGATTATCACAGTCACCTTCCCCCTTATAGATCACTTTTAACTCCAAATGCAAGGTATGATTATCAACTTCACTCACTAATACCTTTGAGTCAAAATGAATTGAATAATTTACATTTTGAAAACTTGAAACAGAGGGCCCCGAATGTTCGAATGAAATATAAAAGTCTTCTCATAGATGTCAATAGAAAATTGTCTATGAAATTTGGTAATTCGAGTACATTTACTACTCACTCGATTCCTGGTTTGTATCATGATTTCCAAAGCTTGCCTATTGAAATCCAATATTATATCTTCAATCTTCTAGATTTTGAAACTCTCAAGACTTGCTTGGTTTTGAACAAATATTACTATAAGTTACTGAAGTCTTTCATTTATAGAAATTTGGAGTTTGATTCGACTTACAGATTTGCCCAGTTTATCACCATGCTCCGTCTCAATCCTAAACTTGGAAAGTTGGTTAAATCAATAGACTTATCAAATTTAAAACCTTGTAACTATGAAATTTCAGATGTTGATGAAGATGATGGTATAGATGAAAATGAAATTAAAGCTGGTTGGAGAGATTGGAAGTTTATGAAAAATCCTTTGTACTGTAATAACTTGACGAGAATACATTCCCACAATCCATCGAACACTTCAGTTCTCAGTGATGGTACTACAAGTATCAATACCAATTCGGTAACTGCTCACAAGAAAAGGATGAAGTTTTCATTTTTTAAACCTAAAAAGAAACATGAACTACCATCTACCTCAATTAGCCACACACATCCGATGATTAACAAATTCCTTGTAAATTTCTCCAATACCAAAGATTTGCCAATTGGATATATTCTTCATTTGATAAACATGTGTCCTAACCTTATTTCAATTAATTTGGGAAACCTATCTTTACTGACAGATTATGAGATCTCGCCAGATATAATACATAAATTCCATACTTTTGATATTATTAATAATTATCCAAAACAATTATTGCTGAACCTCAATGACATTGATGATTCCAATTCTATTTATAACTTGAACTTAAATGATATAGATGATACCTTGTCATTATATTCACACAAATCTTTAAAGGTACCGACGCCAGTCTGGAAGTATAACTCCCTTTTGACTCCTCCCCCAAATTTATCGTATCTTAACGAAACTGATGGAAAGTTATATTTGAGTGATTTGAATTTAAAGTCAATAAATAACTTGTATTTGACCAAATGTCAGGAGCTGGATATTTTAAATTTAATTATTAAGACACATGGATCAAATAATTTTTTTCAATATTTAAATTTATCTTCAATGATCTGGGTTAATAAAGATTTGATCAAACAGTTTTTGAATGTATTTTTGCATTCTCTTCTTCATCAATACGTTTTAAGAGGTCAAACGAAGAATTTGATAATTGATTTGACCAATTCTGGAATGTATAAAGACTTAGCTTGGGCGAAAATAATTAATTTAAATACAAGGGAAGGATTTCAGTTAGTGTTTGATATATTAAATGATGAGTTATTCGACGATTTTCAAAGATTTATAAATAATGAAAGGTTAAGAAGAGGTCGAATAGCTGAAAATTATAATTAGCTTATTATATCTTTTGGGTTTATATTATTTTCATAATGTATTCATACCATGTTTAGAATGCTAGCATATTTTTGGTATAATTTAATTTTCTTACTGTAAAATATATGTAGAAATCACAAATTTATAACATATGTTAATTAATGTTTCAGTTATCAGGTCATCACCATTTCATGGATCAGCTAAGAAGCGACCTCTAATGGCGATGGTTTTAAAACTGATATTTACTTTAATTCAACATTTAACTAAATATTATAGACCTTTACATTGGTGTATTTAATACTAGTTAAATACTGAATACTGAAAAATTTTTTTAGTTACGGTTGAGAGTAAGGGTAGTGTTACCCGCAATCGCACCAAGTCATAAGACTCGCATAGGCAGTGGATCATTGGACTTTCCTTCAACCCATTCCTTCACGGTTCAACTAGAAAACAATGTCCGACTTATCAGCACAATTATCAGCTTTTAAGAGTAGAATTAGAAATGGTCCCTCTGTTGTGCCAAAACGTTTCAGAGATGAACCGCCTGTGAAACGAACATTTAATGAAGTTGAAGACAGTAACATATCTAGCAATAGAAACAAAAACATAGGAAACGGAATCCATAATGGCGAAGTAACTTTTGAGAGTAATGGGTATGGAAGTTCAAGCGAGAAAATAGGAATTGCAGAAGCTATTAAAAGACATAAAGCCAACTTATCAAATATGCCAGGTTCACACTTGGCTACCCAACTTCATTTGGCTGTGGAGTTTATCAAACATGAAGATAAACCCGTAAGTATAAAAGAGTTACGAGATCATTTGCAGTCAGTTGATATAACAGAAACATTAATTCCTTTGTTGAAAGATGTTGATAGAATTAGGTATAATCCTGATATCCACCTGTTTGAATATGCAAGTCTACATGATATCAAATCTAGCGAATCCTTACTTGCATTTTTAAATGAACAGGGAACCTTTAAAGGAATACCTGTCAAGGAACTAAAAGATGGCTGGCCAAATTGTTTAAAATCGATTAGTGAATTAGAACAAGAAGACAAAATTCTAGTGTTAAGGACTAAGAAGGAAAACGCCCCGCGATTGATTTGGATTAATAAAGGCGGGAATTTGAATCTTATAGATGATGAATTTAAGACTATGTGGAACCAAGTTCGAATTCCAGAACAAGACGAATTATACAAATCCTTAATTGAACAAAGCTTAAAGCCTACAGGAGCCGATCCAAACATAATAAAAAGAAGGCCAAATAGTGAGGAAAAGAAGCAAAAAAAGGTTCGAAGGGGAAAGATTACAAACACTCATATGAAGGGGATTTTAAAAGACTATTCCCAACTTTAAAATTTTGTTAGAAGTTTTTACAAATAAAAATTAGTTTATATACGTGAAAATGGACTTATATATCATAGATAGTTTATTAAAATTGCACTTATTATGGCGAATGCGCTGAATACATTCGAGCTGTTCCAAAAAATTTTTATTCTTTTATCTCCCCATGACACCCGATTCAATATAAGTGTTCGTTGAGATCGTGTAAGTTTCAAATGTTGAGGAACAAAAATTTTTTTAATCTCAAACATGTCAGGTATGTAACAGTTTGTTCGAAACCCCTTAGAATCGTACATTGTCGAAACAATACTAACATTACAGAATTTCAAACCGTTGCACAAGAATTTTGCAATTTTTATTATCAATTATTTGATAGTGATAAATCGCAATTGTCAAACTTGTACAGAGATCAATCAATGTTGACTTTTGAAACCACTCAATGTCAGGGCGTGAAAGATATCATCGAAAAGTTAACTAGTTTGCCATTTCAAAAGGTTGCTCATAGAATTTCCACTTTAGATGCCCAACCTGCTTCTCCTCAAGGTGACATCTTAGTTATGGTTACTGGTGAATTATTAGTGGATGAGGAGCAGAATGCCCAGCGTTATTCTCAAGTATTTCACTTGATTCCAGAAGCAGGTAGTTATTATGTTTTTAACGATATCTTCAGATTGAATTATAGTTGAATTGTTGAAATCTTTTAAACATTGTTTAAGCCTCACTTTGAGTTGTTAACTAGAGTCTGATATACATTATTATTTTTCTAGAAGCTATTATTAATATGAATTATCACTTGCGCTTATTGTTTTATCGATATAATAGATGATTTTGTAAGGTTTACTTCTTGTCTTAACTACAATAGTTCCTTTATTGACGGAACGCGCGATCCCTGATGCAACCAATTATTCCAAAAAGGCCAACTAAAAAGTCTTCCATTGAAAGTGTTGAGCTCTCAGACGACAACACAGATGCATTTGAATCGCCTGAAAAAGGAATATCAGAATTTGTATCGGAGTCTATACCTGTAATTCCTAAAAGACCAAAAAGTAAACAACCACAATCTCGATCACAAGTACAATCTCAAAACAATGATCTTAACATCCAGATAGATACAAATACAGAAACCCTGAAAGATCTCCAATTGGAGAAGGATATTGATAGGGAATTTGAGTTGGACCCAAATGATGCTGGTAAAGAATCAATTGCCAGTTCTAACGCTGACCTCATATTACCAGAGGCAGAAAAGGATACAGATAAAGCAAAGTCTTTTGAACAAAAGGATATTGAAGGGAAACAACTCGATGAAGTTGAATCTAAAGATACGTCATTGCCGTTAATCCCACCAAGGCCAAAAGCAGGCTCACAATTTCACAACTTGAATTCTTCAAATTCCAACGAAGTGGAACAGGATGTTGACTTAACTCCTGGAACTTCTAATAGAAGAAGTTCCTTTAAAGGGGATGAAAATATAGAATATCAAAATCAAGATGATTCTGGATTCGGTGAAGATCAAGAAACAGTTCAAGAAAAGGAAACTGAAATTGATGATTCTATCGATTCAAAAGAAGAAGACATATCAATAGGACGTAAAGTTCTGGATGGAACACAAAAACTGAGTACTGAAATTCCTGAAGTTAATGACTTACCGGATCTCAAACGCTCAGAATCTATTATTGTAGAAGATATTATTACGGATATGAAGGATAAAGAAAAGTCAAGAGAGGTTCCAGTTACTGAATTGTCAAACCAAGATGATTCAAGTTCTTTGAAGGATCCTATAGTACCACCTAGAAGTAAAAAAGCCCCTCCTAAACCTAAGAAGTTATCATCAAAAATTGCTGCATTTCAAGAGATGCTTAATAAACAACCCAGATTTTCCGAAGAAAAGGATTCAAAGAAGCAAAAAGATACAGAAGAAGAAAACTTGGTCAAGGGTAAACTTTCTTCTTCTCATATGCAGTTTGCCCAGAATTTACAGGGAATAATGGGTCGAGGCATTGCATTGCCAGGGATGGTTAATAATAACATTTTAAGAAAAGACATCTCGAACCAAAATGCAGAAACCTCAGTAGAGGATTCCGAAATTAAACTGAAAGACGAGCCGATTAGACGGACTAAAGGTCCAAAAGGCAAAAGATTGCCAAAGAATTTATCTATCCCCGCAACCATTGAACTGGAATCTAAGCTTGAGATTTATAAAGATAATCTATGGGTTGTAAAATTTGAAAAAGTGACTAAAGAACCACAAACAGCAAATATTACTGATAATACTACAATCATTCATTCAGAAGAATCACAAGGCTTAATAGACGAAAATCCCGAAGAGATCCATTATGAAGAAGATTTGCAATTAAATGGCATCGAGGGAACGGTGTTCAAGGAAACAGTACCTATGGAACCTGAACAAGTAGAAATTTGTAACGAATCAATTACAACAACAACTTCAAGTGCAAATCGTATTGAAAACACGGATCACGAAAGCCCTCCTATCATCAATACTATTTTAGATCATCCTCTGTCTAGAATGAGTACGTTGATAAATTCTGAAAATGTAAGTGATGTTTCTGTTGAAGGTGGTATCGACTCGCCCGACAATGCTTTAGTAGGTATTTTCAAAAACGAAAATTCAGAAAGGGATCCAGCTGTGGATCAAGAGGTGCAGGGAGTTGAGGATGATATCTCATCAAAAGAAAAAGATTGAACTATTTAAAATGAAGTAAAAACCTGTTTTATTTTCTTAAATTTCTTTCTTTATGTAACGGTTTGTAATCAAATACCAAGGAAGAATCCAAAGTTTCACCAGATCGACATATACTGTCAGTGGCAGAAATAATATTCGTTTTACTTATCAGTTCGTTGTTATTGCCGTCACTGTCTTCCTTAATTTCGTAAACAGTTTTCTTAAGATGCCCATCATCACGAGCCTTTTTTAACGTAACTCGTAACTCGTTTACTTTTCTTTCTATTAACTCTTTAGTTTCATCATTTTTCTCCAATTCTATTCGATATTCTAAGCATTTTAATTCGATTTCACGTGCCATACGGTGTTTTTGTAAATCGTCAGCCGCACCTTGTCTTATTTTATCCCTTAAAAGACGTTTATTTTCACTAATTTCCGAATCTTTCTTTTTTCGCTTTCTTTGTAACATCTTAAATTCATCATATTTAAATTTATCACCTACAGCTGCCAAATTCAGGTGAACATAACCAGACGTCCCAGATCCCCTTGGCGTTTTGAGACCAATACCCATCGCACTGAACTAATATAATTTCCTTTGTCGATAACGCGAAAAAACCAATAATATAGTCTAGGTAGTTCAAGGAATATATGATTCGAAGCAATTAAGTATGAGGCTTAGACTTAGATTGTTCATACTTGTGTCAGTATTCTTACTAATTACATACATACTATACGCAACTCTCGGCGGATATAATGATCTAGATTATCTTAGCAGAATAAAACCGTATCTATATCCAAACGAAGAACCAGATTTAAAGCCAATAGTTGGTCAAGCCAAGTCCGATCCAAGACATCAGTTTTGGGATAAAATATTTGATTTATTTAATGAGGGCAAGATAGATTTACCTGATTTGAATCTTGATGATGCCGTTAAATATGTCGATCCAAAAGAACAGTTACAAGGCGCCAAGACTGAAAAAGTTTTACTTTCTAAAGCAGTCGTTAATCCAGAAGTTCATAACGCGTTAAAAGCTAAGCATGCTTTAGTAATGAATAAGTTACCAAAAAAACTAGACAAGACTACTTATAAAGCAAATTCAAATGGTGTCGTGTTAATAGGTGGAGCTAGATTTTCCTGGTTATCATATTTGTCTTTGCTTTCATTAAGAAAAACGGGTTGCAATTTACCAGTTGAAGTTATAATGCCTCTTCATGATGATTTCGTACGAGAGAGAGAGTTTTGTACTCAAGTTTTGCCACGTCTAAATGCAGCATGTGTTGTTTTGCCTGACGTGTTAGGAGCTTCCGTCATGAACAAGTGGTCTGAAGGTATTGCAAAATATCAGTTTAAGTCATTAGCTCTAATGGTATCAAGTTTCCAAAATGTATTGCTTTTAGATTCTGACAATGTAATTCTTGAAAATCCAGAAAAAATATTTCAAAGTGAATTGTTCAAAACTTATGGAATGGTTACCTGGCCTGATTATTGGGAACGAACTATTAGCCCTGAATATTATGAAATTGCTGATATACCAGTTAATAGCATGAAAAGATTGAGGTATAATAGATTTCCTTTAGCCCTTGACGCTAATGTCAAAATCAACATTGAAACTAAAGAAACAGAAGATAACACTCCATACCATGATTTGGAAGGTAGTATACCGAATTTATCGACTGAATCGGGGCAGTTCCTAATTAACAAAGAAACACACTCTTGTACATTATTACTATCTATGTATTACAATATGTTAGGTCCAAAGTTATATTACAAATTATTTTCTTTAGGCGAACAAGGAGAGGGAGATAAAGATACATTTCCTGCGGCTGCATTTGTCTGTAAGGATAAGTTCTATCAACTCAAATCATTTATCTTAACCCTTGGTTATGTCGACCACAGTGGTAATTTCCAAGGAGTAGCAATGGGTCAAAAGAATCCGTTAACAGATTATGAACACTTTCAAGCCAATTTTAATAAGTTTCAATCCTCTAAAGAAATGAAGGCATTACCACTAGATAAACAAATAGAAAACATCAAAAAGATAGAAGAAGAATTCTTCAGCCAACATTCTTCTGCTAGTCCTTTATTCACAATTCATTGTAATTATCCAAAATTAGATCCATTAGTGTTAATGGGAAGAGATGACTTATTTGATTTGGAACAAAAACGATTAAAATATAGAATGTATGGTGGATTGACATATAAAGATCCTATAATAAAAGATAAAACTTTAGATTTTGAGTTAGAGCAATGGAAAAATATGGGTAAAGCATTATGCGAAGATTCTATCTATTTTGTTCACTTAAAAGATTACAACATGGAAGAAATCTGTGAATTTATCAATAATCAAATTAGATTTTTACAATCAAGTTAGTTTAATACACGAAGGTAACAATCATTTATCTTCAGATAAAAGTAAATACATATTAACAGTCAATTCTAATAATGTTCTTGAACCTCTGAAAATGAAACGAAATTATTATGTCTTCCGCTCATTTTATTCTCGTTCAACACAACCATATACCCTTACTTATACCATTGTAGCCCATCGTCATTACTTCCACTCCAGAGAATTTAACAAAAATAACTGTTAACTGTAAATATAGTACATTCACATACGTAAATACAATTAAAATAATAAATCCAACTTAGTAATACACCCAACAACTTCAAAATATCCTTAACTAAAAAAAGAGTAATTACAAACAAATATTACTGAAGCAACAACTTAAAGTTGCAACAAAAATCTCTACATAAAATCAAAAAATCATACTATAATACATTTCAAAGTACTCGTGCGCTTATAATAAGACAATAATCACGATATGTGCATGAAAACGTTATTAATTTGGTGAATATTGTCAACTATACAGTTAATAAAGGGAAAAAGAACCGAATAATTCAACATTATAAAAGATGTACATTAATGAAATCACCTTGGCAAGCTATTTAACTAATAATAAGTAGAAGCAATTTTTGATTCAAAAATGTAACCACCCTTTTGGATTCTACGCGGCAATAGGAACTTCAAGTCTTTGGACAAATACAATTATAAATAACTTCTAATCCTATAATGATTTTTTAAATTCTTCTTGGAATACATTTTCAAATTGTCACCAATTGGTAGGATGAAGTAATGTCTACTTCTAAACTGATTGTATAACTTTTCATCTGCATACATCAGAATATCAAACTAATACTTGAAACACAACTGAACTTGCAACAAATATATTTATGTATTTGAGTATCCAAGCAAAGATTATTTTTGGTATAAATTGCAACCTATACACTATAAACGCAAAAAAACGATAGATAATATAATCAACCGGCTATTAAATATGTTTTAAAAGAAAACTCACAATTAATGTCATTATGATATCGACTACTCTACATTTACATAGATAATTAAGAAAAATAATATTAATCGTTTTAAATTTCACTATTATCCCCTAGTCTCCTTTTCTACAAGAATACTTAATAATCCATATATCAAAATAATTAATTCTACTAAGTTTTACTTAGTTTAAAAGCTAGCTTATTCAGACAATATTACATTAAATTACATGTACAGTTGAATTTCACATATTTTAAATGCGTTGACTTTATAAGAAAGCTGATTTGAAAATAATTTTCTATTAATAAGGAACTTTTTAAGTTATAATCACTTACTTCATATAAGTATTGGCGATTTATTCTTGGAATGTCTTTTCTCGATTATTGCATACATAATACATTTAATGAAGTTACTTCTCATATGATTATTTATATAAAATATTTGCTTAAGCATGGAGATAAATAGTTGTTTTTTATTTTCCGAAGAAATATAAAGGTAATATATATTGCGTCGAAAATATGTTTTACTTGTAATTGTTTTTTATATTCAATCCCCACTCTACAAAATTTATTAGTTTACCTGCCAAAAAATAGAATTTCTACAAAAGTAACGACAACTTTAAGAATTATGCTGTTCCAATTAAAGCGATGTATAATTTTATCTTAAGTTTTAGATGTAGATATTAGCTCATTAATTTTGTTATTGCGTGCATTAATTGTGTTTCTTGTACAATATCTTTTATGTCAGAATTTTAGGAATATAATCGTAGCCATATCAGAATAATATTGTATACAACAACGCACAAGCATGAAAGTGACTTAGTACAAACAGATTTCGACAAATCCAGTTAGGATTGTGGGGATTGTGACGCAGCTTTTTAAATAACATATGGTTTCCTGGGGATAAACCTAAAGGTAATTTTTTGTTTATGTAAATTGTTCTTGTAATATATGGTAAGTCGAATAATTAAATTTAAGGTTATTCATATTGTTAATATGTTTATATATATTTACAATAATAGGTATATTGTCATTTACTAAATATGTATATTCTTTTATAATTTTTTTTGGTAAGTAATTTATCATCTATTCTGTATTAGGTTGTCTGTGCAAAAAATTAATTTACTGATTATTTTATTAGCATTTTCTTTTTGTGCAGAGTTATTTGTTATCAGTTTTTAATCTTTCTTTTCAGTCTTCTCATTGGTATGTTTTTAGTTAATAACTTTTTTACTCTACTTTATTCGGCTTTATGTTTTTAGTTTAGTTTTTACAATGGCAGCATGTATTGGTACTCACAAGTTATAAGATTAGAAAAGTTCGGTTATTTTATGTTTCATGTATGATTGTGGTTTTTATTTAATGTACAAAGTCTAACCATGGAGTTGTATCCGAAACTCTTTTGCAGTTGTGTTATTGTAATGTATTAGGAAATATATATAACATTAATTTACTATTTCACTAGTAATATGTTTGTAATTGAATTATATGAATTTGGCTATTGTATAATTGGTGATCATTTTTAATTTATATATAAGCTTAGGTACGCGATTAGTGTTTGATGTTGATTTTGTTTATCATTTGTTTTACGTTCTTAAGGTTGTCAGGTTTAAAAGTAGAATATATACATATTAAATTTTATCTTGTCTTTGTTCATGTTTTTTTCAAATTATATGGATAAAATGGCAAATGGTTTTCTGACATGTGTATTAGGATAATATGACTTATAGTTTGTTTTGTTTTTAAGCTTATTATTATTCTAGATGCTGAATTAGGAGTAGAAGTTTAGAAGTGTCAAAGTTTTGTGGCATTTTATTGGTTATTGTTTTATGAATTTAGCAGTAAGTTCAACGTTACATGTTTTTATAAATATGTTTAAAGAAAATAGGATAAACTTGTAATAGAGGACGTTTTAAACTATGAGGATTGTTTTTTGAAATGTACAGCAATTTTTTTGTATTATGTATTTTTAGTAATTGCTAATTATCATTAGTTGTTAGTATTATGTAAAAGTGTCTTTTGACTTGAAACCTAAATGATAAAATATATTATTCCATTGTCCCTTTTTGTGTAACATGGCTAGAATCAAAATTCCAGGTAAGTGCCAAACTGAACCCCAGAATAGTTTTCTAGCATGTATGTTAGCTAAATTAATTTGCTTCAGATTGACTGCATTACCAGAATGGTTTCGAACTTGTTGTCGCCAAAAATTGTATGCTAAAATTGTAAGCCAACTGTTCAATATAAATGAATCAAATGGAAAAACCCAGTCTGTAATGTTGTAATAACTCAAACCTATACATAAAGGAAACATTAATAAGGAATAACGTAATGAAACTCTAGCATTTAATTTAGGATTCTCTGCTGCCGTCATTACATATCCTGCTTCTTTGTATTGTTGAGCGATGGAATGTGATAAAGCATTGAAATGAGGAAATTGCCAGGCATATAGTAAACCAGCAAGGCACCAGGCTCCTGGGTGCCACAAAGAAGACAGGGCTGCCCATCCCATTAAAGGAGGAATTGCACCAACTATGGCACCTACCCATGTATTTAAAATATGAATTCTCTTAAGGGAAGTGTAAATCCAGGCATATAGAACTATATTTAAAAATCCCAACAAACTAACCGTTGGATTAACGCCAAAATATAACATACTACACCCAATTAAACCACTAATGCTGGCAAATAAGTAAGCACTTTGTGGTTTGATTTGGCCTATTACCACGGGCCTATTACTTGTTCTTACCATTTTTCTATCAAAATCGGGTTCTCTTCCCATATTAATGGCATTGGCAGATCCTGAACATAAGGCTGTACCTATACTTAAGAACATAAGCTCCGGTAATGAGACTGAATATGGTGATAATGCATAGGAACATATTGAGCTTAAAGTTACTAATATTGTCAAATTCGGTTTAGTTAATTTTATATATGTTTTGATGATAGATTTGAGTGATTCTTGCAGTGGTTGGGATTTGGGCATTACTTCAAACGGGATATGGGTTGTATCTACATCCTGGCACGTTATTATCTTACCTACTTTACTACTAGTATTATCATATTTGTTGTGAAGTGATCTAGCTGCTACATGAATTGGAAATTTATGTGGATGTACAGGTTTTTTGTATCCAATTTTTTTAAAACTCCGAATTAAAAATTGATTATTTATAAAATTATTGTATACCACTGAATTTCGGGACGAGTTATTAAAGAAAAAATTGAAACTTGATAATGTATTAAATTTATTCATTATAGTTGAGATTTTTTACCACTCGTAAAACTGCGAAGCTTCGTTTCGGAATGAAAAATGTTACCATTGTATCATACTGAAAATTAAATATTGTAGAATTAACTAAGATTCATGGGTTATTTAATCCCTAATGGGTATTTTTTACAGAATTTCATGATACCTTATTATAGAAATGAAGTACAATATGAAATTAAAATAAATTAACTTTAACAATATTATATCTAATCAGAAGGAATTAATGATCTTTGTCCAACTCTTCGTTGGAAGTTTCATATGCCAAGTCATAATCGACTTCCTCACCATTTCCGAATTCACCATTCCAACCATTAGCAATTAGGTAGTTCTTAAATCGAATATCCTCCTCCAACAAATCTTCATCTTTCAAGTGTGGAATAAAGATGTAAGCAACAAGGACACCGACCAAACCACAAATAGCAGCGATGATAAACGTCCATTTTTTACCCAAGTTGTTTTGAATTGGAGTAAATGTTTTTGTACCAACAACGGCACCAACTTTACCAATAGCTGCCGAAAGTCCATAGAAAGTACCTCTTATTGGAGTAGCAAAAGATTCTGATGAAGTAAGGCCCATCATGTCACCAGGGCCTAAATTACCAGACAGTTGCATGAGCCCATAGAAAATAACGAATAATGGAATAATTTTGGAAATTTTATCGTAACCAATTCCAACAATAAGACCGAAAATGATATAACCACAAAACCCAGTCATTAAGGTATACTTCCTACCAATTCTGTCGCATAAAAACGCTCCAATAATACATCCAGGAATTGATAAAACGCTCAAGAGTAAAGTCCACTCGGCAATTTTCTCCAAGTCTTTAGCTTTAGGCCCCGTTAAAATACTTGAAATAATACCAGCTGAAAATATACCATTTGGAAAAGTAACGAAATCGTACAAGAACCATGTTACACACGTGCCAAATAATCTTTTCCAATAGAATTTAAGTGCCAACCAATAAGGCACATTTTTTCTGATTGCTGACTTTTTGTATAAATCTGAGGTGGTCATTTTCATTCTGAAGTAGAATACAGATAATGGCCAAAACGCACCAATAGCAAATAATGTTCTCCATAAGGCCAGGTAATTATGAGTGATTTGATAGACGATTAAAAAGATGATTAATGCAAACGGGCCACCCAAGGATAATGGTAAATTAGTAACTAACACAAATGTACCTCCTCTTCTTTTAACATTATTACTGGCCTCATTAGCACTTACTGAACAAGAAGGATATTCCGCGCCAATACCAAAACCAGTGACACCTCTAGCAATAATCAACATCCACAATAAGCCAGTATCACTCTTTCCGTGTGAAGCTGCACAAAGACAAGTTCCAAAAATCAAAAATACAGTAGAAATGATAATACAATTTTTTCTTCCAAGATAATCTGCACAAATTCCAATTATAACCTGACCAAATATAGTGGTGATCAAAGCGGCATTAGAAACATTCGTTTTCATGTCCGGCGTATATGCATCAGGAAATTCATACGTTAAGACTTGATTAGCCATAGTAAGCACATTATTTTGATAACCATCGCTGATTAACGCAAAACCAGCACATAGGATTGTCAAAATTTCTTTAAGTTTTGGGCCAGCCAATCTTTGTTTTCTCTCTTCTCTTTTATAAATAAACTTAGGGTGAGCTTCTAAAGAAGATGCATTTTCGTGAACTTCAGTATTGATATTGGATGTTTTAACGTCCGAATTATTGATGTCAGCCATTTTAAGTACTCAAATTTCTCAAGTAAAACAATATAGACTTGTTCACAAAATTTTATAAATCCAAAAGAACAGTACACTTGCGTTAATCAATTAAAGTGACTATGGTATTGTTTGCATTTTATAGTTGTTTCCCTGATCTAACACGTGTAGGGTAATTACCAGATTAAGCTCATAAGGGCATGCGGAACTAAATTAGGACATAACAATTGGAGAAATTAAGGTTTGTTCTCACAAATACTGTACATTGTACGGACTTACCAGATAGAAAGGATTGGGGATTTTGTACTAAAAAAGTAAAACAGTATGTATGGTAACAGGTATATATGCTGACATACCAACGTGTTTGCAACAGATTACATAATAATAGAACACTAAAGCACCATACATATGTGATGAGCAATTGGATCCAACAATAAACTGTATTGTGCATAAGCACAGCGCCTTTGTAAGGGCAGCAGTCTACTACTGTTGTTGATATGAATGTACGTTAATAATAATTTCAAAAGTGACTTACAATATACCGCATACAAGTTGTTTATCTGGTAGGGAAACAACATAAAAACTAAATAACTTTATATTCACATAATGCAAAAATAGTTGATTTTGAAATAAATTATGACTATCTAATAAGAATAATTGAGTGGTAGATCAAGTGGCAGAAATCAACCTTGATCAATATATTTATGTGAGCTTCCCACCCTTACAATAAGCATATCATGTGATAAAACAATAGTTTCTATTTGAATCAGCCCAGTTCCATTCAAGATTGATTTTCAATATCGGACTTCTCATTTAATTTTTTATTCTCCAACTTGTTCTCAATTAAATCATGAAAAGCGATTATAGCTCTAACTACGGTGCTTATGTAGATCATCATTAATTCATCATTATTTTTGATTGTAAAAGCAGTCGACAATGGGTTGGAAGAATTCGCTGGCTTGTTGGAATCGACAAGTTCCAGATTTTCCATTATTCTTGACTCCTGTAAGTTTGGTAGTAAGTTAAATACGTTTTGCAATTTTCCTAAAATCGTATGGTTAATAGGTAATTCTTTATTGTAGACCTTATCTAAGTAATTTGCAATTCCCCGTAGTTTCTGATGCAATCCTAACAAAGATTGATAAGTTTGTGTCACTTTGATAGTTAAATTTCCTGCTGCTTGATCCCGAATATCTCTTAATAAATGCTCAACCCCAATTTCTTCTGCTTCTTCTGCTTCTATTGACGATGGAACATGAAGAAATGTTTTTTCTGCTGCTGATCCATCGCTTTTGATATCATCTACTGCATAATAAGCATCTGTTGGAATACCTACCTCTCTAGGCTGAACATCAACAATCAACAATAATGGGTTTGCAGTATATTTCCTAAACACATCATTAATCTTTAAATCTGAAGTTTTCAACTTGGGCCCTGAATGATACCATCCAACAAGCTTTTCCTTGGCATTGATCTTTTTATACATTTCACCCATTGCTTCTATGAAATTATGATCCAAGAACCATACACCTGGATTTTTGTCATCTTCTTCAAAAGGAATGGCATATGAATTAGTAACTCTGATCGTATCACTGCTATTATCACCAAGAACAACACCAACTACTCTCTTCTTACTATCTTTAGCAATACGATTATAATGATCCACCACAGATAAAAGAACCAATGGAGATACTGTGACATTTTTACTTAAAAATGAATATTCATTTGATGACATGTTGATTATCTGTTCCGACTGGTGTTCTACTGATAAGGTATGAAGTTAATTATGAGTGTTCGAGAATGCCGAAATTTGCCATCAGAGATTTTCGCGATAGTAATGAGGTTCATCTCGATCCCATACATTATAGTTACACATTGAACACGAACGGGAACTTTTATATTGTAAGAAAATGTTTGGTCAAGTTGTCATTGGACCTCCCGGTAGTGGGAAGAGTACATACTGTTATGGAATGTATCAATTCTTATCTGCTATAGGTCGAAAACTGGTCATAGTAAATTTAGACCCTGCTAATGATAGAATACCTTATCAGGCAGGATTAGGTCTTGATATCCGAGATTTTATAACAATTGAACAAATTATGGACGATTTACAGTTGGGTCCAAATGGCGGTCTTTTATTTGCTATGGAAAACTTGCGAGATGAGCTACTTGATGAGTTTATGGATAAAGTTGACAATTTAGTCAAAGAGTCTAATTACTTAATATTTGATTGTCCGGGCCAAGTTGAACTATTCACTCATGACAACTCTTTATTTAAAATCTTTCAGAAATTAACAAAAAAAGATATACGATTGTGTTGTGTACTGTTAATAGACTCGATTTATTTAACTAGTCCTTCCCAATATATTTCAATACTACTCCTAAGTTTGAGATCTATGTTACAGATGGCAATGCCTCAAGTAAATGTGATTTCTAAGATTGATAAACTTCAAAGTTACGGGAAATTGCCGTTTCGATTAGAGTATTATACTGAAGTTCAAAATTTAAAATTCCTTACAACTCATTTAGAGAAAGAGTCCAATAGTATATTAGGACAACGATACGTGAAATTAAGTGAAACTTTAGCTGAAATCATTGAAGACTATAATTTAGTGGGATTTGAAGTTTTGTCAGTAGAAAATAAGAGATGTATGATACAATTGCTAACAGTAATAGACAAGGCCAATGGATACAGTTTTGGAAGTGAAGTTGGTGGCGATAGTATTTGGAATGAGGCTTTAAGAATCAGTGGAGCTAGAGAAGAACCTGTTGATATTCACGAAAGATGGATAGAGAACAAGCAAGAATATGATGAACTAGAATTAAAAGAGTCACAAATAATACAACAAGGAGAGGATGGAAATGCATTGACAGAGGACGAGGAATGGGAATTAGAATTGAAGAATTGGGAAGAAAAAAGAGGAAAGGATATTTTCAAAAGGTAGGAGGACTTATGTATACATATATGATTATAAACTTTATGCCACCAACAGTTTTGCTTCAGTGACATCTTCATCCCCATTATATGTCTCTAAATATTTCGCTAATCCTTCCTTACTTTGTGCTACTTTCGTTTTCAATTGAACTACCATACGTTTACTTTCTTCTAAAATTTCTATTTGTTTCTTTACTTCGTATTCATCAGTGTTGGCAGATTTTAACTGTTCAACATAGGATTCTTGATCACTAACCTCTTTTGTATAAATTTTGTATTCATTAATGAGACGTCTTACAGCATTGGTTTTAATGGATAATTGATTAGGCAACATATTTGATGTATAATATTCTGTACAAGATTCCTTTTGATTTAAATCAATCGCGAATATTTCTATAATCAATGAGTGAACAATTGAATCGACAGTTTCAGCTTGGGATAGATAGTATAGTTGATACAAAAGATCGTCTTATAGTTCAAAAGAGTATTTATGAAAACCTTGAACTGCAAATCGGAAAGAACTTAAAGATAATAGACGATGAGATGGATAATAACACTAATAATAGTAAGACAATTTTAGTAATGTTGGGTGACGGGTATTTTGTAGAAATGAAACCCCAAGAGGCTTTGGATTTTCTTAGAAGGAGATTAAAAAATTTGAGTAAGGTCATAGGTGATTTTGATGAAAAGATAAACGATTCAAAACGGTTAATGCTGTATTTTAGTGCATTGGAGAAATTAGGAACGGCACCAAACAGTAATAATGATATTCCAGCTAATGATACAACATTTGAAAAAATATCAGTAGACGAGTCATATAATTTAATGGATATAGTTGAAGAGTTAGATGATGATGATAACATTATTGGTATTAAAGTCAATGATGAACTGGTTCCTTTGCACCTGATTAACCAAGAAACATTCAAACCACAAGCACAAGTAATGACAAGTTCACAATATTTAAATGATTCAGAATTAAAAAAACAAGCTTTTAAAGGAAACATTAAAGGAAAATATAATAACATACCGGAAGATACAGGGGCGATATCACAAAAGGCAATCATCGATGACAAAGAAGATCATGAGCAATTCAGTCAAATTTTGAAGGATATGGAAATCAAAGAACCCATATTAACCAAAAAAATTAATGATCTAGATATTACTAATGAAGATAAAACTATTCTCAAGGACGCATTGACGCCTAAGCTAAATGAATCAGAGAGTTTGGATATTAGAGAAAAAGTTATACAAGAATTACAAAAAGTAAAAGATAAGGGCATATTGCTGGAAGAATCATTGCAAGATCATATAACTATTGAGAGGAAAGATTTACTTGAACTTGAGTTAATCGCAGACGACTTACACACTGCTAATGATGACGAAGAAATTTATGAAGAGTCTAATCAAGATAGTGATTATGATTTTGATTTCGAAGAAGAAAATGATGACCAAGCTGATGATTTATTATATGGGACTAAAAAATTTTTCAAAGATGATAAAATAAATAATTTGTTATGGTCTCTGATCAATCAATTAAGAAATGGATCAGAAATAGAGGAGGATTTCATTAAAAGAGATGATGGTAAGGGCAAGAAAGTCAAGTTTGCTGACAGTTTGGACATATTTGAAATTGAAAAGATTAAAAAAGAAGATATTGAAGAGGCTAAACGAGTTTCTATATTTAAACAGAGGCTGTTTGCATTGAATAGTGAACTGGAAGGTGTGACGAAACATACTGTACCTAATGTGGAGGAGTCAATGTCTAATGTAATAGAAACTCGGAATGGGAGTGAATTTCCGGTAACTGATATAATAGAAAATCCCATAATAGAGGGAAATAATATCAATAAAGCAAATGGTATTTCTATTAATAACAGAACCACAGATACTCCAAAGAAAGTTTCGAAATTCAAACAAGATAAGGCCAATCAGTATGAAGCCAAGAACATTTCAGCTCTACCACAAATTACTAAAAATGGAGACACCCACGAATCGATAAGCTCCAAAAAGTCATTCCTTTATAAAGATGAACATAGATATGAGGATGAGGAGGAAGATGAGGAAGAAGATAAAGATAAAGATGCAAATGAGTTAATTAGGATGATAAGGGATTATAATCAAGAATCGGAAGATATCGAAGGTCCAATAATCAAAGAAATAAAAGATTTGGAAAACTACAACAGATTGAATGAAAAGTTAAATATTAAGGACTACGAATTACATGATCATGATCACAAGGATAATGAAATCGAAAGTACTGATGATAGTAAAAACATGGAAATAATGACAGATGTAGTAGAAAAAGAATTGAATTATAATCCAGAAACTAAAAAAGAATACGAAGATTTGATTGCACAAGAACAATTTGATCAACAAATTCAAAAAGAATATTTTAAACTAAAATCCAAGCTTAATTCCAATAACGAATTTGAATTTGAAAAGCCCAAAGTAAGCAAATTTAAGCAGAGATTGGGTTGATTTGCTATAAAGTCTAAATCAGTTTTAGCATACTATGATCAAAAGCCATGGTGGTTCCACGAAGTGGTGTTACCCCAGAATTTAGTAACGGAGGTTTCGAATTTTAATATACAAAATTTGTCATTTAACTTTATAGGAGTAGCCGAATACCCGTCTTGAAAAGACAAATTTCTGCGGCTAACTTCGGCGTTAAGAAAGTTTATTAGAACTAGTGTCTTTCTAACGTTTGTAAACTTAGCTGCAATGAATTAGCTGAAAGAAACAGGTTTGAGGTTTGTGACATTTTGCAGCCAGTACTATCGTTTAGCGAAAGAGGGGAAACCAATATTTGATCGAATTGGGAATCCCCTCTTTTTGAAAAAGTCGGTTTGGCTATTTTGCTGTGGCGCGACAAAGTCGAAGTTCTTTCAAATTACCTATCTCATCCGGAAAGCTGTGTAGCGGATGGCTAAAACTACACGGTTGTCTAAATTACTTGTCATCATAGATGATTTTACAAATTTTCTCCTACAAATAACAATGATTATGTAAATACAGTCAACATTTATTCAGCATACTTGACATGCGTATTAGTCGATAATGTTAAAGACGTAATTTCTCTAAACACCTCGCTTAAATAACAGTATTGAAATCAGTTTAGAAAAGGTGTTTACACCTGTATATAACGCGCATTTCTTTTTCATCACCCAAAAATTAGCTATAAAAGTGATTAATCCCAAAAAAATTCACCCGGTATATATAAGTGTTGATTGAATCACGTTAGACACTGGCCATATATTCATACACTTAGGATGAGTTCAATTTTAAAACAAAGAGTTAGGTACGCCCCTTATTTAAAAAAATTAAGAACCGCAGAGGAATGTATCGATTTGTTTAAGCATGGTCAATATTTAGGTTGGTCAGGATTCACTGGAGTAGGTGCACCTAAGGTAATCCCAGCGGTTTTAGTGGACCATGTAGAAAAGAACAATTTGCAAGGAAAATTGGGGTTCAATTTGTTTGTAGGTGCTAGTGCTGGTCCAGAAGAAAGTCGATGGGCTGATAATAATATGATTTTGCGAAGATCACCCCATCAGGTTGGTAAACCAATTGCGGCTGCTATCAACGATGGTAGAACTCAATTCTTTGATAAACATTTATCTATGTTTCCTCAAGATTTGACTTATGGTTTCTACACTAAGGATAAGCCAGGAAATTCTAACTTGGATTTCACTATCATTGAGGCAACTGCTATCAAAGAAGATGGTTCAATTGTTCCTGGTCCAGCTGTTGGGGCTTCACCAGAAATGTTAAGTGTTTCCGATAAAATAATTATTGAATTGAATACCAAAACCCCTTCCTTTGAAGGTTTACACGATATTGATTTACCAGTCAATCCTCCTTTTAGACAACCTTTACCTCATACTAGTACTGACTTTAAAGTTGGGTTAAATTCGATTCCTATAGATCCTTCTAAAGTTGTTGCAATTGTCGAATCAACGGAGAGAGATAAGGTTCCCCCAAATACGCCTAGTGATGCCACTTCAAAACAAATTGGTCAGAATTTGATTGAATTTTTTGAACATGAAGTCAAACAAGGTAGATTACCATCAAATTTACATCCTTTACAAAGTGGGATTGGTAATATTGCTAATGCTGTTGTAGAAGGTTTGGCTGATTCAAATTTTAAAAATTTAACTGTATGGACTGAAGTTTTACAAGATTCCTTTTTAGAATTTTTTGCTAGTGGCTCATTAGATTACGCTACAGCAACTTCAATCAGACTAACTGAAGCTGGATTTGAAAGATTTGATGAACATTGGGATGATTTCTCTAAGAAATTATGCCTTAGGTCCCAGGTTACTTCTAATTCTCCCGAAATCATTAGAAGACTTGGTGTCATTGCCATGAATACCCCCGTTGAAGTTGATATATATGGTCATGCCAATTCTACAAATGTCATGGGATCTAGAATGTTGAATGGATTAGGTGGATCAGGAGACTTTTTAAGGAATGCTAAAATTTCAATCATGCACACACCAAGTGCAAGGCCTTCGAAAACTGATCCAACAGGTGTTTCATGTATTGTTCCAATGGCCACTCACGTTGATCAGACAGAGCATGATTTAGATGTAGTCGTTACTGAACAAGGTCTAGCTGATTTAAGAGGTTTATCACCAAAGGAAAGAGCTGTACAAATTATCAAAAAGTGTAGTCACCCAGATTATAGAGACCAACTTCTTGAATATTTTGATAGAGCCACTTTCTTGATGACTAAAAGGAAAATGTTACATGAACCTCAAATTTTGCAGGATGTTTTCAAAATGCACCTCAATTTCCAAGAAAATGGTACTATGAAGTTACCCAGTTGGGATGTTAAATTCTAGTTGGTATTGTTGATTTTCATAGTTTTGTCTTGATGATATTTCATTGATTTAGTTAATTATATAGAATAATGAATGCATGTATATCCATATAATTTCGCAATCTAAACTCAAATACTCACCTGTACACCTTAACAAACCAGACGCTCGTTCAAGTGAGGAGTAAATATGAGGGGAAGATAACCATTAAACCTCTGTTAATAATTTGTTGAAACCTTTTTTAACAAGGAGGGGCTGAAAATTTTCCAGGATTGTTGAACTGTGAAATGTTGAATTCTGTGATATTCAGAAGCCATTATATATAATATATAAATTGATCAAGCAATAACCGGAATACATAAAATCTTTAAGAAATAAAATTTGATTCGATGGGATTTGAGACCTAAAACGAACATTACATACTGGACGCATAGAGTAAATGGTTTAAATAAATTTATTTGTCACATGACTAACCGTATTTTCTTCTTCAACGCGTTCTCTAACAGTAAGGACTGTAATAATGATAAATACCAAATTTCTTTTTAAGGTGGTAAGGAAAAGTAATAGAAAGTCCTTTCTTTGGCATTTTGAAACTCATTTATAAAAAAATTCAAAAATAATTTGGTTTTGATTCAAGAAATATTATCTGTAAAATCTACAATTTTACTGTATTAATGAAAAATTATGATTATTGCAAATTATTTTTAAAAAAGTTACATTTTTGGTTGAAACAGTAAATTATTTTGAATTTGTTCAATTTGTGCAAATAATGAATTTTGTTTAATTAATTATGCTAGATTTCGATTGTTCGGAAGTCAACATGATATGACTTCTCTACTTTATTTTAAAAGAATATGTGTGCGCGATGAGAAATTCTAGAAATTTTACTCATCCATGCTAGGCTACTCAAAACTAATAACCAGAAATTTTCGATATGTTCCGGTCTCTGCTAGAAAATTTCATAGTAGCACGTTGTTATCTATTGACTTTGATCCATATAAAGTGTTAGGGGTACTGAAGAGTGCTGATCAAAAAGAAATAAAGAAAGCTTATTACGATTTAGTGAAGAAACATCACCCAGATGTCAACAAGGAAGAAGGAGCGGAAAAGAAGTTTCACAAAATCCAAGAGAGTTACGAACTTTTAAGTGATAAGGATAAACGTGCTCAGTATGATCAATTTGGATCCGCTGGAAATCCATTTGGGGACGGTTCTAATGGAAACCCTTTTCAGCAAGGACAACATGGTGGAAACCCGTTCGGAGGGATGGGTTTCGATTTTGAAGACTTATTTAAGCAAGCGTTTACAGGTGGAAGTTCAGGAAGATCGGGAGGACGTGGTGGAGCCGGAAGATCAGGTGCAGGGTTTGTTACTGAACATGTAGGTGACGATATTGAAATATTAAAGAATGTACTGTTCAAAGATAGTGTTTTTGGTACTAAAATAAAAATAAATTATAAAGCGGTTGATTCATGTGGAACTTGTAAAGGTAGTGGGATGAAAAATGGAAAGAGCAAGAAGACTTGTCCCACATGTCATGGTACAGGACACTCAACACATTCGATTGGAGGGTTCCATATGTCACTGACATGTCCAAGTTGCGGGGGCGCAGGTGTAACTATCGAAAGAGGTGATGCATGTAACACATGTCATGGTCATGGGGTTGAAGAAGTGCCTAAACTGACAGAGGTAGATTTACCACCAGGGGTCAAAGACGGTTCGCGCTTAAGAGTTCCTGGTATGGGTGATTCACCTTTAACTACTAAAGATTCTTTCAATCGTCTAATTAAAGGTGATTTAATTATACGGTTAAATATCTCTGAAGATCCAAAGTTTAAACGTCTGGGCAATAAGATTCAACTCACACAGGAAGTTTTAATGACGACAGCTGCATTAGGAGGTGAAATAATTGTTCCTACCATTGATGGGGAACAAATTAAAATTAAAGTTAGACCTGGAACTCAGAATGGCCTGAAGTTGCTGATCCCAAATAAAGGTATTCCAATTAATAGAAACATACAGAATAGAGATGATATGGAGGTTATCTTGAATGTAAAAACATTAACCCCTTCCACGCCAATGCAAAAGGCACTCTTGGAGGCTTTGGCTGATACCTTTAACGATGAACTGGCCAAAAGGCAAGAGAATCATCAAGATATAGTTCATGATGTAGAAGATAAGGAATTGCATCCTTCGAAGTTGAAAAAGATTGGTGACATGTTAGGAAAATTTTTCAATTTGGAAAAGAAACATTAAGTTATAGTGTATATATGTAAATAGCGATGTAAATATAGATAATTTTATCATCGAGCCCATTTAAAGAAAAGAATTGTATATTTAATTTATATATTACATTCATTATAGTTATTTAAACTTATTAATATTATTCATCAACTCTTCCCCGTCACTTTTTGTTTTAACTTTTAACACATATGTTTGAATTTTACCTTCCAGAACCAGTGGAAATCTTACTAAACCGTCACCTAATAGGGTGTATTCAAAATCACTCTGTATAGAAGAATTAAGCAATATTCTTAAACCACCATCTGCTCTAATTAGGAGTCTTGACTTATTTGTCTCTTTGTTAGTTAGAATTTTTAATTCTCCTACACCTTTAGTAAGATAAGCCTGAGATGAATTTGATGAATTTGAAGGTTGAAATAACATTAGCTTAGTGCGTTTAGTGTATTGTACAATTTCGTCTTCTTCACCAGTTTTTTCATTAGTTTCTGTTGAGTTTAATGACGCAATAGGTTTGAAATCTCCTACAACTTCTTCTTCTTCTACTTTATCATTAGTATCATCTTTGTTATCAGGGTTTGAAGTTGATTGAGAAAATGAAAACAGTGGTTCTGTATCTTTTTTAACAAAAGAAAAGGTTGACTTGTTCAAATTATTACCTGAAGAAAATGGAGATTGAACTGGTTTGCTGTCACCAAAGGAAATAGCGGACTTTGCTGAGTTCGAGTTATCCCCAAAGCTGAATACAGGATTAATGGCTGATTTATTTGAATCGGATTGTGCAAAAGGGAAAAGAGGTTTATCAGTTCCATTATTTGCATCGTCCAGTTTCTTGAAAGTAAATGCAGGTTTCACCGATTCACCAGAATTTGGCTTGTTACCGAAGGTTGGAGTTTCTTTACCCAAACCTTTAGATTCATCCTTATTAGTAAACGAAAAATTAGGGGCTGTTGAATTGTTAGATTCTGAAGGTTTATTAAATGAAAATGTAGGCTTTCCACTTTGGCTATTGTCGTTAGAAGCGCCAAAACTAATTGCAGGTTTTTCTTTCTCAACAACGTTACTACTATTATTTCCTAATGAAAAGCCTTGTTTTTTTGTTTCATCACTCTTTCCATTATTTCCAAAAGAAAATGCAGGGGTTACCGAGTTTTCAGAATCCTTGGATCCAAATAGGAAAACAGGTTTAGTTGATTGGACAGTTCCAAATGAAAAGGCTGGTTTATCATTCTCTTTATTATCAGACAATGGAGCTACCTTGTCAGTAAGGGGAGGGAAGGAAAAGGCAGCGTTGTTTGCAGTTGTCAGAGTGCCCAATGAAAATGCAGGCTTTCCAGAATTTTGAGATCCAAATAAAGAATTTGAAGTTATCGTATCTTTGGAAGGCTTCGAGTTAAATGAAATTGATGGCTTTGAAGGTTCTTCAGTGGATTTAAAATCAGGAAACTTCGGGACTTCTACGGGATCTGAAGTTTGAACCTCAACCTTATTTTGAGCATTTGCAAGAAAAGATGAAGTTTTATCGTTGCTGAAAGCAGTTGAGTTATTTGTGTTGTCTGATTGGTTATTCCCAAATAAAAATGAAGGTTTATCATTGGAATCTTTAATAGAAAATAAAGATCCTTTTGATGTATTATCTTGGCTAACACTGCTATGAGAATTATCGGACTCTATTGACAGATAATATTTGTTATATTTATCAAAAATTGGTTTGAAGTTAGCAATTTCATTAGGTTTATTGAGGCTAATCAATGTTTCAATAACCTTGTCATTTAAGGCTTTCAATTTCTCATTTCTATCATCCCTAATACCACTACCAAAAGATGACGGCGTATTATTAAAAGGCACAGAAGTAGACTGTGATAATTGGAAACGTCCTCTTGGCTTTATAATTTTTCTACTTGATAACACATTCTGTGAAGCTTTAGAGGAAGGAATATCATCATCACTTTCTTCCAGTATAGGATTCTTATTAGCGTCCACACGAATTTGATCGCCTGCAATTCTTTTGCTCATTGTAGCAAATTAGGGTCTTGATGTGTATATCAAACTTGGTTAATTCGCATCGCAGTTTTAACGGTTGCACGACATAAGTGCAGTTTTCAGAACGCAATATTTTCAGCACGATTTAGAAAACTTTTCTCAAAACTGTGAGACTGAGGGAATGAAAATTTTTCAGAAAGTTAAACAGTATGTTAACATCAGTAATCAAGTTGAGAAATAGGAGACAGCAGTAGGAGAATAATGTTTATGCCCATAATTGTTTCAATATGCAAAAACCGTTTAATATGAATTCATCCAGAAAGATTATTATTATAGGATAGTTGGATTACAATATTGAATATTACATGAAATACATTTGGATGAATCAGAATTGCATTCTATGAGATCAGAAAGACAATACGAAGTTATTAACTGTTCTGAGCACTATTTTCTCCAACTTTTGTGAAAAAATACTAACTATATTTAGATGGCACCAAAAGTTCAACAAACTAAAGCTGCTAAAGCTGCTGCTGCTTTAGCTGGTGGTAAAAAAGGTAAAAAGAAGTGGAGTAAAGGTAAAGTCAAAGATAAGGCTCAACACGTTGTTATCTTAGACCAAGACAAATATGACAGAATCATGAAAGATGTTCCAACTTACAAATTTGTTAGTGTCAGTGTTTTGGTTGATAGATTAAAGATTGGAGGATCCGTTGCCAGAGTTGCTTTAAAACAATTGGAAAGGGACGGTGTTATCACCCCAGTTTCAAAACATTCCAAACAAGCTATTTATACTAGAGCTAACTAGGTTGTATAGTGATGAATATTTCTATAATTGAAGTTTTGTGAACTAGTCGCAAAATATACTATGTTTTCCATTCGATCTTTGTCATATATCTATACCAAGAGATTGAGTTGTAAAGCAAATGAAATTTATAATGTAGCTCTGGATATAAAGAATTATAAGAACTTCATACCGTATATAGTAGACTCATTTGATACTTTAGAGCCTTGTTCTTCACCAAATCATCGTGGTAATGGCGATAATTCTTTTCAGTATGGTACTGGAGGATTCACAATAAATTGGAATGGATATAAGGAGACAATTAATTGTGATATAAGTTTCAAGACGGATGAACAAATAATAAGTGAATGTAAAGTTGGTATATTTAAGCATCTTAAAGTTGAGTGGAATTTCATTCCTGTTAAACCGGCGATCATAACATCAAGCTCATTAAGTAAATTCCGAAATCACATAAACGATGGCTGTAATGTCAGACTAACCTTGGATTACGAGTTCAAAAGCTCATTGTATAACAAGCTTAGTTCATTGATCAATTCAACCTTGGGGAAACTTATGGTTAAAGCATTTGAAGATGAGGTAATCAAGAGACAAAGAATAGGCATTAACAAATAGAGTATAGAAGTATAGAAACAATACCACAATTTTCGTATTTGAATTCCGTTCATACCCATAATCTATAATTTGCAAAGTTAATATAATAACATATTTTCATATTTTTTTCGTCATTTTATTTTTGGTATCAAACCATGGGACCCTACTACAAATTCCCTTATCCATACATGTCCTGTTTCATCTTTTTGAACTTGCACCAAATCTTTACTTATCCAACTATCATCACAATTTAATGGCTTTATACATCTTAAACAATTTTTAAAATACCTTTTTTCACTTTGTTGCTTAGCAGGAGGATTCCATTTCACAAACGAATCTTCGTGGAATAATTTTCTGGTTCTATTAAGAACTGGACTATCCTCATCTTCGTCATCAGAATGTAAGTCATTTATATCATCAACATCTTCGTCGTCATCTCTTAATCTGTCATTAATGACGGTTGCACTATCAATCGATGGTCTTTCAGCAGGAACAACATCAGTTATAGATGCCGCTGCTGAATTAACCGAACTACTCACTACACTTGAATCATCAAAAGTCTCAATTTCAACTTCATTTACTCTCTTAATTACTAAATTAGTTAAATTAGGTACCGAGTTTCTTTTGAATCTCAATTTTAACTTTGATAATTTACTTGTCAAGCTAACTGGATCACTATAAGATCTATCACGACGCATATCAGAATAATAATCTGTGACATTCTGTGAGGTCATTATAGTGTCATAAAGCCTATTACGTCTTCTACGAGGAACCGTCCTATATTTGGGCAACTCACGATCATTTATATCCAAACTTAAATCCTTTCCTATATTTATGGCTAAATTCCAATTAATTAAGTCATTAGCATTGTTGAAATGTAATAACATCTGTTCGGTTTCAGCTCTAACTCGTAGAACATTAGTTCGTTTCTTATAATCGACTGCTAAACCAATTTTGCAATGTTGTAAAGAATACGACCTAATTGGATTTTTGAATATACTTAAATTTCGAATACATTTATAAAATTGATAATCTTGATCAGTTGTCACACTAGAATTATAATCAACAAAGTCTGATACCATTGGGGACCTTTTCATGCACTCAAAATGTAATAAGTACAGCTCTAAATTAGAGGGAATAGAATAAAAATTTAACTGAGTGGAGTTGATTTCTATGACAACGGTCTTCCACGACCTTGAATTTGCCAGTTCATATGGGCTGAGCCACTCAACCTTACGACATACACATCCTACTTTATATACTGCCGGACTATACAGTGGAAGAGAATCTGCAACATCATGTGAATCATAAACCGGGAACTTGGGACATCCGCCTGGTGGCAAATCATTATAACTGGGGGACAGCACAGGATGTGGTTCCAAATATTGAAGAAGTTGGGAGCTGGTGTCCTCCACAAATGTCATACTTTTTGGTATCGGACTACATTGAGTGCTAGGTACAGTACTGGTACTATTGACCGATGCCAATGATAATGATGAAGTAGACGACGACATCTACAACTTATGATAAAAATATGCTAATACAATATCTTCTCTTTAGCCGGTCACTTCCTTTTCGTTATATAGGGATGATTCGGATCCGAGCTAACTTTATGTGACAGAATCAGACGCTTATTGCTTTTGGTATGAGCGGCAGTAGTAGTTCACGTACTGTTAATATATGGTTTAATAAACAGTTTAACTACTCGACAAAAGCAACAGCTTATGATATTAGAAAGTTTAGGAAGCAAACAAAATTTTCTATAAAATTCACACACTATATCCGATAAGAATTACCCCTAAATGAAAAATTCGATTGCTTATCTAAGCAATTGACGGGAAATATTTGCTGAGGCTCAGCTAAATTAGATCCGAAGTCCCATTCGGCCGTGGCATGTGGATAATATAGGAGAAGATTTTCCACAATTTCAGTGGGAATAACAGAAGATAAGATCGTGGCGTACTGTATCAGAAATTCCTTTATTTTATTTAGATGTAAAAATTCACGTTCATTATAACTCCTTATCATGCATCAGTTTCTTCCAACAAATCAAACTTGTTAGCTGTATTAGTTACAACTTGTTGTTGTTCTGGAACTTGTTCTTTTAAGCTTTCATTTATTTGATCCCAATTCGACTTCCGTGCTGAACTCACAAATTTATGTCTCTTTATGCTAATATCAATCTTTGTATCCAACACTCCCTGGAGTTTGGTATTCCGAGAGACCTTTTGTCTTAAAGTCCCCACACTCTTGCCTCTTTTAGATTTCTTTTCTATTTTCTTATTCAATAAGTTTTCATTCATTATCGTGGTCCTAATAATAGTTTTTTTCAAATCATGAACTTTGGGTAATTTGCTCAACTCTTTGGATTCATCACTTTCAGTTTGTCCTCTTCTAGCTGCTCGACTGTTTTTACTTACTAAATGTTAGAACTGATCCTTAATATGTTGTTGGTAACCAATGCAATAGTACATACTCTTTTTAGCCATTGCGATGAGATGGAAGCCGCACTTGATTTGGTTGCGAAGATATATATGTACAATAAAACTACACTGGTTCAATAGCTGGATCCTCAGCTGGTCTTTTTCCAAACTCATTAACTTCATTTTCAGCTTTTATGGCTTTAACGTATTCATACAATGCCTTATCTAAACTATTACTAATTGGACTCAAATAATAATTCAAATCGTTAACTAATTTCTCATTTTGATTGAACTTGACAGCACAATCTTGTTTAAGAGTGTTTAAATTACTCTTGCAGTTTTTCAAAAGATTAAATAGTTTCTTCAACTGATTAGGATTATCTCCATTAAGATAAAGTGACCAAAAGTGCGATAGAAATTCGACAATTGTCACGTTCAAGTCTATAAATTTTTGTAGATATTCCTCATCAAGTTTTTCACCTGATTTTTTGGAATGAATTAACTTATAATGCTTGAAATTAGACTTTATTAAATTGGTGATATTAGATGCTGTATCATTGATGCTTTGCTTCGAACTGTAGGTATCAATAAGATTAACACCACCTGGAGTTTCGCTAATCAAATTGGCATGAAGGTACAGCTTTAGTGTTTTTGAATCTGCGTTTGTGATCTCATGAATTGTAGTAGAATCTGGAGGGTTTATTTTCAAATCAATGTAATGGCTGGAAGTAGTTTCTTTCAAATCATCAAGCTCTAACTCTTTGACTCCTTGTTCAAATTCTTTACTAGCATGGTGATCATTTTGAGTTTTGGAATCAGATAGATTTACCATTTTGGACGAAAGATTATTCATGTTTCTCAGAAGAATCATCATTTCACTATTTTCCAGGGTTTCTTTATAATCCATGGTGAAATCAGGCTTATTTCCTAATTTAGTAGAATTGTCTAATAGATTACCATTCAAGTCAATAAATTTATTAACCTCACTAATTTCCGGTAGTGGGATCAGTTCTTGCATATATTGATCAAGAACAATATCACCACGGTCACCAGATTGGATTTTATCACCCCTTAGTCTCCGAAACAATTTAGAATTGAAGAACCTCGACCAAAATTCTCCTTCCTGGAACTTTTTGGGTACTAATTCATCAAATGCCTTTTTGATTATAGGATAAGTACTAAACATCTCATTAATATTGTCTCGAGTCACATTAACATTAACTTTATTATCAGATGTAGCTACTGGCTTGATCGTGCTTAGTACATTATAAGGACCTCTTCGTTGGTTGATAGTTAATGCAAATGTTCTTAAAAGATTCAATCGACTCGACCAAAATACCAGGGGAGATAATTTGAAATTAATGATTGATTGAGTGAATATATTACGTAGAACACGATCTTCATTCAATAATTTCTGTTGAAGGTCTCGATTTTTAAGTAAACTCTCATCAGAGAGTGAAATGGTGGAAGTGGTAATAGTAGGTTGCGGGATACTGCTATCAATCGTTGTTCTCTGACGAGATATGATGGTTTGAAGAGATTCCTTAATAGTATTCATATTATGACGATTAGTGAAAGTCAATCTCAAATCCTCTTCTTTCTCTTCATTCTTATAAATGACCTTTATAATCATCTTCTGGCTAGTGTCTTTAGTTGCTTGTAAATTCACAATAGATTGTAAATTGACTTTGATATTTGTAGGCTGATCAACAGCCTTCCATTCCAAAATTGATGGCGTTACATCTTCTCGTATATAGAGGATTCCCGATAATTTATTGATAATACAAGCTCCACTTGTACTCATTATAAACTCCACAAACTCGCACTGAAAATTTTCAATGTTGGGAATAGTCAGATCGAAGATATTGGCTGTTAACAGAAACTCCAGTTACCTAAAACATAGTGATAGATTGGTTCCTTATTTCCTTAGACATGAAGTAAGACAAGCAAGTACTTCAATTAGGAGTAATGTTGACAGCAACGAGAGAGAAGGATATTTAAATGGTAAGAAAATTACAGTAGACAGAGAATTGCCTGATCCTTTTGTAAAAAAGTATGAAAATTATAAGTACTTTGTAGGATATGGTATTGGAGTAATAATTTCATGTATAATAATCTTCAATTACGAAAAGACAACATCGCCTATATTAAACTCGGTGTTTTATTTTTTAAGGAGAAGTCCTAAAGTCACAGATCGTTTAGGTGATGACATAAAATACAACCGTTCATGGCCATGGATATCTGGGGAATTAAATACAGTTAAAGGGGATATTGATATCCATTTTGATATAAAGGGTGATAAGGATACAGGTACTTTGTATTTCAAAGCATCTCGAGAAAATAAAAGACTTCCATTTGTAATTCACCATTGGTATTTAGTTATCGATAAAGAAATAATTGACTTAAAAGAGAGTGACTCTATTGATTTTGGGTTTTAGTGGAGACATAGACTTGTATATAGAAACTTGGATAAATGCACATATAAGATATTTAAGGTCTTACCCAGTTATTATGATCCAACCGTAAACCCCTTTATTTATACAGCAGACTCTGATAACGTATTATACACCGACAAAGGACGAACTCTACAATAAACACTTCTAAACCTAATTTTTCTCACATTCGATTTTATCACCAAATTTCTCAAAATTCATTCGTTTTAATAAAAAGGTGTGGACTAGTAATAATCAGAAATTCCACTTTAACTTGTCGTACAGAACAACAAATAGATTAACCAGGTGATAAGTTCCACTAGGTGTGTTTTCTTTCTCTAAGAGTTTAGAAATCGTATACTTCATTAAATTATATCAGACTCACCTAAAAATAGATTAGCTAACTAACGGCATCAAGTACATAATATATTGAGAACCGGAAGTAAGATTGAGATAGATATAAACAAAATCATATTTAGAAATGACATATTCATCAAATGGTCTAACTGTAGGGTTGGCAATCGGAATACCATCGTTTCTAATAATTGTTGGTGTATTTTTATTCTGGTTCAGAAATCACAGAAAACAAAAGAAAGAAGACACGGCCAACAGCCTCGATTTAGAATTGAATGATAATCAGAGTTTTACCGAATTCGGTGAACAGTTACATAAGGCTAAACTTGATGATATCGAAATAAAAGACCAGGAGGTGAATGGTACCACTGGCAGCGAGGTTAGTGGGGATACTGGAGCCAGCGCCAGCGCCAGCGGCGGTGAGTGCGAGAAAATTACTGCATCAGTGCCTCAGACCCCTACTCGCACTCCTAACATTCCTGGACCAGTGACGCCCGGTACACCTGGTACACCTGGCCACGTGACACCTTTACTTGGAACTCCAGGGACCCCAAACACATCCCGATTTGCCAATAGACATTCTAAAAGTAACTCAGCTTATGAGTTTTACCAGACATTTATCCCGGTTTTACCGGGAGAAATTCAACAATCACAAAACAGTTCGATTTCTAGCATTCATCATTTGAAGGAAAATGATGAGGAAAAGGGGTCGTTAGATAATCTTGCAAAACAATTAAATAGTCAGGAATTTTTTGGCAAGATTCCTCCGGTAACAGCGTCGATTTATTCAAAAAACAAATCGAGTCTGGCCCATAATTCCAATGATGGATTGATGCAAGATGCTATTAATGATAATTATGTTTATGAAGTAAAATATTGAATGACTCTAAGTAACTAGATTACTTGAGATCATTTGGATTAATCAAGGATTAAGATAAATGAGAATTAAGACGGTTAAAATTAATAATAAAAGAGCATTAGTATTGTATTTTCCTGAGAAATTTTACATTCAGTGCCCTTGTGTAACTGTAGGAACTGATTTATTGTGTTGACCACAATTTGTATGGTACAAGATTGTTAAAAAGACATTCAGTCAGATGGTACATACAGCGAGACATTAATAGTTTGTCGTTGTATTTCTTCTCATAGAAGCTTATGACGAATTGAATGAACGCAAATAATATAAAGGACTTTTAATAAACCTATAGAATGACAGTTTGATATTTTATATTACTGGTAGTTTACAAAAGTTTATTTCACCCTCTAGTTTATGTGCGCAATAACGTATGATCTCAAACCTTCATATAGGAACAACTAGGATTTTGCTATCTTCAAGAGGTGTTTACAAGAAGTTTGGCGTTAGAGGTTATTCTCAGTATAATCGGTTTCAGTCGAATAAAACCAATCACTTCCACTTCTTCAATAATCGAGTATTTCTTGGGATAGGTGCTGGATTAATAGGATTCTATGTATATAATCAAAATGAAGCACCATTTACTCATCGTAGGAGGTTCCTTTGGGTTCCGTATTGGATGGAGAAACGTATTGGGGATATGAGTTACCGTCAAATAATGTACCAATACCAGCAATATTTAGTTCCAAGAAGTGATCCGGTTTATCGACAAATAGGAAAAGTTGTGGATAAGTTATTGGCACATAGTTTCGAAGCTAACAGTGATGAAAGTCAGGTTCGTCATTTGAAACTGTTAAATTGGGAAATACATGTAATAAATCTGCCCAATACACCACCCAATGCGTTCATTCTTCCTAATGGAAAGATATTCATGTTTGCATCGATCTTACCCATTTGTAAAGATTCGAATGGGATAGCTACAGTATTAAGTCATGAACTTAGTCATCAACTAGCACATCATTCTATGGAACAAATGAGTAAACAACCATTTTATATTGCGCTTCTGACATTGTTGTATATGGCTACTGGGGTTTCATGGTTCAATGAGTTGCTTATAGCTGGATTTTTGACGATGCCTGCTTCACGGGAAATGGAGCTGGAAGCTGATAGAATTGGGTGTGAGTTAATGGCTCGACTGTGTTACAATTTGAACCAAATACCTAATTTCTGGTTAAGAATGTATGAGTTTGAGCAAAGGGCTGGGGGAAGGAAAGCACCATTACTACAAGAGTTTCTTTCTACCCATCCAAACACCACAAAAAGAATTAAAGATATCCAATCTTGGATGCCGGAATTACAATCGATCAAAGAAACCCTGGATTGTCATCAATTTAATGAGTTCAGAGGATTCTTTTAAGTTTAGTTTTGTATATATATATAAATTATCAAATAAGTATTGATTTTTGTTTCAATGGTGTTATCATGACAGTCACATCATATATATTCTGGTTTTCATTACTGTCTTCAGATTTATCCACCAAGTAAATATCCACCACTCCCACCCGTTGGTTTCTAAGAAACTCTACACCCATCTTTATAAAGGTATTATCATCAATTTTCAGAACAACAAAATTTTCGATATTACCCAACTTCCAAATGACCTGACGATTCTGATCAATAAATAGTTGTTCATAATTCAACGGAAGATTTGAGTTAATAACATCACTGACCTTCAGAAACACTACGGATTTGAAATAATCATATTCGTTGTCAATGCCCTCAACTATTAGATCGATATTACTTTCATCATATTTGGGAACTTTGATAGTATGGCTTGACTTTTTGGCAATTTCAACTTCCTGAACATATTTACGTTCCACTAAATGGCTGTACAAAAAATAGGACCCTACCCCGACAGGTGGAGCTATGGTTATCAATAGATTTGGATGAATATTCACTAGACATCCAACTAACGACACAATTCCAGTGCCATACTTCCAAGCCGACGGGATTTTTTCGTTCCACCAGAATTGCCACAAAGTCTTGTTTGAAATAAACAGTTTTCTAGGACTGGAAACGTATCTGACGGCAAGGAGGGTTGACCCATAAAAGGATCTCATCGTGAAACCTCGCACAACCCTTAACTATGGGAAGAGCTGATTTTGGTACTGCTAAATATGCCAGTAAACAAATGAAACTTTCAGGGCTCCAGAAAACATCATTTTACTGCCAGATATGTACTAAACAATGTAGAGACTTGAATGGGTTCAAGAATCATCAAATGTCACCGTCTCATCTACGGAAAGTTGAAGAGATGACTACCACCAAAGATAGTAAAACAATTGTGGGGGAGTTTCTGGGTCAATTTGAACGTGATTTCTTAAGTCTTCTAAAAAGAAGCCACGGAACAAAATGGATTAATGCCAACAAGTTTTACCAAGAATATATTCAGGATAGACACCATGTACATTTGAACAGTACTAAATGGATGACGTTGACACTGTTCATCAGATCTATAGGCAAGAGAGGGGTTATTCAGGTCGATGAGGATGATGAGTTTTTGATTATACGAATGGCGGGTCAAGAAGTTCTAGACAAGGCAGTTGAAGAGCGAGATGGTATAGCGGAGTTGATTAGTAAACAAATTGAATTAGGCAAACAACAACCACAAAAGCAGGACCAACCGCAAAAACAGTCCCAACCACAAACGCAGAAGCAAAAAGAATTGAAACCGTTTTCTATAAAATTAAACCAAAAATCTAAATCTAAATCTATTAATTCCGTATTTGAATCCGATTCCGACTAATCAAATTGGTAAAAGCGTCTAGATCCGTTCATAACACAACACATAAATATCCCTAGATTGCAAATTAACCCCATGAGCCAAGTTCAAACGAACGTTTTCATCGTCAAAGTAACACCAGTAATCATCAGACTTATTCACTAATGCCGTGTAATGCCCACTCTTTAAATTACCATAATGATTGATTAAACCCGTGAGTTTATATGTGATGTCATTGGAATAATTGTTAAACTTTAGGTATATCGGATAAAGAATATTGGTGTTTAATTTATCGGTTAAATTAAATATCGAGAATCTTGATAAATGAATGAAAAGGATCTTTGGAAGTTTAATAAAATTCAACGTCTTTGTCGACGTAGTTATTAAACTTTTTGACGGCGACTTGCTGCTACTTCTGGAAGGTGACTTGGCCCGTCGACTAAACTTAAAAATCCCCGATTTCTTGGTAAATACCGGATGATTATCGAGTAAATTATCGTTAGGAACATTGCTAGTACATTTAGGACATTTCCAAGCATTATCTCCCGATAACAATTCGTCCTGACTATAATAACGCAAACAATCTGATAGATCAACGGTATCAGTACCTGAAGACGGTATAGGCAATGACAAGATCGTGAATGGACTATAATTAATAGATTGATATTTGCAATTATTACAAATCAATTTATTTTGCAAATGACCTTGGAATAAATCGTGAATCGGTGAGGTTCCTTCATGTTCTATAAGTTGATTATACCATTTGAGATACCCATCTAAGTCCTGGTCTGGAATATTGATCTTCCATTCATTCATAAACCCATAAAACTCCGCCAATGATAAACCGTTTTCTTTAAACATAAGTTCCTCGTGCAACCGTTCCAATAAGAATAATAAAAACTCTTGACTATCTTGTTGTTCATAAGGGATATTAAAGTCAGGCTTTAATAATGAAGATATCCTTATGAATTTCGTAGGGGCAATTGAAGCACCTCCATGGAGTTTGAACGATTTTAATAACCCAGAAATACCTTCACAAAGCAATACGTTCTGATTAGAATTCTTATGAGGATCTTTAAGCATTTGTAAATACTTGGGAGTTCGAATATAATGAGTATAAGTTGAATTAGAGAATAATTGTTTGAATTCGTTGATTCCAAATATGACTTGAACCGTGGAGTTTATGTAGCAAGAAGATCCAAAGTTCTTAAGGCCACAAATGGAAAAGTCTTGCATATTTTGATGGTTTGTCGGTGGAATTGATTGGGGGAATTGCTGCTGATAAGGTTGTTGATAAGGTGGTTGATAAGATTGTTGATAATATTGAGGATAATACATTTGATTTGACGGCGGTAACGGCACTTGATGTACAGGAGATTGTGGTATAAATGTGCCATTTGTAGGAACTGTCATGGCTCGGGCTGGTAAATGTGGAATCATTACATGCGGTGAAGAATATGGTTTTGACATTGGAGGTCGTTGCAAAGATGTTCCTGTTGATCGTGGCGGTGAGTTTTTTGCGTCGTTATCTACCGGAAACAGAATGGATGTTGTTGTTATATCTTTAGTAGGGTAAGGCGTAGACGGCAAACCAGGAGGTAGTTGCGTAGGTATGGGAGGCCTTTTTATAGCAGCAGATGAATGGTTAGGATCCAAAGTTTTCTTGACTATTTCTATTTCAGGTTGTTTTGGCAATGTCATTATATCAGTTTGGGCTCTTTGTAACCCTTTATTGTCATTATTACTTAACTTTACTGAGGGGTATCTTGATTTGAAAGTATCATAATCATCTGCAAACGTTTTTTCCTCCGAACTCACAGAACTTGACGACTCTGCATCGCTGTGACTGTGATGTTTATCCTTCTTCTTTAAATAATCAATATATTTATTAAGCCACTCGTATAATTCTTCAACGTCGAATTTGAGCAATTGTCTATCCACCAAGTAATCTATAACTAATTGACGGAGATCTCGTAATGGTAAACGATACTGTTTCTTGTCAATGACTTCATCAGTGCTGTAAAACGCAAACACATTCAAATAGATAATAAAGTCATATTCATTATTCTTAATGAATTGGTCGAATCCTTTGAAATGAACCATAATGAAACTATTGATAAAGTAATTGAAGATCAAAAACCCTCGAATGTAAAACTTGAGGGCCTTTTCGTCTCCCATGGTGGAGTTGTAGGAATTTTCATACAATAATTCACAATAATCAATGAGATCAAACACCAGCTTATTGCGAAGGTTTTTATCAAGTTGAAGTTGGCGGAATTCATGGTTCACAAGCTGGTAGTAATATCGTTTGACTTCATTGGAGCCCACATTTCGTTCCATTCCCGTTATGTATTTATCTATGTACTTAACGAAAATGCCTCGTGACTTATTTAAGCCTTCGCGGTACAAACCGGGGAGACTTTACGTCACGAAGGATTGAATGGAATCACTCCAAAATTGCCAAATAAGTTCTCATACACAAAACTGGTTTCGTGGTCTGAACTAGTAGAATTTTGGTCGATTTCCATAACACTGGTATTTGGTTGAGATGGCAGAGGCTGTGGCGATGGCGCTCCGTCTTTGGCTCCAGGAATTGGGGTTTGGTGTAAAGGATGATGTTGTGAAACTGGTTTGGTAACTGCTTTAACAGGCATATCACCTAAGGTTCTCATTGTTTCCCAGAAATCAATTCCTTCCTCTTCTTCATCACTTTCAATTTTCATCATCTTTCGTTTTGATTCTGATTCCACTTGTTTGCGTTTCTTGCCATACTCTTGTTCTGCTGCCATGTGCACAGCTTTAGTTAACGGTGTAAGTGATGAGGGTGTTTTACTATTAGCTTTATTAGCTTTATTATTATTAGATGATGTTAATTTGGGAACTTCAGTAGCTGGTGGAAGATAATTAAAATGCTGATACCGCTGAAGTTGAACGTCTGGTTCTAGAAAATATGATTTAGTCGGTGCACTAGACCCTTCAAATGCAAATCCATGATCAAGATTCATATTGAGGTCTAAATTATTGGAATTTATATGACTAAATGGCGGGGCAGGTGGACTATAATGATGATGTATATGCTGATGAATGGTTATATCAACATTATGTAGTTTCGCATACGCCACCAAGTTCCTTACTGATGTTTCATCGTGGATTAATCCTCCAGTTATTGTGGACTCTTCCACTAGCGAATATTTCCATTCTGTACTTATCCGAGGCTCAATTTTCTTGGGTGGTAAAAGGTTTCCTGATATATTGGAATCGCCAATACCATCCTTATCTGTATGATCATCATTATTAATTGTCAGATTCAATTCTTGGGTTATTCGTTCCACTTCTTGTTTAATAAACGGATCTGCTTTGTCTTTCACTACACTTAAAACAATTTTTCTCCACCGATTCCTACACGTTAAAGCTGGGCGGTTCTTAAAATTATTAGCTACTGTTCTCCATTTTGTGCCATGAATACCTACTTGTTTGATTAAAAGCAATTCTTCCTCTTCAGTCCACGGATTTAACCGGTCTTTGGTCTTTGGGTCTAAAATTTCAGTATATCGTTTAGCACATTGATCCATAGTACGTGTACGTATTTTAGCTGCCACTTTTTGCCAACTTGCACCATATTTATTATATGCTTCTATTAACAGTTCATCTTCTTTAGGAGTCCATTTCCCTTTTTTAAGATTAGGATCTAACGATGACGTCCATCTTTTTTTATAATCTTTTGCTTTTCGAACCCCATCTTTACTTAATTTACTCGCTAATACATCCCAATCAACACTATCAGCATCAATCTCATTTAATGACTGACCAGTTACTGAAACCAAATATTGATTTAATTCTTGATCTTCTTCAGGAAGCCATATATTACGATTATTTTTACGAAATGTCTTGATACCCAAACTCTCAGTAATGGCTAATGGGTCCAATTTATCATATTTATTATTCATTTCTCACTTAGAGATGAGTGATGAGGTAACTGATTATATATTTGTGGTGCGACGATTAGTACCACAGCTAGTGCTAATTGCTGGTATTGGTGGTCGCACTAGTTGGGAGGAATGGGGGAATCAATAGTTGCTAATCTTTATTATGAATCAACCGTAAAAGATTCCGTAACAACATAGCGATTGTAACTTTCCCAATAGATGGTACATAAAGTCCAGCCTTTTGTTTAATATCGTCATGGAAGTTCTTTTCAGTAGAGAAATTTATAACCGTAGTACCAAATTTGACCAAGTCACTATTGAATTTATAGTTAGGAGAAGGAACTCCAGTAATTATAACATCACAATTAGGAGTTAGTTCATCAACAGAGGTATTTGCCATGTCAATGACTTTATGTTTATGTTCCAGAAGATCATCACCTCGTGTAAATTGTTGGATATTATTTATATCTACCGAATAAACCGTAGCCCCGTCATTGGCCAAAAGAGCTGCTAAAGGTCTTCCGACAATTTCACTACGATTCACTACCATAATGGTTTTACCATAAAGTCGGTTACCATAATGAAGGATCTTATTATAAATCCCCAAGTATTCCAAGATCTTAACTATTGCAAGCGGAGTACAAGGAAGAATGGACTTTTTGAAATTATTTGGTGGATCTAAGTATCGAATATTATGATATAAATTCTTATAATAAACGTGATTTAATCCTTCAACATCTTTTTCGGCACTAATTAGTTGTTGCAAGTACTGATCTTGGAGATCTCCAAATACCGGGAAATATATCATAATTCCATGCACTTCTGGATTTTTATTGGCATGTATCACCAGAGTCTCCAAATCATTTTTATCTAGAGTGATTAGTTCGTAGTTAAACCCTAATTCCCTACAGGTTTTGCTAGTCCAGTTAGCATACATTAAACCAGCTGGATCGTTATTGGCCAAAAACCCAATGATTTTAGGACTATAGGTCAACTTTTTGACTTCATTACTAATTTCGGAAGTGTATAACTTGGCAATTGTAGACGATAAGATGGTTCTTCCTGGTGGCATTTGTAATTGACACTGTGTATTAATTTATTAGTTTGCGCAATGAGATGCGATCAGAGTCAGTTATTAATATACCGATTTTTAATTACTTTAAATGAGCCAGATTGCGGTATAAACTTTGCCATATGAAGGCCTCACTCAACATTAATTCCACATCCTTTTCTTCCCAGTTATCGGTCGGGGGATTTTGAAGAAAAAGTAGAATTTCTTGAAACTCTTTAGCCTTTAGATCACTGCTAAACTTTATAAGGAACGCCGCACACACATACACATGAAAATGATTAAATCCCAATGGTTGTTCCAGTAAATACGTATCCCACATTCGTATGATCAACAGTAATGGAATTTCACGCATAAGGAGACAGTTCATCCAACGAAATGAAAATTGAAGAAATTCTATGCCTTCAGTTTCAAAATGAGTTATCAAATCGCTGTCAATTTTGGCAATCAAATTTTTTAAATCATTTACTTGTCGAATTATTCCTGGTTGTTCATGTATATAATTATCAGTGATATTCTCCAAAAGTCTAGAGAGACACCAATAAGTATCAGCTTCAATTAAAAGATGAATTTGATCATCTATAAGACTCGGATCAAGATTGTCTAAATTATACGTAGTCAAGTTCGGATCTTCTTTAAGTTTAGTAGGTAAATCGAGTCCAGGGATAAACCCACTATAATCATCATTATCTTTGTCGTTTAATCTTTGCAATTGCCACAAATAATGAGTTAAAAATAATTGATAAAACGGAATTACTAAATCATTAATACCTTGGACATACCCACTGGCTGGATGTCGTATGGCCCAAAAATATAACACCTTCTTTAAACTCTTTTGTACCTGAGACGTGCTGTAAACTCTCATGCCCGGATTAGTTCTTTTGACGTCAATATTGATTTGATGGTATAATTGATTATCCTTGACATTTTTTATATCATCAAAATTAACAGTCTGTTCAATTAATTGAATGCCATTAATATATTCCTGGCGTTTAATTCGAAGCGTGGATTGTTGGCGAGACTTATTGGTAGGCAAATATCCCAATAGAAGTTGCCATACCAATGGCCTTAATTGAACCGGTATACCATTCCAACTAAGTTTTCGTAATTCTTGAATATTTACATTAGACTCCTGATTTAAGACGGTTTGAAATTTCAGAAGTTTAGCATACATTTGGTTTAGTTTGGTGATTTCTTTTGTGGCCTTAACGTCTTCCAAATCTACCAGAGGCTTGGAATTATTTATTACAGAAAAATCGGGATATAATGAATCCACAAATATTGGTTGTTGATAATTCCCCCCAAAACCATTGAGGTTTATTTCCTTCTTAGAAACATCTGATTTTGCTTTATTAGTTTCGAAATCGGCGTCCCAATCGTCATCTAAATCTGCGTACTTGGAACTAGTTATTCGTTTTCCCCGAGTAGGAGACAAATTGTGAGTAGAAGTTGTAGGCGTAAGACTTGTAAAAAACGAATTACCACTGACTGATCTGTTTTTAGATGGACTGGAACTCCGATCTCGAAGTTCTAATGAGGCTTTTGAACTTTTGGATTCATTGTTGGGATTGATTAATGATCCATAAATGCTAGAAGTTTCTTTGTACTCCTTGGAGTTTGTTAAACTAAGGTTTTTCAAAAATGTCGAAAGGTTCTTTCCCTTGCCACCTTTCTCACCAAAAATGAATTCATTGGAGTTATATAATTGACTCATTTCCGGTTTCTTGGGCATGTTGATTTCGCACCATAATAAAGACGAGTTGGCGTATTGACACCACAGAGTTTGGAGAATAACACTCTTACGAAAATAAAAGTCAATAAACTACAACCAGCATTGAAGCTCAAATCAATTGTAAACGACTCAAATGAACCACAAATAAAACTGTAAATAGTTACAGAAAGGGCTCATTAGAAATAAATCAAAGGTACGCAAACACAAATATCAAATAATTCCTATCAATTATAAAAATTAATTAAATTAATTAAATGGTCAAATATAAATGGAATGTACACAAAACACAAAGTGTAATGACAACCTCACCCGAGAGCTCTCACCTCACCTCACATTAATGACCTCATTGATCCCCCGCAAAATTGCGACCCTTTACTATGAGTGAAACAACTCCGTTATTACAGAAACTATTGAAGAAACCCAATGCTACGTTTCCTAAAGTGATTTCTGCATTATGTGTCATAATCATTACCCTTGGGTTGTTAAAATATCCTAATGCAGCCGAGATAGAATTTCCGGGAACGTTAAATGTAAGACTCTACACTAATAATATCAGGTACGACAATAAACACCCTGTTTCAGGGGAAAGATTATGGAAACATAGAAAGAAATATGTCAGTGGAAGTATTGGATTCAATTCTATCAATGAAGCCAATGTAGTTTGTTTGCAGGAGGTTTTACATGGACAATTGAAAGATATTTTGCATGATTTGAATAGTGGCTCTCAATTAACTTTCCAAGAAAGGAGTTATGGATCTAATGACACTGACATCGATATTTTTGATGTCACTGACCCCGAGGAATTAGAATGGAACTATTATGGTATTGGTCGTACTGATGGAATCAGAGATGGGGAGTATTCCCCGATTCTCTTCAAAAACCGAGAATGGGCAATAGTTGAAAATAAAACTTTTTGGCTTAGTGAAACTCCTGAAACTCCAAGTGTGGGATGGGATGCGGCCTTGGAAAGAATTGTTACTATGGTGACGTTACAATCAAAAAGACAACCAGATATTACATTAAATATATTTAATACTCATTTTGACCACAAAGGTATTAAAGCCAGACGGAAAAGTGCCGAATTGATCGTCGATAAAATGGAAAATTATAATGAGTACCCGAGTTTCTTATGCGGAGACTTTAATACCCAGCCAACAGACGAACCTTATTTGATATTGACTGAATCTGGGTTTAAAGATAGTAGGATTTTATTACCAAAAAACTTTGGCCATAATGCCACATTTACGGGATTTGACGGGCTACTGAGTTCTATTATTGATTATATTTGGGCTCCGGGAATTACCTCATCCGACGTGACCGAATCCTCAGGGTGGTCAATTAAAATCAAACATTTCGGCATATTGGCAAATTTCTACGAATATTTTATGAGTGATCATCGTCCTGTATCTGCTGATTTTGAAATTCAACGTGATTTATTCTTCGTAGACGAGTAAATTGATGAGGCAGGATTGTACAGTTTGTGGTATTGGCTGCAACACGTTGCTGTTTTTTGAAATCTTGAAATCTCTAGTTAAGGTTTATAGGAAACGGAATAAATCATTAGAAGCCATGAAACTCATTATAAGCCATATAACTGATTAAAGACTCATAACACGCAATTTGTTAAATAACTCTTTCTGCATCATAAAATACGTCAGGGTTCTATTTACATCTAGTAAAAATTAAGCTTTACGAGAAATTTAAGGCTGTTGAAACTTTATTGCTAATTGTTATGTAATACTGTACCGCTAACGTATGTGATAGGACAACATAAGTGGGGATCGGGTGGCATTAAGCAATAGCTTACGTAACAATGTAATCTCAACTCCGGGGCCGACCTTAAAAAAAAGTTATGTTCAAAATGGTACAGCCTTTCAATTTCCCACTTCTAAACTAGAAAGACATACTATGATAATACTCGGATGGTACTATGACTAAGGAGGACACCAAAAAATCTTATTAATACTTACAGCTTTATATAACTCATAAACTGTATAGATACGGAGATACAACATTTATTCAGTAAAGTGTGGGGTAGCACGTATAAATACTGCAGCAATATCCTCAAAAAATTTGTGCCGAATTATGGAATCAATTAACAGTTCAGTAGTCAGTAATCATAACCAGAAGGTTATTAAGCCGCCAAGTTTTAATCGCCGGGTCATTCAAGAATATCTTCGTACGAGATTTTCATCATTGTTTGTACCCCGAGAAGAACTACAGAAGTATAGCTATCAACAAATCTTTAACCCATTCAAGCCGTTGATGACTTTAAACCGTCGTCAATGGGCTTTTTTTATGGTAGGGTTTTGGGGATGGACCTGGGATGCATTTGATTTCTTTGCTGTTAGTCTTAATGTCACCAATTTGGCTCAGACGTTTAGTGAGAATAGCACTCATGAAATAACTGTAAAGCAAGTGAGTTGGGGGATTACATTAGTCTTGATGTTGAGAACAGTCGGAGCAATTATTTTTGGTATTCTTGCTGATAGAATTGGAAGAAAATGGCCATATATCATTAATTTGGTTCTTTTAATCATCCTTCAAATTGGATGCAGTTTTGTCCAGACTTATAAACAATTTTTAGGAGTTCGGGCTCTTTTTGGTATAGCCATGGGAGGAGTGTTTGGGCTTGGTGCTGCAACAGCAATGGAAGATGTAAATGATGAGGCAAGAGGAGTAATTTCTGGTATTTTTCAGCAAGGATACGCCTTTGGATATCTTTTAGTGGTTGTTTTCCAGAGAGCGATTGTAGATAACTCGTCACATGGTTGGAGAGCTCTTTTCTGGTTTAGTGCTGGGCCTCCAGTATTAATGATTATTGGCAGACTTTTATTACCTGAAACGGATGCATTTATTTTGCAAACACAAAAGTTAGCAAGAGAACGGGCATTGAATGAAAAGAGGGACCCTAATAGCAAACTCACCGGTATGGCAAAAGTAAAGAAGTCATTACTGTTCAGTGAAAGTACTAAAAGAGCTATTAAAACCTATTGGTTTATGTTCGTCTACTTGGTGTTACTTATGTCGGGGTTCAATTTTATGTCGCACGGGTCTCAAGACTTGTATCCTACATTATTAACGGTACAATACGGTTACGGAAGTGACCGATCTACTGTCACCAATTCAGTAGCCAATTTGGGTGCTATGTTTGGAGGATTTTTGTTTGGTCATTTCTCTACATTTATTGGCAGAAGATTGGCAATTATTATCGCGTGTGTTATCGGAGGTGCTTTTATATATCCTTGGGCTTTCCTTACCAACTCAGGTATTAACGCCGGTGCATTTTTCTTACAACTGGGTGTTCAAGGTGCTTGGGGTGTTATACCCATTCATTTGTCAGAACTTGCTCCTCCTCAATACAGAGCATTAATCTCTGGGGTAGCCTACCAAATGGGTAACTTATGTTCTTCAGCCTCGTCAACAATTGAAGCAACTATCGGAGAAAGGTTTCCTTTGGAAGGAAAGCCACCTGGGGTTTATAATTACGCCAAAGTTATGTCAATTTTTATGGGTTGTGTGTTTACTTATGTAATTTTTATGACATTTATGGGCCCTGAGAACAGGAATGCTGATTTCGATGTGGAAAGAGATCTTGTTTTAGATTTGCCTCATAAGGAAGATTTCTCTGATGACAATGAACCTTATCCTACAGAAAAGGCTAATTGGAATCATGGTGAAGATGTTTAGTGTATGTTTTTAATTTACGTGTAGTTTGCCAGATATCTCTAATGTGCGAGCATGAACATTTATTACTATGATCCATTTAGTGTTTTCCCACTAATTAAAGCCAATCTTGATGCAAAACTTCCATTAACAAACTTGCATTGGAAAATTGATAGCCAATTAAAGTCTATACCGAAACTTGAGGTGAATTTCGTTGAGTATATCCCCCGACACCATAACAGTCCAAAGACTAATGTCGTCAACACAGATATCCATTTGATGTTTGTGCTGGCCAAGGATATCGAAATATATCGGAGCCAGGTGAGGCCTTTGGTGAAAGAATGGTTAAAGGTTGTAGACCCTTCATTTTTACGTGAAAATGATAATCCGGTGAATTGGTTAGTTGTTTATTATAGTCCGTATAAAAAGAGCAAAATGTTCAAAATGTCGATTTATGACAAGATAAAGGTAGACTTTGTTCATGGGTTCAAGTTAGTAGAGACAAATGATAACGAAGTGGAGAAATTAGAGATTTATAATGATTTTATCGTAGAATTGAAACAATTAATTCTTTCAACATTTGATCGATGCTACCTTGATTTAAATCAGAAATTGAATCAACCTCAAATCCAATCTAGTGATAAGCTTAAATATCATCTTTGTCAATCAGAAATCCTTAAGGAAATGAATTTATTTAAGGATTCGCTAAACATTTTAAAAACTGCTAATTCGTTAGTAAATAATGAATGTTCCATGTCCCAATTAACTCATCTTATACCCGAAACTGATATTTGCATTGATGAGGCTCTGAAAATAAAATACGGAATTTTCCTCCGACAATACGAACTCACGAAATTACTCATTGACCAAGAATCTTTACCATCAATTAATGCCATATATATATCAAATTTGTTACAAACGTTAATAACTGTATTGTCCGACTTTGACACTGCCAATGAGAATCATATTGATATTTTAATTGCAATTATACAGATTGCTGATAAATATTTATATAAAGACATATTCCAGGATATTTTCCAGCACAAGGTGGAATCACGGCCAGTATTTGAGTTTCGAGGTGAACTCAGATTATTACAGCGAGTAAATGTAATTAAATTAGCTAATTTATTGGGGTATACTATTTATAATTTAACAGATATACCCTTGGATGACAACAAACTTCCTGAAGATATGTCCAAAGCCAAGAAATTAGCAATTCTTAGCGATCAAGAGTCATTTTATAAGTATTTCCAAACCACAACTGAGCTAATAATAAAAGATTTCCTCGAGTGTGGCCGTACAAAGACAATTGATATGTTAAGTGTAGATTTGGCTTTCCTCAATTACCTGATGGAGAATTACGTAGAATGTCTCAATATCCTTCAAAACTCGTATCAATTTTACATCGACGGTGGATGGAATTATTTGGGGAATTTATTACTTGAAATTTACATCGATTGCCTTGAGAAGGTAAAAGGTCGGCCTGAAGTTTTGATCAACTCATATATAAAGCTTTTAACGAACTTCAACTTGGGTCATAACAAAGTTGATGTCAATAAATTGAAATACAACTCGGATTTGTTCAATATTGACTTATCAGTGGACGTAGTTGTAAAGAACCAAGTGTTTGGCGTTGATTTAATTCCCAAAATTTATACTGAACAAGGGAGTTATTTTATCACCGTAGATATCCATAATATTTTCAAACCCACCAAGTTTGATTCAGTAGTATTGGAACTAACTGGCGTAGAGTTTAAGTTGAATGCATGTGATATTGAAACTGGATGTAATAAATTGAAGCTAAAGTCAAACAAATTTGTTTTAGGATTCCTTAGACCTATTAGGTTAGTTTTAACTATTGGAAAATTACAATTGGTCCATAGTTTTACATCCACACCGGAAATATATTTTCACCAATTTCCCGAAAATTTTAATGCCAATGTCGAATTCAATCCTCAATTCACTCTTGGAAACCCTCAGCTTTTATTCACATTTGATCATGCTGTTGATGATTTGCAAATTTTGTCTTCACAACACTTTACCTTTGAAAAATTCATTTACAAATCACGTGACAAGACATTTACATTACCAATTATTCCAAATGAAAAGGTGATAACGGTAAAGTTTAAAGTTAGTTACGGGGAAAACATTTATATAATGGAGAAACAAGTGGATACGACGTTGTTATTGTCAGTAACAGTCCAAGATACATTTAAAACAGATGTGATGTTTCTGCGATTTCAAATAACTCCTATAGCAACCCCAATAAGAATACTTTCGGTGAATTTAGTATCAAAGATTAATAATGTGAAAAAGCCAATAAATTCACCGACTGCAATTATTGACAGTGGGGAAACGTACTCTTCATTTTACAGAATTGCCCATACTAATGATATCAATGATTTTCAATTAGAAATTGAGTACAGTTCAATTCATTCGGAGTGTATTACACAATTGGCGAAAAACATCGACAATAAGTTAATTTTTGACCATCTTGTAGCCAATGAAGTCAAATTTGATTATTCCCAATATTATACGGGTACGTTAAAGATTTTAAATGGCGACGAACTTAGTCGTATTCTGGAAGTAACTATTCCTGAAACAGTTGCTCTAGACGACGTCAATTTTGTTTGGAGTAAACTAATAATTGAAGTTCCTATGCCTCAAATTGATATTCTTCAGATCTTAGATTATCATTATCCTCAGAAACAGAAGTATGTGGTTGGTGAACCTATTAACGTTGAAATTGAGATTCAAACCACTACAAAATGGGGATTCCAAAAAGTTCAGGACACTTCGATTCTTGCTGAGTCATCAACTATTGACGAACAGGAGCAATATACGGTGAGCTTAATGAATGACGATAATTGGTTGGTTTCAGGGTTTAAACGGAAAGGGTTCTATGTTGACTTGAATAAACCAAATGGCACCAATTGTTTCAAATTGATGTTTATTCCGTTGACTGTAGGATATTTGTGTTTACCCCGATTAAGCATAAAGTTTGATAATAAAGACTTACGAATTGATAGTTTGATGAAAAGTGGCACTGAGAGTTTATTGATAGTACCCGAATTGGATACTATTACATTTTCATTTTAAAGCAATTCCCTTGGCTCTATTATATAAATTATGATCTACTTACGATCTAACTAAGTCCATACCTGTAACTGTTCAAAGAACTCCATGCGGTGATTGGATAATGGTAAATTATTAGCAACAGCATATCTGACATCGTCAACCATAGCAGGATGACCACACGTTACAAAGGCAGTTGATCCATCAGCTTGTTGAATTTCATTTTGGACGATTTCCTCGATATCTGGTCGACCTTCTATAAATGTTATATGGTTTAATTCTGATTTTATAAGGTCTACGGGAGAATAGTCCTTAATATCACTTTTCTGCTCTTTTTCAGAATCATCAATTCTTGTTGTTTCCATATTAAGAGAAGATTCAGAATCAGATTCTGAAAGAGCACCTCGTAAATGATGAAGTCCATTGCTATTATGAGGTTGGGACACATAAACTGTTGTGGCAATATTAGTAGCATTTAATGTCTTTAATTCTTGATAAAACCATGCTAATGATTTCCATTCTCTGATGATCCACATCAATTTCAACTGGGAATTAGAATTGCGTTTACCTAAATCAAGTACTTCACTATAAATACCTGGGATTCCATTACCTCCAGCAATAAATAAGGAATTTTTGTATCTGCGTGCTCCTGAAGGTGCTCCATATGGACCTTCGACCAAAACTCTTACCTTAGTAGTTGCACCGGGGAATTGAGCCAAATGTTGATAAAGGCCATGGGTGATACCTCCTTTGAGTTTAATGTACATGGTAATATTGTTATTTTCTTCTGAACAATCTGTAAATGTAAAAGGATGTGATTGCCAGAAGCATGAGGGCCTTAAGAAATGAATAAAGGCATGTCCTCCAGGAACCGTATGCCAATATTTCGGTTTAGGAATAACCACTCTAAGCGTCTCTTCAGCCAATAATGTAACTGTAGCTTGAGGACTACCAAAGGCAGCTAATCTTGCAAATCTAATAACCCGGTCAAAAGCCCACACACCAATAGCTGCGTAATAATATGCTCCGTACCCAAAACTTACCGTATGTTTATAAGCAGCAGTAATAAAGATAATGGACATTACGATATGAATCAATAAGAATGTTTCATATGCTTTTCTTCTCAAATATAAAAGACTTTGAACAAATAAGATTGCCACCGAAATACCAGCAACCACTCCCCATCTTACATGCTTGGTCATAAGATGTTTTAGATAAACTCCTTTGATCTTATCCAGGGTTGTAAAGGTAATAGCGTGGATTACCATTAATATTACCACTACTCTACTAATTCCTTTGTGGAAAGTAACAAACGTGGCAAAGTTCCACCGGGTGATCCATTGTAAGACATTATTTCTAGCAGAAAAAAGAATCAATAATGGACAAAGACTTCCAATAAGAGTACCTATTCTGATAGCAATTAATTGGGCAATGTTCCCAGTCTTGTGAGGATACACGGAATTACCACCAACCCACCGGATGCCAATTCCGCTGAAGGCTGATACTAATATAAGAAACACGAACATAATAATCACTTGCATACGAGATGGAATAAGAAACCTCCGTCTATAACTATGGGCTTTTCTTTTGCCATATAATGCACTCAACGTAATATTCTTTCTCCAGAAATTAGATATTGGCCCTGTAAACTTTCCTACTATATTGGGGAACAAGTAAATTGTCCAATTGACTATAGTAGCTACTAGTACAACCCCACACCAATATCCTAAAAGCCCATATCCAAACCATTGACCATAATTGACATTCATTAGTTTCACATACATGAAATCTTTATCAATCAGAAATTGGTTCATATCAATTGATATTGGGTACGAAATTAACTCTGTAGCATTAAAGGTCGTGTTGGTACTAGGGTCTTTAATAAGACTTTGAGTCCTAGTGTAATTAGCCCAAAATTGTTGCCAATCCATACTAGTACTTGTCACGTGATTACATTTATTAATAAAACTATGAATTAACTTAGTATTATTGTGATAACCTTTTACCAAACAATTGGTAAAACTACCAAACCCAGCATCGGTACTACAATAGCATGGTAAAGGAATATCATCACCAACTTCGCATACAGTACCAGTAGATTCGATGTTGTTGTCACAGGCGTTGAGAGCTATGGTAAAAGGATCATTGTTATCCGGAAGCATCAACAGCCCTAAAGCCACTGTTATTAAATAAAGATTAAAAATTTTCATACTATAGTTTGGATTGTCAGCGACTTCGGTGCTCTTTATAGTAATCGCCTGAATTTAATTGTAATTATTGGCCAAATCTGCCATAAAAAAAGCTCAAAACCTTAGATGTCAACTGTAATCCAAAAAAGGCACATACGGAACTGTCACTGGCTGGTTTTAAAAAATAATAGGGCGCCGACGTTTATCAGATCAATCAGTGCATAAAAGTTTTTCTGGGCTTCAAATTATACGTTACGAGCCTTGGGTATAAAAAAATTCCTTCTGGCATTGCCTTATTACAAGTCAATAAACCCTTCTCCGGCTAGGTTTTATCAATTGAACTTGAACCAAAAAATGGCATCCTTGGTTTTATTACCCTAAATATATAACACCCAATTTTTGTAGTTCAAAAAAGACCTTTTGATAAAATTACAGAGAACCTGAAATTTGTAAGCTTAAGTTCATATGCATGAAATCAGCACAAGCCTTAATTTATGCCGAGTCGGGACTCAAAACCCACTCATGGCCAATTACAATTAAACTTTCTTATATGAAAATTTTAGGTTCCTCGGAATCACAGCAAGCGTTGTTTTGTCCGGTGTGAAGGTGAGCGTTTATGTGAATCTTAAAATAGCATTTTAAGGGTACTGAAAAAATTGATTTACACTTTACATTTCTATTTACTTACCCTCCCTCTTTATGTAGTTCACCTAATCCATCTAATGATGCTGCTTTAACGGTTCAATTACTAACTTGTCAAATGTATACAATTGGGAAATCGTGGTTTGTCTTGTCAATTTTGCCAACTCATCAATTCCTTGATTATAAAATCCCGTGACGTCTCCTTCTAAAGCTTTATTGTCTTTGAACGTATTGATAACCTTTCGTTTGCTATATTCACGGAAATTATAATTATCGAATTTCCTTGATGTGTTCAAAAGTTGCTTGTACAACTTTAAAATATCAACTTTATTGACCATGAGAATAATTGTTGCCTTTGGTTTGGTGTGGCGATGTCGATGTAATGCGATTAGGGATGCGCGCTGGCACTACCCGGAACTGTAAAAAATTCACACTACACAATTATTGTTGCTCCTCTTGTTTGGCCAATTTTTCCATAAATGCGTCCATTTCTCGTTGGTCAAACTTCTTTTTATGATTATTTTTGGAACTGGCTTCTGCCATCATCTCTTCGAAGATTCGTGCATCCTCGGCTTCTTCTGGTGATCTTTCAACCAGTAGCATCAAATCCCCAATAAATTGTAAAGCTTTAGCCCGGGAATTACGTTCCTTTTTAGTTAATGTCTTATCGTTTAAAAGTCGATGACTTACTTTAGTTAACACCCCTGTGACTTCAAATTTCGTCGATGCCCAGGCAGTAGCTAAGAATTTACCGGTAATCAATCGTTCCATCTCCGCCATTCTTAATTTGTCTTCTTGGGTCAATTCAGACTTCGCTGATAAAAGTGCTTGCTCCTTCATCATCTCCTCCATAGAAGTTTGAGCGTCAACTGCTGTTTTTAAAATCGAGTATCCATTTTTTACGGTTGTAGCCGTTGACCTTACATTGGTGAATATTTTCGAAACTCCAAACGTTTTCGATGATGTCAATCTGGCATTGGCTTGGTCTTTGTAAATCTTTCCAATTAAATGAAGCAATTCAATCCCAAAACTTTCGATTTTCAAATCTTCAAACTCTTCAAGAAGTTTATTTTTGAAGGCTGTCAATTTTTGAGGGTTCTTGCAAACAGTTTCATATTTTTCTACTTTGGCAGTGAGTTTGACCGCCAATTCCTCGATACGTCTTTGTTTTTCCTTGCGGCTCTCTTGCTGTAATCTAATGATTTCTTCTCGTTGGGCCTTGGTAATTTTCTTTTTCCGTTGTTGTTCTATTTTAGCCGAGAAATCCGAATCCATAGTAGACATGTTAGTCTTCGAAGACCCCTCGTTGAGTGAAATATCAGTTACTGACGCATCTGGCTTGGTATTGGTGTTTGGAGAAGCAGTGACGGATTCTGGAGATTCCTCTTCAATAACTTCAGCTGCCTTACTCAAATCATTCAACATACTTAATTCTCCAATCCAATCTTTGAAACTTTCGCCGCCAAAAATCATTGTGAAAAACTCCAGAGGATCAATATCAACATCTCCAGCAGCACTTTTTTCCTGTAACCCTTCCTTACCTAATTCATCATATAATTTCCTCTTTTCGGCATCCTTTAAAATTCCATACGCTTCTCCCAATTCTTGGAACTTCTTGGCTGCATCGGGATCATTGGCATTCTTATCAGGGTGAAGTTTTATAGCCTGCTTTCTATACGCCTTTTTGAGCTCTACATCTGTTGCACTGATATCTACTTGTAGAATATCATAATATATAGTATCTTTAACCATAGTTAACAGTTCGCGATTTGTATTCTACAATAAACTACACAGTTTGTTGGGTCCGATCATAACCATCCATCAAGTTATTCAAGAACTGGTTCAAGTCATTGGAATCTGCATATTTAGCATATTGTTCATTCATAAGTTCCAAAAACTCATCATCAACATCAATACCATAGTCCTTAAATGCTTTCAATGCATTAACTTGGAAGTTAGAAGCTGCTTGTTTGGCAGATTCTTTATTAGCTTGTTTATTTGGTTTCTGTATAGGCTTTTGTCTTGGTTTGCGGGGTTTAATGTTTTCAGTTTGTTTAGATTCTCCTGATTCTTTAGGTTTTTCGTTGGATGTGGGAAAGTCAAGTCCATTCAGGCGAAAAATTGAATCCACCGCAAAATTTTGCATCCTCTGCATCATATAATCCATAACATTCTCGCCTTTATAATTAGCTCCTAAATCATATACAAGTGACATATCATTTGTGAAAAAACGTGTACCTCTGAAATATACTGCCAAAACCGTGAGTAATATGATTAAATACACAGTCATTCTGACCAAGAACCAAATTAATCGAATTCCTGATTTTACAATCTGAACAATAAACAAATATCCAATATATACTGCTAAAATAATCAAAACAACTCTTGATGCTTCTGGATATTGATTAAAAGAATATTGCACCAAAGCTATAGTTGTGCTTAAACTAAATATGATGAGTGACAACGCCCATTGTACACCTTGTTGAATTACCAGACTCATTTGATGCCGCATCTTTTACTCAATAATTTTTTCGTCAAATCATAAGATTACCCGGACATGCATATAGCTCTCGAAAAATTACTCTTCTGAAAATCTTTAGAAAGTTGCCTCCAAATAATTTGGCGTTTATGAACACTACCCATTATTGATAGTCGTCTTCGGAATTTACTCACTGGGCGACTCTCCTATTAAGTTAGGGACAAGCCTGGTAGTAATAGACTGGAAATAGTGAGGAACGTGTGTTGAAGCAAATGTTGAAAACATTTGGACAGAGTAAAGTGATTATAAAGTATATCTTTAAGAGTTTTTACTTACTGGTATCCCGTTATATCACTACATAATCACTTATCAAATTTTCTTCTGAACCGTAGTTCGACATCACTATTGGATTTCCAGATCTTTGTCTTTATGGTTTGTAGCGTCATGTCATTGTCCAATTCCTGGCCTTTACATTCCAACACCAACCACTGGTTAGCGGGAAGTTTTTCCTTCATTTCTGGAGTACGGCTTTCAAATTTTTCAATCACATACGTTAGGATTTTCGATACTCTCAACATATTATGACTACTAAGTTTAATAGAACTTTCCAATACCGGTAACTTTTTGATCTTACGTTGTGATTTGCCATTAATCTTCTTTTCCGGTGGTAGTGTTGTGTAATCCATTTCCAATAGTATAAAAGAGACTTTGGGACTTACCTTTAATGGAAACCGATCGTATAAAATCGGTAATCCGATCCATTTTGGTAAGAATGTCCGTAAGTTTTTCACTAAATCATAATTTTGCTCCACACTTGATAAATCCGATAATTCACCAAGTCGAAAACTGAATAAATCTCTTAAATTGCCCAAATCTGGCGAATTTTCAAATATGATAATTAATAAATTCAGAGGTAATTCCTTAAAGCTAATCCGAGGTTTATATGTCGAAGGTTCATCATTTGCTCTTGGTACATGCTTAAGATATTCGGCTTTATTAGAATATAACCTTAATAAACTATCGGGGACTTTTGATGAATTAGCCAACAGCTCTTTGTATTTGACTTTATTATCATTAAGAAGAAAATCAATGGAATCAGAGTCTTCGCATTTATCGGGTGCCAGAATAAATTCATTAATCTTATTATCATCATTAATACTAACATTGGTACTAACATTAGTACTATTGACATTACTATTTTCAGCACTACCCGAAAAGAAACTGGTCCTGCTGGAAATTCTATTCAACGAAGACGAACTCTTTCTGGAAAATAACTTTAATCTTTCCTTAGTATCTTTCACATCCAGTTTATTCAGATCCTTTAACTTTTCTCGGACTTGGGCATCGAAATTCCATTCGTATAATGCAAAGTTATAAAATATGGAGTTCAAAAGAATTCTCGACACTTGTAACCGATCATCATTAGTTACTTTAACAAGAGGATTTTTTACAGCATCTTCATCAAGTTCCATTTTCAAAAATGGATATGATTTCACCATTTCATCATAATAAATCTCAACATTATTAAAACTAGTCTCGCTAATAGTAACCAATAGTTTTCCCAGTTTAATTTCAACCTCACACCAATTATTCAACGTATCTGTAGTTTGGTATTGTTGGAAAATGTCGTCCATGTCTTTAATACGTTTTTTAATCATTTCAGAAGTAACTTCAATCGAGTTATTACCATTATAAGGGAAACTCTTAATTTGCTTACAAATGAGAAGATCCCATATTGCCACATCTCCGTTAAGGTATAACACCAATATAGTACGTTTATTATTAAACAATCGTTTAACAATAACACTTTTAGGAGTTAATTCGCAACTGAAAAATGGTTGCTTATTAAATGGAATAAGCGTGATTTGATCCAGCCTTAAAGGATTCAATAGGATTTCTACGGGTGTTAAATCCACTTCATTGTCTACACTGGTTGGAGTTTCCTTATAGAAGTTTACAAAGTCCATTGATGGACCTCCATTGACATTCAGAAACATTGAATTATATTCGGAATCATCAGTTTCTTCGTTACTAGCTGCTATGTTATTTGATAAGTTTGACTGTAAATCAAAGGTCGTGTCCATTGATAAATGACTAACCAAATCATAAATGTCGGAATTTATATCATCTCTCTCTCTCGACGTTTTTGAGTCCAAATTCAAGTCATCAGTAATGTATTGATTATCGTAATCATGTGAAATTCTCAAATATTGATAATTGGCCAAATTCGTGGTATTGGGAATATAATACCGATCCAACGACATATCTGTAGACGCAAAAATCGAATTATCATTTTCAATTCCTAAAGAAATGATAGAACTAGAAGATTTCGCAAGTAATATAGATAATCCCAAACGTTCAGTGAATTCTGACAGATGATATGTGGGGGACTCATCATCATTAGAAAGATACGAGCAATCAGTTTTGAAAATATTTCCAGCTTTATCGGCCGAATAAAACACATTAAAATTGGCATGGTCCAGTTCCAAACACCAAATAGGATCGTCATGCATACTAAAGTTCTTGAGGATTTTAAAATTTCGTAAATCCCATAGTTTTATGGTAGAATCGGATGATCCAGAAACAATAAAATTATCATTCATTAATAAGCACCGAACGTTATCTTGATGACTGATCAATTTCTTTACAAAATTATTCCCATTCAATCTCCTATCAAAGATATTAATCGTATTATTAGGCCCCCCTGAGCTTATAAGATTACTATTGTTATTGGCCAACGAATAAATCGAATTAGCAGATGAGGCGTTATTGGAATTATTAATTATGCCTATAGGATTAAGTCTTGATAAATCCCACATAACAATTTTCCCATCTAAGCCACCACTAAGTAATATTCCTTGACGGTCAAAATACGACAACTTTTTTACGTAATCTGTATGGATATTTTCAAATTTGGAAACATTTTGATCCAGTTGGTTCAAATGGATGATTTTTAAAGACAAATCCGAGGAACAAGATACTAAATTATTGTCGTTGTTGACCAATTGCAAGTCATTAATCCAATCAAAATGAATATTATAATTATTATGTTGACTGTCGACCTTAAGAAGACCCGAAGTTTTATTGTATGGGACACTTTTTGAAGAAATATAAGTTTCTAATTTAAGTAATCGTTCATCAGGATCCAAAATATCGCCAAATGTGTCATCGTCAATAGCAGTGCCCCCATAACTATCACCGTTATTCCAACACTTGATAATTCCATCTCTTCCCCCCGTAAACAATTGTTTTCGCCTTGTGGAATATTTCATGGCATTGATTGGCAAAATATGGTTCTCATTATTATCAATGTCACCAATGACATAGGAAATACCTTTTCTAATTCGGGAATTGGTCATAGTACGGTTAGTCTCCGCTTCCGTCAAGGAAGAATTCGCGGTAATGTCGTGTTGGATCTCGGTGTCGTCCTTTGGTTTATGGGGTACAATGTCGTGGACAAATCTCAAAATATTTACTACACTTATAACAGTCATCTCCGATTCATTTTAGATATGCCTTCAGTAAAGATGGATTATTCCAAAGCTTTGCCTGTTTTGGATGGCGTAGTTGAAGACAATGTGATTTCTACTGCATATGGATTATGTATATTGGAAATTCAAGGCGTCTTAAATTATCCCAAAGAAGTATCTGAAGAGGCCCAATTCATTACTGTTAATGATATTCATAATGCTGTCAAGTTTGGAGAATTAATTGTAGATGACACGACTTCAAAAGTTACATTATTGGTAAATAACTCTCAGCGACTTGTAGGAGAACTTCAAAATTTGGTGACGCCGTTAGCGGTATTAAGAGTCCCTAATAATGAGAAATCAATTACTATGATTGATGTCATTAAAAAGAAGTTAATTTTCAATCAGAGGCCTTTGCCCATAATGTAAAATTAAGACGATGAGAATCGCAACTTTGCCACGCAAATGGACAAGTCAGAAGTGGAAACGCAGTTGAAGTCATCGTTATTTCTAATGATTTCGAAAATTATAGAGAAAGACCATAACTTATCGCCAACGCCAATGTTTATAGCATCTTTGGTAGAATTGGTAATGAATCAATTAATGAATCTAGGCGAAGACTTAGAATTGTTTGCACGTCATGCAAATAGAAGTATAATTGAACCTAAGGACTTATACATGGTCACTCGAAAGAATGAGGTTTTAACTGCTGTTTTGAAAGAGTTTGAACAGAAATTGGATAGGAGGACCTAAAGCATCGACCTAGACTAGGGGATGCCTTGGTGCTAAGAGATAAGTCTGATATTAAAATATGCGAAGACGCGTTTCGCGTTTCGTGTAATTAACCTAAATAGGAATGGTAATGAAAAATATATAACTCACATCTTTGGGACGATTTTTGCAACATGCTTCGAAAAAGATTACAAGACAACTCCGGTAGTAGTAAGAGAATCAAGCTTCTTGATGCAAATACTCTTCTAACCCCCGAAAAGGAACGTGTGGTCAAGTTTGATATAAAATCTGATGATATTCCTAAGAAATTGGCATTTTTAACACCACCCTCTACCCCTACTAAAAAAACTTCAACAGTATATGGAACTGCTAAAGCACTTTTTCAAAGAGGAAACAAAGATATAAATGAGGAATTGACGTGTTTGAAAGGACGAGAGAAAGAAGGAAGGGACATTAATAAGTTCATTCATTATACTGTAGGTAAAAATATTAGTGATAGTCTATATGTATCTGGTCCCCCTGGATGTGGCAAGACTGCACAGTTGGACTTATCATTGAAGCAGTATAGCACGTGTTTCAATGATGACATTGTCATTAACCTGCACAAGTGTAAAGTCATAAAGATTAATTGTATGACTATCATGAAACCAAGCGATATTTTCAATATCATTTTGAGCAAATTAGGAACTCAAGATAGTACCATAACGGCATATTTAAATACCAAGCATGAAAACCATTCAGTATTGATTGTTTTAGACGAACTTGATTCGTTATTAACTCAAAACCAAGCGGTATTGATGGAATTGTTTCAATTATCCCATAGATCTAACGATACAGAGTTTCGTACTAATTTTATAATTATTGGAATTTCCAATTCCATTGACTTGACCAATAATTTATTGCATAAATTCACTAAAAAGCCACAAACCGTAAATTTCAAGCCTTATTCATTCGATAAGATAAAAACTATTATAACCAATAAACTTCAAAGTCTAATTGAAGGAGAAAAGGAAAATGTTATAGAGGGATTTGTGCCGATAGTAAATACGTCAGCTATTATGCTTTGTTGTAAGAAAGTAGCATCAGCTACAGGAGATCTACGTAAGGCATTTGATACTATAATCGAGAGTATAGAAGTGCTAGAAAATGAGTTACAACAAACTGATATCAGCACGTTGAATGTTTTTACAGCACCCAGAGTACAAATAAGTCACATTGCCAAAGTATGCAATTTGAATTATAATCATTCGGCATTGACTAACTTAAACAACTTACAGAAAACTGTCATTATTAACATGTTTAACTTTGAAATGGAAAATCACAGAGAATTAAATATCAATAATTTCTCGGATTATTACAATCACCACAATGAGAACAAAATAAAGATCCCTGAAATGCTAGAGATTTTAAGCACGTTAGATAGCATTGGTGTTATACGACTCTGTACCAATAAAGTGTTGGGATTAACCAGCATCAATAATAAAGTCAATTATAAAGACTTACAAAAATGCATAGCAAACAACGAATTTTTGGCCAAGAGGTTAAGGTCCGTCAAGTAATACTTGTAAAACTTCATAGAATACATTTCAATATAAATACATTGGAGACCACGGTCCTAATTAATTTCCTTCTTCTCTAAAGGATTATATCTCAAAAACTTTTCAATCAAATCCACATGAGTCAAAACCATTCTTCGACAGCAATATCTGCGCAACTGTAATTTATCTAATGCATCTCCCTCGGTGACATTATCATCCTGCAAGAGCTCCAAATACGTTTCCCATTTATCGCCCACAACCTTACCACACGAGAAACACCTGATTGGAATGATCATGTTGACTAGGGAAAATTTTTAGCGGTGCGGACTTCACAATATTCGCGCGCTGCCATCGCATCGTGAAAATTTAACACTAGTAATGTCGTTAGCGATGCAGCATTTACCATTGACTGATGCAAGTTGGGACCTTTCAATTTCTGGGAGTGGTTGTGTTTTGTGTCCTGAATTTGGAGTCAGTGGATGTTATTCCATAGATGGGAAGTATTTTTTTGCGGTCTTGAGATATGAGGTTCGAGTTTATGTCTTAAAAACTAGACAGTGTATAAAAGTCATACCTTTGCATAACGAAGTTGAAGTAGTAGATGTGGTTGTGATTGAAGATATTATCTACGTTATTCTGCAACGCCAAGTTTTTAAAGTGGACTGGAAAAAGAAAAATGGCAATAATGTTCACGAGACTGTGCAGTTTAACATCAAAATGGCAATTATGAGAGATGAGTTGATGTTTATTAGTCAAGACAACGGCTTAAATCTTGTAGACTATCACGGAAAATTAATCCACTCATTTGGAAATGTCCAGAATCTCGTCAAGTCGTTAAATAATCAATTCATTTTGACTTTAGCAAATAATATTCTCTATAGATATGATGTTGTTGCTAATACCACTACGGAGTTTGCGTTTAATTATAAATCGCCAATTATCAGTATGGCAATAAGTAATGATGGGTTAATAGCATTGGGGTCTCAGTTAGGACCTATACAAATTATATTCAATGATAATCAAGAAAAGGTTTTGAAATGGCATATAGGACCTGTAAAGCTGGTATATTTTGCACCAGGACCTTCCAACTTTTTAATTAGTGGAGGAATCGAAAAGGTTATGGTGATTTGGCAAATAATCACAGATAAAATCCAATTTTTGCCGAGATTAAATGGGTCTATAGATAAGATATTTATTGATCGTCATCAAACTGAAAATTATAATTTGCTTCTCAACATTAACGATAAAAACTACGAGATTTTAATACTATCCAGCGTTGATTTAGTTAGCAGATTAAGTGTGAATTCGCCTAGACCTCAGAATATCAGTAATAAGAATCATATAGCCAATGTTGTAGAAGTGCATCCTAAAACTGAAGAATTATATATACCGTACGATTCAGTGTTGCTGACCTTTAATGTTGATAAATATGAACAGGTGCATCATCAGAATTTAAGCCCTTCTATAGGAATTGGAAAGGTTAGGAGTGAATTAAAGTTGAATGACCCTCAAGTGACTCATTTAAAGTTCACTGAAAGTGGTGACGTGATGTGTACTTTTGATAAATACGTCACTAATGACGAAAACTTGAACTCTGAGGTTATATATGCCTTGAAGTTTTGGAAATTTAAAAGCTCATGGGAACTCATAACCAAAATCATTAATCCCCACTATTCACAGCCAATAATGGCTATGAAATATTACCAAGAAGGATTCATTACTGTGGATAATAAGTTCAATATCAGATACTGGAAGTTCAAGAAAGGGACCTGGGTATTAGTAAAGAACAAAGTAATCAATTATCCAGAAACCAAAGCGGCAATTAATGTTGAGGTTTCTCAAGACTCGTCATTGATAGTTATGAATTATGAAAATAACCTTGAATTGTTTACGTCTAACTTTGTAAAGATCGATATTAACTTGAATTTAAGTGATTCTAATATTAGGTCCATTAAAATTATTGGTGATGATTTGATAGTACTTAGTAAAACAAGGATATCATCATTTAACTTGATAACGTTTACTTCCAATAATATGCATAAATTTTCCCGCAAAATTCCTATTGGCAGTGATCATCTTTTCAGTGTAAGTAACGATACATTAGCGTTAGCTTTAAATTCCCAAGAATCATCGACACTAATATTACTTGATAAAAAGTTAAAACCCATTTATTCATTCCAACATTCTTGCCCCGTAATTTGTTTGATGAGATACAACGGCTCGTTTTTGTTTATAGATATCAACCGGAGGATAGGTAGGATCCTGAATGGAGCTACCAGATTGTATATAAATGAGGCTGCGGTGGAAGATATAGATATAGGCATAGATATACTGAGTAATGTGATGAATGGGAACGGGAACGCACTCGTGGAAGATATTCAACAGAAGAGTTTTGATTATAATTCGTTCCTGAATATCTTTAATACTGAAAACTTGGATGGATTGTTCGACAAGATCATAAGAATAGTTGAGAGTTAGGATATTAACGATATATACATGAATTAATAGATATAAATCATCTAAAGTTTCTTACAGCCATTATACTTTCAATTCTATTCAAAGCAAGGGCTAACAAATCTTTACGGGATTGTAAATCAATATGGGCCTTTATTTTTGGGTCTTCCATAGCAAAGTTCTCCATTTCTTCGTCGGTCATGTCATTGAAGAACTTGACGTCCAAATCCCGAGGGAAGTTATAATAAAAGTCGTTTAGTAATTCCACATTTAAAAATAATATACTGGTAGCTGTTAACTTGTTGTTTATAACATCCAAGTATATTTCAGGACAATGGCATTTGTTCTCTTTCTTTTTACATTTAGAATTGTTCTTGAGGAACTGATATCTCATCTTCAACAACGATAACCGTTCTTCTAGAAAAATCCCAAACTTTCCTTTATTTATCAACGAATTCGAAAATCCTAAAGTTTCTATGGATTTAAAGTCAATATCACCAATTTGATTCTGATCTTTAAGATTCCGTAAATATTTCATAACTTGGTTTAGTTTCCTACCACCGATCTGTTGCTTCAAATCATGTAATACTTCATCACAATTTTTGATTTCCTGTTTCATAAGATTAATGGCATTGTCTTTGGAAATGGCCCATTCGCTATCTTCAATTTCAATTTCGTATTTAAATGGCTTGATACAATTCTCAACCTGATCAGCGGTGGAATAATATTTATTGGAGAGCACCAGTTTAGCACTATCCTTAACAGCCTGTTTCGCTAACGGATGATTCTTTAACTGGGTATTATCAACCAAATTTTCAACTTCTTGTAGTAAAATATTAGTTATAAGACCGGTAGATAATCTTCCTACTCCTAATTTAGTAAAGGAATTAGCTACATAATCCATTTTTCTAGCCCAAATAGGATCTAAAATACTATTGGCTAATTCACTTAAATTTCCATCTCCATTCCAATAATTCTCCGCTAATAAATTCAAAATCTTTTGGTCTAATTCATTCTTAATTATAGCCTTTAACTCCTTTTTACCGAAATTCTTACTCAATTCTTTAATGGAAAGTTTTAAAATATCAATATTGTTGGCCAAGTAAATCGCTGGAGTTAATGGGACATCATTAAACTCAACTTTGAATTTATAATTGGTTTCTTCAAACTCTCGTTGTAATGTTAAATGCGTGGGAATCAAATTATCAACCATACTACGTTCCAAGATTTTAATTAATTTCCGTTTCAACACTTTGGTACCAACACTACAATTAATGAAAGTCATATTATGGGTTTTAAAGTAATTGGTTTCAAAAGTCTGTTGAGATAAATAACTTTGGTAACTGTTCATGCTTTTTCTTGTTAAGAAATTGCCATTATCCAGCTTAGGAATTTTCGTAATAACCCCAATATATCCTAATTTCAAAGGATATTTCTGGTTAAGTAATATTGACTGCGCTACAGATGGTTCCACAAGATCCAACTTAGTAACGACGCCAATAGTCCTTTCCCCTTTAGGATCCGCAAACCTTGCTGACCTTAATGCTGTAGAGTTGGCTAGATCCACATTGGCTGCCGATATAGCAAGAATAATATTGGGGGCTTGCAAATATTTGTCACATAAATTCTTAATTTTTAGTTTTAACTCGGACGGTTGGTCAAAACTCTCAATTTGAATATATCCGGGCAAATCCACCAAAGACAAATCAGGAATTTTAGGTGATCTGATTGTAATTTGGATGGGATCATCGGAAACAAATTGAGAATTCGGCACTGCTAAATTCAAATCCACTAAAACCTTTTGGGCTTGCTTAAAATCAGATAATGTCATCTTCAACGCTGGAAATTCAATTATTTCAGAAGCAGATTCAGGGGAATTCACCAAAGTTAATTCAATAGGCCGTTTGGTAACCATATTATCACCTTTGGGTAAAAACTCATGTCCAACAATACTTTCCAACACTGAACTTTTACCACTCGATTGAGACCCTACAACCACTATAGAAGGCAATTTTAAGTCATTATTGGTATCGATGGTTGATAAAATATTTCTAATTTCAATCATTTGTTTAGTGAGATTAAGCATTTGGTCATTAGTTTCATTATCATCAATGTCATCGGTTTCTTCAAGGTCATCTTCTTCATCTTGATCCGAAGACACTGCAACTGCCGCTGCGGTAGCTGTCATTGCTGCAGTATCTCCTCCATTCCCTCCATCTCCACTACTTTCACTTCCAGTACTTTCACCTCCATTGGATTGACTTCCTTCAGAACTTTTGAAAAACTGGGCTCCTTTATCAAACAAGTCACTCGTAAAATCTTTAAAGCCTCCTAACTTATCCATTGTATAAGTATTCATCTGATCTACTTTGAATGCTACATATGATCCGCCAGCTGCAACGGTTCCTCCTATATAACCAGGAACTCGTAACACCTTCAAGAAATTGATGTTTCTTTTGAATACCACAAACCCAGTTATATTCTGACGTTTTGCTATTGTTATTAAGTCATTTACTTGTCTTTTGCTGGAAACCGTTGGGCCATACAAAGCTATACGTGATGTTGTATGAAAGTTTCGACGTAGCATCCTTAATTTGACATCGTAACATTTAAATCGCGAAAAGATCAAAAAAATATGCCTCCTGCCAGAATTGAACTAGCGACCTTTGCATTACAAGTGCAACGCTCTACCACTAAGCTAAGGAGGCGTATATTGTACTTATTTTACGTCTTGTAATATCATATAAATTATACAATGGCATCTTGAAGGTATCTATTCTATCTAAGCTGCAAACAAGTAAATCTAAAAAAATCGGTCTTCGTATGCCTTGTTCTTAACAGGAATTGAATAATGTACATAAATATCGTAAAATATCATTCTTCCTATTTACGGCGTACTAAATCTGGACAGAAGTAGTGTCAAGTTATGTTAGAACAACTTGTGTGACGCGGTTTATTGACTTGAAATTACAAGGTTGACGCTCTATGAAGCGTATATTACAGTAAATTTTATTGGCACTAAATAGAAGTGACAACAGGACAACGAAAAAGATATCTTGCTTGTTATCACTTGTTCTTAGATGGTAGTTGACTTTTTAGTTTACGACATGAATAGATTTAATTGAAATAGGTGTAAATCGCCATAACGTGCCCGTCACAAATATATCCTTTTATAACTCAAATCTATCAATGTGATGGAAATTATTTTATATAAACTATGTAAAGGGTTATTAACTCAACTATGGGGTCACTTCATAGAATCGGTGATTGTCTCCATACAGTATCTCGGCTCAAAAATGGCAGCGGAACTAAAATTAAACTTCAGCCGAATCAATTTATATCCGTAAAAGCCACACTGTATGGTCGGAATCCGGATTTAAGTTCTAAAATAACAACCGATACATATGAGACATACATGAAAGTCCTGCACATAATTTAAAGGGTTTAAAAGTTACGGGATTCAGTGACGAAGGAAAGCTGTATGGAGTCATACAATTGACTATTTGGAGCCATACTATTGAATGTTTGGATATCAAGATAAGCTATTGAGATAATAATATCTCAATTTGTAGTACATTGCGACGGTTTATATTTTAATTGTGCTTGAACTTAAATTCGATAAACAGTTAAATGCTGGAATCATTAAGTTCTGTAATAGTATGGTACTGTGCTAAAGAGGAATGTGGTACCACAAAAATGAAGCAATCATTCGAGAGAGCAAATGAACCGATCAATTAATTAAACTAAAGTTACGCGGGGAATAATTCTGTGCAGATAACCTCTATTCGGAAGAGAGACTCAATTTATAGACATCGCATTATATTATGCAAATCTGTGGGTTGGATACTATTCAAGAACCCGTCTTTGTATACATTGATACATATTCGATTTTAGAAGCACTTGATAGAGTGTTTATTGTAAGCAACCAACCGTTCGCATTAGATGAAAACTATTGTTATAAAAGTATCAATTTATTAATTTATTGCTATTCTGTTTGTAAAGTTAAATAGGTTTTTGCCTGATAAACTTGCTTATATGAAGAGAGAAACCCCGCAAATACTGATGCATTGAACTTATTCGGTCAAATGCCACTATACACAGATGAAGGACAGTTTCGATTGTTGAGTCTAACGTATCACTAACTAAAGGGAATTGTAACTTATAAGTTTACAAAGTCTAATTGATGAATATTAAAAGAAACCAGTATAATTAAGTGGTAAATTCGAAAACAGGGTAGTTCGAGAATGTACGAGATGCGCAAAGTTTTTGCAGAACCCTTTCGGCTCGGATCGCATGACTCTTCCATATACAATGTTGTTGAATACAGCGAATAAAGCAAAAAATGTAGAGATAGAGGAATTTATCATTTTATAATATTCTATATTCATAATCATATCTAATCGTAACGTCGTAACTATATACAAGAACTACTAATATCCCTCAACGCCATGAATGGTATATGCCGAATCATTTCTTTGGTGATGTAATTTATTATTAAACAATGAATGATTAATTGTTGTGTTTATAATGTATTCTTCTTCACTTTCTTCATCGGAAGACTTTGTTAATTCGGGTAAATTTTCATCTTCTTCATCTATAGTGTTAAGATGGAAAGATTGGAGTTTCTGTTCAGTTACTGGTTCTAATACTTCGATTTGGCTTTGCTTGTAACCTTCTTCGTCATCTTCTTCTTCTGAACTGTAATAGTAGTCATCGTCATCCAGATAATCTGAATCTGAATCAGAGTCTACTTCATATTCTACAACGCTGGTTGATAATGGTGACGAACGTTGAGCGGCTTTGGGTAATTCGAATTTCACCTTATTCAAATTATTCAATCTCTTTTCATTTTCTTTGGATATATGATCCATTAAATTATCCAACATATTGGCCTGTGTAACCAAATTTCTTAAGCTGATTTTAGGATTCGTAGCATCTTTGGTTAATTTAGTTCTAACTTTAGAAGCTAATAAATAAGTCTCGGCAAATGACATTGTAGTATTATGATTATTATGGATATTGATAAGTAACTGATAAGTAATTGATTGCAAAAAAAAACTTAACTGTTGATGATAAAAAATCAAGCCGATGCATTTGTATTTATAACTTTCGCATTCGGTTATAACTTAGTAATAAGCAAACGACAATTGTCGCATCCGATCCATTTTTAAAATACCGAACCTACGGGAACGGAAAGAGTTTTTTCTTACTAAGATGCGGATCAAGCCATTTTTTCCATATCACCTTATTTCTGTATATTTCCTTTACTTATATTAAATTCGTAATCTTTTACACCCTAAATCTTCTCTGGCCCCAATTTAGATTTTTCCAACTTTTATTTCATAGCAAACATACTCAAATTAACTTAGTAATACTATTGCTAATTTTGCATTAGTCATAAAATATGCGTCATAGAAACCACGCACCAACCGGTTTTCCTAATTGGTACAAGTCTCGACCGGCTACTGAATTTTAACCCACTATTAAGTCCTCAGGCTTCTGAACTCATTACCCGTTTTTTCGGTCAACTTGTATGTTCGTCCGTGTGCGTTGATAAATTTTTCGTAATATCAACACAATCCCATATGGAGCATTATTCACAAACAAAAGACCCCCTTTAATGTTTGCTATCTCTTTCGGAGTTAGTCCGGTACATTCTCTCCGGCCGACTCATCATCGTCATTTTTCTTTAGTAATCCAAAACTTTAATAAGGTTGGTTGGTTATGTAACCGATATTTTATTACTATTTAGCCGTTTAAACGTTTACTAAATGAGAAGCCCTAGTTTTTTTGTTGTCCAAGGAAATGCGACAAATGTCGCGAATTGTAAGATTTCAATAGCCGGTTATCAACTCCGACTGTTATCCAGAAGTTTCGAGTTCCGTTGTCTTTAACCGTTGGAGGCTTTTCCGAGTTTTACGACAGCTTTTATAGCGGGATAACCTTGATGCTGCATCCGCTTGAAGCATGTAAATTATTTTATTTAATAAACTATATTTGTTCTTGACATATATTTGTTCTTAGAGCAATTTATTTTAATTAGAAGAATAAACTATATCCGGCTGTATTTGACGTAATTGAGAAACTTTGTAAATAAATAACCGTCATCAAAAATCCCATTCTTGAATTTTAGAATACTAATGAACCCTATTAAACTTAAGCCATTGATCAACATAAACCCAATTTTCTTCCAATAATCCAGATACTTATTCTGTAATTTAAACAACCCACTAATGAAATGGTAATTCGCCGTATACACTAATAAAACTAAACCCATTATGTTCAATATATTCCCATATTTAATCATGGAATGATTCAAGACTACATTGACATATTGGAGACTGATAAGAGAACTATCCCCTTCTATTTGTAATGGTACGAGCTTAAATTTGACTAAGTGATAAAGTAATGACGGTATCAAACAATAACCACTAAATGTTAAAGGAGTTAAAGCATTATTAGTTAGACGAGAAATGATTGCTATTTTAGGGCCAATTCCAATCAAATTAGTTATACCTCCTAACCCTACCTCATCTGACTTAATTTTCTTCTTAGCATCCAATGTTACAACTTTATGTCTAGGCCTTAAAATTCTAAGTAATATTCCGCTGGCTATATGAAGTATCCCACTACCATAAATTAAGGTCTCAAATGGAACATTTAAGTAGATCAGCCTTGCCAATTGAAATATCTCTTGATTAATATGCATTGGTAAGAAACTAGGGATTAATGTCACTGATGTCGTGTGTAAACTAAAAAATGACAAAAATCCATAAGTACTATATCTTTGGATCTTATATAAGATTGATATTAATTTTTTCCGAAAAGACTTTATTGGTTGGTCAAAGGGTATGTCAACCGGCTCCGGTTTAACTTCATGTAGTTCCATCGGATGGCGTTCCATTTTACAGTTTAGCAATATTTAGTGCGCACCAAACTACCCAAACGTATACACAAACCCAATGACTTCATTCACAACTTTAAGAAGTCAAATAATAAATTTAGAGAAAAAAACAGACCAATTACTTATTCAGTATTCTAACTATGAAAAGACAGTAAATCATCAAGAAAATTTGGACTTAGAAACTTCATTTCAGACCCAATTAGCTGAAACCCTCGAATCCACTAATGAATTGATTGGACAACTATCACGTATCACTGAATTTGAAAACTTATCAACATCGAAGCTACAGCAATTAACTCGCCACAAGGAAATTTGGATGGACCATTCCCAGAATTTTAATAAGTTAAAGGCTTCTATACAAGATGCAAAGAATCGTAATAATCTCCTATTTTCCATTAGGTCTGATTTAAATAAACGTGGTAATGGGGAAGAGCTGATAGAAAATTCTGCTTCACGAGATCCAAATGATTATATTCTTGATGAAAGTACTAGAGTCAATAACTTCAATTCATTTGCCAATCGATTATTACAATCCGCCTACAAAACAAGAGACGACTTGTTGAACCAAAGAAGCTATTTAAATAATGCAAACATGAGTATAGGTAATCTGATTCAGCAAATCCCAGGAATTAATATTGTCATTTCAAAGATTAATACAAGAAGGAAGCGAGATACCTTAATTTTGGCTGCAGTTATTTCATTTTGCATTTTATTTTTATTTTTTGTATGAACTGTATTATATACTCTTTGCTAGTGCCGTTGATACTGCTTTCATTTCCAAAAGTCTTCTTTCACCTGAGATTTTTGTTCATAACTCAATAGCAGTTGGTTTTTCTATTTTAAGGATAATAAAAGGAAATACATCACTTATCACTAATGCTTATCGGGATATCTAATGTAAAATTAACTTTTTTTAAAAATATCTACTTTCGTATTGTGTGCCTGCATATAAACATATGTGGTTAAAGGCTTGGAATATCTCCGCTGCAACAGACAAAAAAGTCCCACAATTTATAAATTGTCTAAAACATGGACGAGAACGATGTAAAGTACCAGATTTCTCAAATAAAGCTACAAAGGATCCAAGAGCTTAATATTAAGTTAAAACAAAGTTTACTAAGGGAGCGAATTCCTACTAGTGAGGCCAGTTTGTCAGTAATTAACTACACATTGGAGACTCCTGATTTTTTGATTCCTTTACTTTGGAAACTTCCTCCCGAACAAAATCAGTACCAAAAGTTCCAAATTTACAAGAGCACAAGAAAGTTGAGAGTACATAATAAGTCAAATTGTTGTACCATAACTTGATATCTCGTGTCACTTAATTAGTCATTTCGATTAATCAATTAAATATACTTTAATATTAACAATTCAACCCAATTGTTCAGTTTCTTCCTCTATGTCAATTCCCTTCAAATCATTCATAGCCTGACCACCCAAAGTAAGATCCACCTCCTTTTCATCATCTCCACACCCACAATCATAATCTTCTAATATTTTCGTACAATCATATATCGGTTTTTCTAATCTTTCATTAACTTTATTGTGAACATGACATCCCCATAAGGCTGCAGTTTTCCTAGATTTGGTTTGTGGTGGATATTTATTCAACAACTCCTGGAAGTGTCTAGCACAATCCCCACATGGATAAACTTGTGCAAATAATCGGATATATTGACTCAACGTGGTTTCTTCAGATTCACTGGGTTTTTCAGGATACCGTGCTAAAATTGTATGAAATAATCTCCAGGCTGAATTTCCCAATTGAGCTTTTAATGTTTCATTAGCCATTTTTGGCATAAACGGAGTTTCTGTAAACCCACCACTAAGATCTTGTCCTATCTTAAGTGGTTTCTGGTCTTCTAAAATTTCAGGCTGTTGTGAAACTTTCTTTTCGGATTCACTTATCTCATGACCTATTTCTAAACCTTGTTCTTCGTTGTCATCAATAGCATGTTCCTTATTGACATCCAAAATCGTTTCTTGTAGCCCTTCATTAATGTGAATTGGTGATTTTGGTATTGTTGTGGGCACTTCTAAAGATTGACTATGCGATAACGTATAAATCAACACAATAACGGCTATTAAGATAACAGTAGGTACAATTGATCTCCTTGACTTCATCAAGTAAAATTCGCGAGGCGTAGGATTTCGTGTACGATGTCAATTCCTATACACTGTCTAAAACTTCTATTCATTGATTAAATCTTGGCATCTAAGACATTTGGTAAAGGTTCATTGTTAAGACTGACTAATAATTTTATCCCCCCAATAAACAAAACTAACAATCCAATAGTGGTCCATAATAATAAATTAGCAGTGGCACTGATATTCTTCTTTGAACAGTCAAATCCTGACCAATTGGTGGTTGACGATGTTGTCTTGTTGAAACTCGAGCTACAAATACATGCATAGCACTTATTCCCGCTCTTTGAACATACCCCGTGAGAGTTGCAATTGGAAGTGCCTGCTTGACAATCCTCTTCGGTTTCAAAACATTCAGTATTCTTTTTAGAGTCTCTAAACGTGTTAAAAACCTTATCCAACTGCTGGTTTCTCTTTGTGAAGTTGATATTTAAGTTATTTGATTTTATGATAATAACATTGAATTTTTCAGTTAACTGATCAATTAATTCGTGAAAAATCGCTTGACCATTATCAAAACTCTGGGAATTTCCAGTCTTTTTAAACAAAGATACTAAACTGTTAGATTCAAATAAAATGGAACCTTTTGCTTCTATATCCCTAAGATGAATCAACTGAGTTAACTCATTGATAAACATTTTATCATTAATTATGGACTTACCAATATAATTCGACCAAATAGACTTGAGTTGGATGTTGAATAATCTGAAATGTTCTTTAAGAGATTTATCTTCAGAAAAGTATAACATTTCGGGAGTTAATTCCTTGGATGATTTCTTGAACAATTTTCTTAATTTAGTTACAAATTTGTCATCATTCACCAGGAAGTAAGGTACCGATTCAATATTTAATCCATTTACTGCTAAAACTAAGCTTGGTTTGTTATTAAGTTGTTGGGCTTCACTATTGATGAACTCAATAAACTCATCACTTAAATCTGATACCTTGAATATATCCTCGTTAAACTTATCACTAAAATAGGCCAACGCCTCTTTGCTACCTAAGTGATGTGGGTTATTGATGTTGATACTGTTCAAGTTAAACACTTCAATTCCTAGACATGCCGTCAATAACCAACAGACGGTTACAAGTAATTGCATAGTTCGTCCAATCCTTTCGCGGGTTAACCTTACTAGAGATTTGTGCACATTTAAATATATTGATACGATAAAGTCAAGAATACCTCAATGATCGTGATTGGTACCCATAACTTGTTTACTAATACGACTAGCTGGTCTATATCCATCCTAAGACTCGTCTAGAGTAATTGTTGGACTATCTAATGACATACTCCTATCGCTAGTACCAGTATTAATCGATAACGAAGGTTTCTTTCGAGGACTATATAGGGTTTTTGAATCTGAATAACCCAATCTATTCAAATCTTCTGAACTAACTTTTTGCGGTTCAGGTTCTTGATAATTAATATTGCTAGCTTTAAATTTTCTTAACCCCTTAGTGTTCAAGGACTCTTCATCTTCCAGGACACTTTTCAGTCGACTTATTAAATTTTCCTGAAGATTTATCTTTATGTCATGTCTCAAATCCAATTGTTTTAAAAAATCATACAATACTTTGCTGCTAGCTTCGTCTTTCATAATGATCACTACTCTGTTGAGAAAAGCCAAGTTTGACCATTGTACTATTCTATTCATGAAATAATCCTCTTCGCTATCTTTCTCTGCATTAAGGACTTTCAACTTTATTCGATCTACTAACGATAATTTTGGTGACTGAAAGTCAGCTTTGTCCAAGTTGGATATTATTATTGATGTGTTCATTAATCTTCGCTAATCACTTTAGTAAATTCGCTGCGTGGCCACTAACAATGGAGAAAAGGGGTTTATCGGATTATAGTATAAAAAGTATTTTATGGAGAATTACAAATTCGAAAGTTAGTAGTTTACATGCTTCAAGCGGATACTTTCTTAGATTTTACTTTTTATTTTATCATTTATATTTTTATATAAAATTGTAAAAAGTACTCTTTAGAAACAATACATCAGAGAAATATTAATTCCAATTTAATATTCATAAAAAAACAATTAACATAAACACCAGCTAAGCAAAGATTCCTGTTTTATCATGTTAACACAAAATTAGTGAAATTGGAGAATGAATTCCATTTTAAAGATAAATGCATGGAAGTAGATGCGTTAATTATTAGGCGAAAGTTTTTTGCAACAACCAATTTAATGAACCCAGACCGACAGCAATTCCAAATAATACAAAAATAATGTCTTTATTTTGAAGTATAGTTGCTATTTCTGTCGGTGATCTTTTTAGACAATATATAGAGGACGCTAAACACTGATTTAGTATTACTAACAGCACAAAACAGGAGCCATCAACTCTTCATATAAATGTTAAATGATATCAAAATTGGGATCATCAATGGTATAGTTTTTTTTTGTATTCGAATGTTGAAATCCTTCGAAATAAGCGAAAAGAGTAATAATTGGATAAACTATTTAATGGAAGTGTCTCATAACTGGAAATTATAACGATGAAATTATTGTATGAACACTAGGCTTAAGTTTTTTGCTATATGTACTTTGTATGACAGAACGCTTAACTTCCAACTACTGTCAATTACACAAACTTAAACTATTTTAAACCGGAGCTCCTTGAGATTATGGAATACGAATAACATTGAATACTTATTTAGTCTTCCTGTAAAACTCACAGAGCATATGAATTCATCGTAGCCAAATCAGTCCAGGATATTGCCCTGATTCAAGAAAAATTAAGCGAAATAAAGATTGTTCCTGATAGTGTTAAATTAAAGTTAAAGTCCGACCATTATACTTCTGGTTTTGAATCATATAATGCATTAACTTATCGTGTAGTTAAGATAGATGCGGATATTGTGCAAAAGCTGGTAAATCTTTTTATTGAACTTTCAGAACCCAGGGACATGAATTAAATCCGAAGAGTCAGAAATATTAAAATTATTAATATATTATGAATCTTCCAAAGTATCTGACCATTTTCAAGTGTTACTTTGGTTAGAAAGGCTATGGAAATGGTAAGGAAATTTGGCTACTTAGGGAATGCTAGTTGGAAGGAAAGGATATGCGTCGTTTGATTTAAATTGAATTTGACGTGAAAATTCTTTATAATATATGTAAGAAGGCATTTTTATAAATCTATAGGGGTAATTGTTATACTTGGACTAGACGATTGATTAACGGCACTTATATCCGTATTAATCTTTAAGTGTGAATTAGAAGGTTTAATGACATTTTCATAATGTAAATCAATCTCATGATCAACTTCTAACGTATTAGAAATCGTAGTGAAGTTCTCCTTGATGCTCAAAATATATGTTTCTAAGCCTAACGATACTTTATTCTGGATTAAAAAGTCCATTAATTTGAAGCTATTAGTCTCATTATTACTAATTATTATTGTTCTATTCAAGAATGGTAAATTTGACCAATTTGTGATATTAGAATTATTTATGATTGTCTTTAGATTAGCAATCCGAGTGCCAAAATCAGGCTTAGGAATATTGGATATGATAATTAAATTTTTCATCAAGTTGAACCCAACCACCATGAGTGGGAAATCATATATATATGTATAAATGCCAAGCTTCAAGCCTCATTATTGAATAATCCCGATGATGCAACAAGGGCAGTGCTGTTAATTACATTTCTCAATTCGGAAGAAGCCGCAAATATTACCGCAAGTCAAAATACAAATCATAATGTAATTTACATCCCGGATTGAAGCGGCTACCACAATATTTACAACTAAGTATTTGATATTCATCAAATTTCAACTCGGATTTACATTCGCCACAAAGAATAACATATTCGTGGTCCAATTCTTGTCGGTTCCAGCGTCGTAACTGATGAGAATTCGCTGGATGACATTCACTGTGACACTGATAACACGGATAATATGTCTGACAACATTTGAACTTGATGGCGATAATATCTAATTCTGTGTGGTAATGACCACATCGAGTTTTATTATCAAGTAAGTCTCCCTGTAAACTAATGTGATTACCATTTTTAGTTATCATAATTTCTCATCTTTTTTTGTTGCTTACGGTTACAAATGTTTTATAGTTCCAAGGACATGAGCTTCAAATGTAGAAAAAAAGAAATGTGTGTTCATAGATATCAAAACCTATTTAAATTTGTAGATCTTTGTAAAATAGCATATTCTTGTCGTGTCAAATTATCAGTTCCTTGCACGCCCAGGCGAAACGTGAATGGTACCAGACTTGGTGCTAGGGGTCGCACTGTTCTATCCCACACCATCGCGGTAATACGGTTCACGTTCACGCTTTTTAGTTTGGTGTTTCGCGATTTGTTTTCAAAACACAAACTGGATTTCACTGGAGCTAATATTTATATTATTTTCTACTATCAGTTCGAAATTCATCTGAATAACTTTGACACTTGTGACCATAACCACTAGTTGATTGTTCGCCTACCATTTACATTCGTTTTAACTTTCAAGAGGCCCCAATTAACTGCATATCCCAGAGTTGATTCGAAGTAATCATAATCAAGGTGTCTATTTACTTATAACCCAGCAGAACCAATATTCAGTATATCCAATATGAAATCAATAAGAGGTGGCCATCGAAAAGCGTTAAGTGATGTGACATTTAACGAGAATTCCAAGCATAGGTTTGAAAAGAGACCTAAACTAAGTAGTAATTTTGAAATAGAACACGATATAGAATTTGAGGAACCGGACGTTGAAGATATAAGTGATGATTCTGAGAAATTCAAGGATGTTGAGGATCTTGAACAACACGAGTTGGATAAAGTAGCTCTAGAGATTGATAATCATGATGATAGTAATGAAGAGAATGAGGAACCAGAAATTGACGAGAGTGAACATCAACATCAACATCAACGTCAACAGCAACACGATCGCGATGATGAAGACCATCATCAACAAGCACATGAAGAAGAAAATCATCCAATGGAACCTATTTGGAATCAAACAATCTATGAAGAATTAGAAATGATAATAAGCAAATATGCTACCACGACTCTCGATGAAAATGATGAAGATACTTTTGACGTTACGATGGTAGCTGAATATTCTCCAGAAATCTTTAATTATATGAGAGAATTGGAATTCAAGTATTTGCCTGATCCTAATTATATGAATAACCAAGACGAGTTGAAGTGGAAAATGAGAAGTGTATTAATTGATTGGGTAGTACAGGTTCATTCCCGATTCAATTTGTTACCCGAAACATTATTTCTTTCCGTAAATTACATAGACCGGTTTTTAAGTAAGCGGAAAGTATCATTATCAAGATTTCAACTAGTAGGTGCAGTGGCATTATTTATTGCTGCTAAATATGAAGAGATAAATTGTCCGACAGTCCAGGAAGTGGCGTATATGGCGGATAATGCTTATCTGATACAAGAATTCTTAAAAGCCGAAAGATTTATGATTGACGTTTTAGAATTCGATATGGGATGGCCAGGACCAATGTCATTTTTAAGAAGGACATCCAAAGCTGATGATTATGATTATGAAACGAGAACTTTAGCCAAATACTTTTTGGAAATAACTATAATGGACTCAAAGTTTGTTAGTTCACAACCCAGTTGGTTGGCAGCTGGGGCGCATTATTTATCAAGGAAATTACTTAATAAGGGCAAATGGACTGATTTGCATATTTTTTATTCAGGATATACTGAAATGCAATTGAAGCCGTTAGCTAGAGTATTGTTAAGTAATTGTAAAAACCCTATTGATAACCACAAATCAATTTTCGAAAAGTACCAAGAGAGAAGATATAAAAGAAGCTCGGCATTTGTCCAAGAGTATCTTGAGCAATATCTGTAGTGTAGCATGTAGCATAATATATTTTACCACGATCATCGCGAAAGTCATCGAGAGAAATTATCATTTAGATGTTTGCTCAAAGAATCATTAGACCTATTTTAGCCACCAAAGGCATTAGTCCACGAGTTGGGATCAACGTTGCAAAAAGCTTTAGACACTATTCGAATTCCAGTCAACAATTGAAACAGATTTTGAAACAAGAGAATGAAGAAGCCAAGACCATTCCTAATGAATTATCTAACGCTCATAAAGATTTTATTGAAGCCAGCCAATTTTTAACTAAGAAAGATGAAGGTAAATCCACGGTTGAATTAGTCAAAGATTTGGGCGATGAAAAGATTCAAATTTTCTTTGATATTGATGAAGTTACTGACATTCCAATCGACCCTGAATTGAATGAGGAGAATGGCGAATTTGAATTTGAAGATGCAGTTGCTGATATTGATAGTTATCTTTGCTCTGTCAAGGTCTTGATTTCTAAGCCCGACAATACCGGAATCTTTTTGAATTTATTCTTACAAAATGCTGAGCAAAGTTTCATGATTGATTTCATTAATGTCAAGTCTGATGTTGCCAAGTTCCAAAAAGATATTGCAAATGGTGAATATTTGAGTAAGTTCGAATACCAAGGCCCTAGATTTTCAGAATTGGACGAGTCCATCCAAGTTGGATTCGAAAATTACCTTGACTCTAAGGGTATTGACCAAAATTTAGCTGATTACATTATTGCTTATAGTGAAGTCCAAGAGGAGGAAGAATACAGAAAGTGGTTAGACAGTTTAACTAATTTCTTTTAAGAATATATTGTGATAAGTATCAATTCCTTGTAAATACATGTTGCCTATAGCTTTAAACTACACTATACTCTCCACCAGGGCTAAGCCCTAGACTGCGAAAAATATCATCAAAACTCTCACTGGAAAATTTTTTGGTATCACTTATATAATGTCTACTGAAGCATCTATTTCCTATGCTGCATTAATCTTAGCTGATGCTGGATTAGAAATAACCAAGGATAACCTTTTATCTGTCACCAAGGCTGCCAAAGCTGATGTCGATGGTTTCTGGGCTGAAATTTTTGCCAAAGGTTTAGAAGGTAAAGACTTGAAAGAATTGTTATTCTCATTTGCTGCTAGTGCACCAGCTGCATCTGGTGCTTCTGCAGGTGCTGCCGCCGGTGGTGCTACAGAAGTTGCTGCAGAAGAAGAAAAGGAAGAAGAAGCTGAAGAATCAGATGATGATATGGGTTTTGGTTTATTTGATTAAACGTGACCATTAACAAATTACTTTCATAATATAAAATGATTAAGTACATTGTACTTGTAATATATATCTTAAATTGAGTGTTTTATTGTAATTGAATCACTTATGGTGATTACTGGTAAAATCGGCCCCGAAAAAAGCGGTCCAGAACAAATTGATTATTAAAGCATCTTACTCACAGTCATAAAATAACATTCACTATACAAGAAATAAGACTAATTGGCAACAGCAGGCATCGAATGAATAGCACCTAAATCAGTAGCAGTCTTTCTTTTGGACTGATAATCTTTTATTGCACTCTTTACGGCATCTTCAGCCAACATCGAACAATGCAATTTAACCGGAGGTAAATTCAACTCTTTAGCAATTGCAGTGTTTTTTAATTTACCAGCTTCTTCCAATGATAAACCTTGGATTAAGCTGGTCAAGTAAGAGCTACTAGCAATAGCAGACCCACAACCAAATGTTTTGAATTTAGCTTGTTTGATTATACCAGTTTCTTCGTCAACTTCAATCTGTAATCTCATTACATCACCACAAGCTGGGGCGCCAACTAATCCGGTACCAACATTAACGCTGTTTTTATCCAAAGTTCCAACGTTTTGGGGATTCGTGTAATGCTTTATAACATTTTCATGATAACATCTTTTCGAGGTCATATTAACATTGGATAAATTGTTGAATCCAACGGCTGAACGGAATACATTTGTCCTAATGGACTGTGTGACTGGATTTAATGAATATTTAAATGATCTGGACAACATTATTGGATTGAAAGATGAGAAATGTGATAATGTCCTTTTTTTAAATAGCGTTGCGAAAAGCGTGCATGATCAAAATAGGTCATAGGGTAAGGAGGTTTACGTAAGAAGTTCCTAAACTAGATTTTAGTCTGTGTCAATGTGCAAACAAACCTAGAATTCTATTTCGAATATTAATAAGGAGTGTGGGTACCAAGTTACATAATTGTTATATAAGAGATGCTAATATATGGACAATGTGAGCGTACGACAAGGATAAAAGACAGAAAGCAATGAAGCGAAGCAAGCTATAAAGGAATAAAAGTAACACGGCCTGAAAAAGTAACTATAATTAATAAGTGGAGGATGTCGTTTGTGTAGATAAGAACATGATAAGGCCATTCTCATAATGAGACATAAATACCCCAGATTTCAGACAATAGTTATTTGTTAATACTGCTTACCACTCTGATAAATTCATAGGTAATAATAATTAAACATTCAGTGTGCTAGTTCTTTTTACCTCTAAATAACTGAAAAAAGCGTTATAAATCTTTTCAGTTGTGTTGTGATAAAAGTCCTCGTGTATAAATTTCACGCACAACATAGTATGGCCAATGAACAGTTAATCAATCGACAAAATGACTTGATAAAAAACGATTTCGAGAGTGGAGTGTCTAATGGAGATGTTGATTGGTTGTTCAGGGGTAAATCGAAGAAGCTAACGAAAAAAATGAACCAAAACAAAGAGCTTGATGACCAGATTAAGGATGCCAATAAACAGGGACTTAATTGTCTGAGTCGTAAAGGATCTATAATTCAGACTCAAGATAGTGAACTGAATATAAAAAAGCCTGGAGACGGCTCTGATCAAAGCAGGGTTGAAGTACCTGAGCCCAATAAAGAAGAATCGATCGAGGCACTGGAGGAAACAGGACGACCAGAGTTCAAATTGGATAAAGCTTTCCGGCAACGATCGACGTCTAATTCGCCATCTCCATCAACAGCAATTCCGAAGAAGAAGTTTAATGCACTTGATTATAGCGGCTCATCGTTTGATGGAGGTTCATATATGAGCGATAGTTATAAATCTGATTCAGCGCTTGGTCCTAATCAGTCCAGTAGTGTTTCCAGTGGTAGAGTATCGATAAATTCCAAGAGCAATGCTATATCAATAGAACCGAAAGGTCGATCAAGATCATCATCAATGGGATCATCGGCATCCTCGAATAATTCATTTCTGAAAAAATCATTATTTAGTTCGATATCATCAAAATTCAAGTCTAATGATGTTCAGAATCCTTCACAGAGTTCGTCGCCGAAAACTCCAAATTTCTTAGGTTCTGGTGGTAGTTTTACTAGTGATTTCGACGGCTTTTCATCATTCTTTATTAAAGGAGGATCAGATGCCAATGGTATTGCCGTAGGATCTAAAAGAACAGATCAGTCCCGAAAGAATTCTGTTGATATGAGACGAAATTCGGTTGAATTGAGAAAGAACTCTGTAGATACTCCTAGTTCACCGTCATTTAATTCTTTATTCAAAAGACGAACCTCCACATCATCACAATCGTCTGTGTCTAGTTCGAAACCACAAATACAACCGCAACCGACGATCGAAGAGCAGCAGCGAATTATATTGAATAAAAATCCCAATAAAAGCAGGAATACCCTTGAGGAATTGAATGATATAAGTCTTAAAAGAGTAGTGTTTGCTATAGACAAAATGGATTATGATCCACAGCAACAAATACCTTCTAGGCAACCAAGGAAAGGGAATGTATTGATTCCCGAAGATTTAACAGCACCACCTCCAAGATTAGCCCAAGGAATCTCACTAACTGACGGAGCTATTGCTAATGACACACCTCGATACTCAGAAAAAGAGTTAGCTTTAGCAATCGAAGCTCAGAAGCGGGCTTTAATTGAAGCTGACAAACATTCTCAAGAAGCTCATTTGGCTGCTAAACGATTATCTTATGAAGTCGATCAAATCAATGCCAAAGTTTCTCGACAATCAAAACTGGAGGACACGAATAAAGCTATAACTGAAGACATAGAATTGGATGACGAGGTCACGGACTTAGCTTCTAATGTGGTTAATGAAAAGCAGATTGAAATCGACAAGCCATTGCATGTGCATGAGAATCATTTTGATGTCGAACAATATGTGAATATCGATGCTTTAACCTTGGAACAGATCTATACGAGATGTTGCCATTTGCGGGAGATATTACCAATACCTGCCACTCTAAAACAACTAAAGAATAAAACCAAACCTCTACAAGTATTGAAATTACTTAATCCCAAACCCACCCTTATCGATGTTTTATCATTCAGTGATTTTATTGCAATAGTTCCTATTACCACGATTATTTTTGATAACGTGACCATGACTACGGAAATGTTGAAACATATTTTGGCGTCTTTGGTCAATAATAAATATTTAGAAAAGCTCAGTTTAAGAAATGTGCCTATCGATGAATTGGGGTGGAAGTATTTGTGTAAGTTTTTATCAGGAAACAGTTCCATAAAGAAGTTGGATATTAGTCAACAGCGGATTAAGGCTGATTTGAAGTCAAACCAAATAAGATCATCAATGAATTGGCCATTGTTTATAAAGTGTTTAATCAATCGGGGAGGTATCGAGGAGTTGGTTATAAATGGATGTAAGTTGAATGATGATACGTTCAATCGATTAATTGAGACTTTAACGTCAACCATGAGATTAGGAATTGCATCATGTGAATTGAATCACAATAAATCAAGGATTGTGTGTGAATGGTTAAAGAAACCCACAACGAAATGTATTGGGGTAGACATAGCATTTAATGACCTTAGTCGTGGCCAATTATCGTTTTTCATTGAAGCATTTAATTCTGGAAATGTTAAGCTTATTTTCTTTTCTTTATACCAAACCAATTTGAGTGATATTGGCGAATTTACAGAATTATTGAAAGCATTAACTAAAGTCAAACCCCTTCGATTTTTAGATTTATCTTCGTTACCAGCGCTTTATCCAGGAGTTATATCCAAGTTAAATACCTATTTACCAAATTTTTCCAATTTAAAGAGAATCCATTTTGACTTGAATGATTTAACTAGTCAGTCAATAATTGCAATACTGGAGATTTTACCCAAGGTTAAAGGACTTTATCACGTGTCATTTCTTGGGAACCGGAACTTGAATAATTCAGTAGCGGCCTCTATTTATGGAGCTATAAAGACCTCGAGTTCGATTTTCACGATGGATTTGGATTATGATTTAATTAATGACCAATTGAATCAAAGGATCGCTTTTTATCTTATGAGAAATATGGAGAATGTTGTAGAACCTAATGCTCACAATAAACATAACGACGACCAAGAAGAGTTAATGTTTGACGGTTCGTTACTTATGGAAGCTGCTGAGAAGTTACTTAATGAAAATGATAACAAGCCAAATAAAGTTGAAGATTTTAAATTGCAAAAAATCATTTCAAATGCTCTTATTGAACGAACTCGAGAATTGCGGCAAAGCATTCATAGAACTATTGATTCTTTATTTGAAAAACGTAATAACGGTACGTTGACTTTAGAGGGAAAAGAGAGTTTATTAAGATTCTGTTTGTTGGATTCTTCTTTAGAACAATTGGTCAATTTGTTTGAAGAACAGGCAAAAATATCTTCAAGTCCTATAAGTCCTTCGCCTTCAATTGAAGATGCTAAGGTACGTGATGATGATAAATCATTACATCATAAATCCACTGAAGTCATAACCACGGGCCCGATTTTGTTACCACGGAATACGGAAACATTGACGAAACTAGGGTATGACAATAATGCGGACCAATCCAACTTCCAACCGCATCAAGTTGTGGTAGATTCATCTAAAGACGGTAAGAACATTCCTATTGATTATTTAACAGGGCGACCAGTATTGATGAGATCAATTTCTCAAACTTCGACTCATGCTAAAGAGCAAGAATTGGAAGAAGGAGAATTTCATCGATGGGGATACTTTATAAATCAACGTCGTAATAATACTCCTCAAAAGGAAGAAGACGATACTCAAAAATTACCTAAATTGAGTATTTTACCCTCAGGTAATGAATTACGAGATGCTATAATTGAGGCCAAGGGGATCGAGTCTATAACAGAGTTGATTAACAAAATTAACAATAACCGATTCAATATTGAAAAGTTGTATGATGTTTCGGATCCCCATAGAAAACAACAAGTTTTAGACACATTGGAGAAGATGAAAATTGAAGAGGATAAACAGCCAGAAGTACCGGAAGTAGATTCGGATAATAACCAAGTTGAGGCAGTGGTTGATGAGGTTTATGATAAGTTATTGAATGATGCTCAAAGAGTGCGATCAGAGACTATCGACAAGGGACATCGAGAATGAACCCTAAGTTTACGAAATATACGAAAATTTAAAGTAAAAGGTGAGGAATTTACATTGACCTAATTAATTAGAAGCTTGAAAAGCAGCAATCTTTTCATCAATTCTAGCTTGTCTTTCAGCCTTGGTCAATTTGACTTGTCTGTACTTCTTGGAATTAGCAGCATATTGTTCCTTGGTATATTTCTTTTCAGTTGGTTTGAAAGAAGGATCTTCTCTAATCTTTTCATGAGCCTTTTCATAGATTTCTTCAATGTCATCGGCTTCAATGTCATCATCCAAATAAGATTTGAACAAAGTCTTGTACTTTTCTTCATCATCATCCAATAATTCTTCCATGTATTCAGCAACATGACCACCAAAAATATACTTTCTTAACAATTCAGCATCCAATTCTTCAGATTCTAAATCCCAACCGGGGAATCTGTTTGGAGAATGAGGAACGTATAAACCACCATCGGAAGCACCTTTCAAAACACCAAACACTCTGGCACCAGTAGTGGTTCTTTGCAAACCAATATCTAAAAAGACTTTGAAAGGTCTTGGACCATCTTCAACGGCTTCTGTCAATTCAAATTCACCTTCAACTTCTTCAACACCAGTATAAGTTTCATCCAAACCTAATTTTTGCAAAGTTCTTCTAGCAACTAATAATCCAACGGCATAAGCAGCAGACCAATTAGTTAAACCGTGAGAAATACCGTATCTTGGTAATTCATGAGCATAAGCAGCAGTAAAAACGATATCACCAGTAATAGTCGATGAGATGACTTGGGCAATGATGTCTTTGTTAGTGAATCTAACAACCAATCTATACTTTGGAGTGTTGTATTTGGCCTTGTGCTGGGTGACTAATCTCTTTCTTTGGTAGTAGTCGGTTTTACCCTCTTGTCTTCTTCTGAAGGGAGTTTGGAACCTGGAATGGTAAGCAGATGTTTTGCTGTCTTGTTGGAATGGCATGGTTAAGTTAAAATTTTTCAAAAGATTTTTCGCTTTAATAAAATTTTCAGTTTGGTAAAGAGACGACATTTTGTCAAATGGATGAAAAAGATGAAAGTTTGAGGTTTACGCAGCCCATGATTTACGCATACCCGGTATTAGACATTCTACAACCAAAGGAGTAAAACGGAACTAACAACTAATTTTAGGATTAAAGAAGTCGGTCGTGTATGGAAATAGGTTAATGTGATTAATAATGCTGATATTTATATTAGTTGATAAATATATCGAATTCAAAGTAAATAGGATTCTTAGCCATTTTACCTCATCTCGTTTCTCACTCAGCTCATCAAAGTCATCGCAATGATTTCATCATCGTCGTGGGTTCCTAGGGGGTATGCCAGCGAGTTCCCGGAAAAATATGAATTGAATGAAGAGGAAATGGAGAGAATCACATCAATGGCCAAACTTCAATTGTCAGAAAAGGCTCCACGAAGTCTCAAAGATGATATTGAAATAGATGATGATTTGAAAGAATATGATTTAGAGCATTATGACGATGAAGATAGCGATGGTGAAGATATTACAATGTTACCAGGCTTAACTGGAACCGATGCCAAGTATCATGAAGGCGAAGATGGCGAGGATCCTTATTTAAGTTTGCCAGCTGAAGAGGATGTTCAATTAGACAGACAAGAGTTACAAATTTATCCTTCTGATAATTTAGTATTGGCCACCAGGACTGAAGATGACGTGTCGTATTTAGACGTTTACGTTTACGATGACGGTGCTGGTAATATTGATCTCGACGATAAAGAAGATGATAATCCTGATGTTGTGAAAGGATATATGAGGGAATCATCGTTATACGTTCATCACGATATAATGTTGCCTGCATTTCCATTATGTGTGGAGTGGATAAATTATAAGCCAAATTCCACTAACGATTTAGGAAACTTTGCGGCTATTGGAACGTTTGATCCTCAAATCGAAGTTTGGAATTTAGATGCTGTGGATAAAGCTTTTCCAGATTTGATTTTGGGAGAAGTAGAAACCGTTTCTGGTACCAAACTGAAAAAATCTAAAAAGAAGAAATCTAAATCTCACAATCTCACTCATCATGTTGATGCTGTTTTATCATTGAGTCATAATAAATTGCATAGGAACGTGTTAACCTCTACATCAGCAGATTCCACAGTAAAGATATGGGATTTGAATAATGGAGTAGCTGTGCGATCATTTAATGAAATCCATAACCAGAAAACTGTATCTTCTGCACAATGGCATTTGACTGAAGATTCCATCTTATTGACCGGAGGGTATGATTCATCCGTGGGTATTACTGACGTCAGAATTTCCGATGAACAAGAAATGACGAAAAAATATACGGTAGGAACTTCTAATGAAGATATCGAAATAGTTAAATGGGGAAACAAACCGGAAATATTCCATTGTGGAACTGATCAAGGTAATATCTACACTTACGACATAAGGAATCCTGGTGTACCACTCTGGATATTGCATGCTCATGATGCTGGAATTTCTGGGTTGGACATTAATTACAATTTGAATGGGATGATGGTGACCAGTGCTATGGGCGACAAAGAAGTCAAAATATGGAAGTTTTCTGAAGATAAACCGTCGATGGTATTGTCCAGAGACTTTGATGTGGGGAATGTGTTGACATGCTCAATTTCCGGGGATATTGAAATCGGGGGACATATTGTAATTGGAGGAGCATCTGGTGGATTGAAAGTATGGGATTCTTTTAATAACAAATCTATTCGGAGTTCATTCAAACAGGAGTTAAACGCATTGCAGAAAAGAGCCAAAGAAGAAGCATCGAGTATTGGCAAATTCTCAAGGATCTCCAATAAGTATAAGGACGAAACAGTTGTTGATAATGTCATGGCAGTTGACGAGGGAAGTGACGATGATGAAAGTGACAATAACGATGAGTAAATAAGGTATCGTAAATTTTTCATTATATATACAAATTGAGTAAGTAATTACAATCAATAATAATCATTAGCTTCGAATTCATGTTCGCTGTCCAACTCTGGTTCACTGTCTATCACTGATTCTGATTCTTGATCATAATCGGCCTCATGAAATCCCACATACCTATTACGTTTCAATTCAACCTCATCGTCAGAATTAATATCTTCATCATCGGTTTGAACCATCTTATCACTATCATTAATACCTAATTCATCTTCTTTGGCTTCTAATTCAATCTTTAGCTCGTAAATTATATCAAAACATTCTGCCAATAACGCGTTTAACGTCCCTTGTCCTTCAGGAATTTGATTATTAATGATAAATTTGCCATCATGCCTCAAGTTGTCGAGGGAGGCCAATTTAAATTGAAATGGATACAATTCCCGTAAATTGTTCAACCCATCAATTCGTTTTATATCCAATAAACATCTTCTTACGGTTTGTAATTGATTGTGGATCGGTTGCAATGATTCACTTACTGGTTCACTACTTTCTAATAATTTATAAATCAACGAGTAACACCGTCTTAAGAGGTACAAGAGTAAGATTTGGAAACTCTTGAATTCGGCATTATTGGCAAAATTAGCATTTATGCCGTCAAGTAAATTGGAACGTTTGTTTTCAATAGCCTTAAGGTCATTTTGGTAATTATACAAATCTGTTTCTCGCAACGTCCACCGTCTGGTGATTAAGAGATTTTCCAAGATTAATTTGATTGAACATAATTGTTCATATAGCTGCTTAAAGTCCATCATTTTATGGCCATCTTCTGTATTGTTGATTGATAAATGTTGAAACAAGTATTCAAAACTCTTGGCCTTCTTGATATCAATATCTTTAAGTAAATTATTACAATCATCTAAAAGACCATTCAAAATAATTTGACTATTTTGGTTAGATTTATTGGCAGAAATGTCGGAGAAATTCCCTTCACTATCCCGTAACTTTTCAATATTCTTCAATTCTGTTTCAAAATTCCGAGTGTCAAAATTGCCATCGTCAATAAGACTGCTGATAAGAGCTTTTCTAAGTTGAAGTAATCGGTTATAAATCAGTTTTACGTCATCTGGCAATTGATTAATATTGTAGTTTAATAATTCATATAAGCTTTGACATTTGTTATATTTCTGACGAATATAATTCACCTGTTCGTTGCTATTTGGGATTAATGTGTCATTCACATAATTTGAAATCTTTTCTTCAATTTCACCATCATCTTCATCTCTATAGTTGTAATTATCAATGATCGCCTTGATATCATCCAATCTCGATTTGATCGGCTTCAAGTCTTCGTCAGTATACAACTTCCCATCCCGTAAATGCGTCAACAACTTATGTACGGTGGATAACGACAGATACGTAGCCGGAGCAAATTGAGTTAACCCGCATGTCACAAAACATAGCGATATCAACTGCCATATATCATCAATTACTGAGTCATTGATATTGGGTAAATCCAATTGCATTCCTTTGAGTTCTTCATCTTTACGAATAATCGATAACTCATTCAAGTCGTATAAAAACCGATTGTAAATCTGGTAAATTTGCTTACTATCAATATACTTTGTTCGGTTATTTTTCAAATCTAGAAGTTCTTTATATATTTCCGTAAACTCAAGATTTAATGGCTTTTCATAATTTGGCAATTTCATTTTGTGGTCAAAGGGAGATGTTGGGGCGCGCACTTCCTGGGGTGCCGGGGATCCTACACCAATCTCAGGCCGCAGATCTCGCACGTAAATGAATTGCTGCAAATAATTCATGAAGCAATTTAATTATATAATCCAGTTTGGGTATTTAAGGACGGCATAGGTATGGAGAGTCGGCATAGGGAATTAGCAAGGAGACAATGGTGGATATAGATCAATTGGCTATCTCAACTATAAGGTTATTATCAATAGACCAAGTGGCTACTGCCAATGCTGGGCATCCTGGGGCTCCTTTAGGATTAGCCCCGGCAGCTCATATTTTGTTCAAGAAGATGCGATTCAATCCCCACGATCCTAACTGGATTTGTCGAGATCGGTTTGTACTAAGTAACGGTCATGCTTGTGCATTGTTGTATTCTATATTATTCTTATATGGCTACGATTATACTGTACAAGACTTGAAGGAATTCCGAAGCCTCAATTCTAAAACTCCGGGTCACCCTGAAGCAAACCATAATTTGGGAATCGAAGTAACTTCGGGTCCTTTAGGCCAAGGGATTTCTAATGCTGTAGGAATGGCTATTGCTAGTAAACAGTTTGCCGCAACTTATAATAAACCCAATTATCCGATCTCCACTAATTATGTGTATTGTTTTCTTGGAGATGGATGTCTTATGGAAGGGATAAGCAGTGAAGCCAGTTCCTTAGCAGGGCATTTACAATTGAACAATTTAATAGCATTTTGGGATGACAATTCAATTTCTATTGATGGTGCCACGAATCTAGCATTCACCGAAGACGTTCTTAAACGGTATCAAGGTTATGGATGGAATGTTTGGGAAGTTGCGTATGCCGATGAAGATTTACAGGGAATCGAAAATGCAATTACGCAAGCTCAAAAGTCAGACAAGCCTAGTTTAATTAGATTAACAACAACTATTGGATACGGCTCATTGATTCAAGGAACGCACGGTGTACACGGTGCCCCATTAAAGCCCGATGACGTTAAACAATTAAAAGTTAAATTTGGCTTTGATGCTAACGAATCATTTGTTGTACCTCAAGAAGTTCATGATTCTTTCAAAAAGAGAGTCGACAATAACGTTAAGGTATATAATGAATGGCAGCAACTACTTGCAAAGTACATTGATGAAGTTGACGAAGGCCCAGAATTACAGAGACGGTTAAAAGGAGAGCTACCCAAGGATTGGGAAAAGTTGCTTCCTGATTTCAGTCCCGATGAAAAGTTGGCTACCAGACAATGCTCAGGAAAGGTTTTGGACAGTGTTTTTGAGAAGATCCCTGAATTGATAGGAGGTTCAGCAGATTTAAGTCCTTCCAACAATACCCGAACTACTGGTGTAGAGGATTTTCAAGCTCCAGCAACTAAAATTGGCAGCTACAAAGGCAGATACATTAGATATGGTGTAAGAGAACATGCAATGGGAGCGATCATGAATGGAATTGCGGCATTTGGGGCTAACTTCAAGCCTTATGGTGGTACGTTTTTGAATTTTGTGTCGTATGGAGTTGGGGCCCTTCGATTAGGGGCCATTTCTCATTTACCTGTGACTTGGGTCGCTACTCATGACTCGATCGGATTAGGAGAAGACGGTCCCACCCATCAACCGGTTGAGACGTTGGCCCATTTACGAGCTATACCCAATCTTTCGGTTTGGCGACCAGCCGATGGCAATGAAACCAAGGCGGCGTATATTTCGGCTATCAGTAGCACAAGCGTTCCCCATGTTATCGCTTTGAGTCGACAAGGCTTGCCACAATTGGCCAACTCATCGACCGAAAAGGCTGGCAAGGGCGGATACATTTTAGTCGATGATGGCCCCAACCCCGACTTGATCTTTGTGTCAACGGGGTCTGAAGTAGAAATAGTAGTAGCTGCTGCTAATCAATTGAAGAACCATGGTCACAAAATAAGAGTCGTGTCCATGCCAAGTTGCGATGTGTTTGATTCCCAAAGCTTTGACTATAAGCTTTCGGTTTTGCCAGATGGCCCCCCAGTTTTATCGGTGGAAGTGTTGAGTCCTTCTCATTGGTCTAACTATAGTCATCAGCAATTTGGTATTAACCGATTTGGAGCGAGTGGCAAAGCTGCCGACATTTATAAGGAAGTTGGGTTTACAGTGGACGGAATTGCTGATAAGGGACTCAAGACAATGACTTATTACCAGGGCAAGCCATTGTTGAGTCCCTTACATCAAGCATTTTAGGTACTTAAAAATATATATATTTGTTTTTTTTTTAAAAATTATTTCGTATTATACATTTAATCATCAGGATTCGCCACTTGCAAAATCTTTCTGGAGTAGTCAGTTTCATCTGCCAAGGAGGCTTCACTTAATCGTCTTCTACCCAACATTATTGGATTCAATCGGGGATCTGCAAACCCAACATGAGGATTTGGATTTGGATTATTGTTAGGTAATTCGTCAGCTGGATGTGTAAACGGATTGGTCATGGGCATATCTAACGCATTAGACCGTAATGATCGTTTAGACTTATTAGTGCCTAAATTATTACGTTTTATTGAGTTGCCGGCAATGGGTTTATCAAAAAACTCTTCATCATCGTCGTCATCGTCATTATGTTTATGTCTTAATATAAAGAACGCGGCCACGGAAATGAGGGCTACACCAACTACACCGCCAACTACACCACCAACAATGGGGCCCACATTGGATGATTTCTTTGATGCGTGATGCTTGGATGCCGATGCTGATGACGAAGGTTCGTGCGATGACGATGCGGTGACTGTTAAAACTTCAATAGACGACCCTGCGGAAGTAGTCACTACAGTTTGGGATGAGGCCGAGGCTGTTATGGAGGACGAGTCATGTGACGAGGTCCCTGAAGCAGCAGATGAAGTGGAACTAGAGCCAGTTCCGGAAGAATCAGTACTGGCACTGGCACCATTATCAGACGCAACACCAGCGCCATTATTAGCCATATAGACATTATAAGCACTTGATCCGCCACAGGTCTCCAGCCCATAGCCAAAACATGGCGTATTACAATCGGAGGAATCAGTTTCGTCACTGGGTTTTACCGAGAGACAATAACATAGGTTACCACCAGTTAATGCTACATAAGGACTATCAGGACATTGCTGAGCACAGTAACTGGGGGTTTGGTAAGAATAGGTCCCAACGTTCTTTCCTCCCGATATCGATGAAAAACACCCCAACGACGTATCAGCTATAACCGATGATACTAATATGGCAAGTGCTATAACCTTCATTTGCTATATATTGGGAAACCTGCAATAAAGTTAAAATTCCAGTGTCTTAGTACTTCGTGAACGCTAATGATTCGTTGGTTTCTATAATGTTGATAACTGCTATTGTTGGACAGTGTGTGTTTAACGAAAGTATAGGTAACGTCTACCAAACCAGGTTAATTACTTGATTATAATAAAGGAAAAAATTTCAACGAAAATCAACACCCCCTTGGAAAAAGAAATCGTTTAAAGGCGCCCGGTTCACCGCACCAAAGTTTCGCGTCACGGGCCTAGACCAGGCCACAACTAGAACCGGGCCTAGACGAGAGTGGGCCAGTTGTTGTGGTGGGCGAATTGAAACTGCAGTTTAGATGTGAATGTAGAGGTCGTTGTCGAAGTGGTTTATGCTGGTCACGTATGGTTGGTTGGGGTAGACAATCCGTGCGGCACCAAACAGGGTTTACCCGCAAACATAGACATGTCGTTTAGATGTCGCAAGAGGCTAGATATTATGTCGTATAACCGAAACGTAAAAAATTGCTGTAAACGGAAAGAGCCATCTACTTATTAACTAGGGTAGCATTGTAGGTGGTGGTGTTGTAATCCCAATAAAACGAAACCTCTTGTGGCACGCCGGTGAGATTGTTTTGGCAGTATTGATCGTAATCAGTTATTTTAGACTCCATTAAACTTATGTAATCTTGTAATGCACAACTGAATCCGGGACCATCATTGCAATCATCTAGAGGATATACTGAATCGTTGATGAGCAATCTAACGTAAATATCGTCTTGAACCTGGAACTTTTCAAGAATAACTCTGGTTGATTGAGGTATAATTTTACTTTTCACAAAATCGGATTTTGCCATAAAGGTGGATCGATTCAATGGTTTTTGGCCAAAAAGCTGTAATCCCGAATAATACGTAACCACATCGGAATCGTGAGTAAACCCAAGCCAAATTTGATTTTCGTTGTCATCGTCTTGTAATAATTTCAAAGATGCCTTTATAAATACTGACCCAATGGTCCGAGTAACATTATTTCCGGGCCCTAAAGTATAATACAAGTCCAAATCATTAGCGTATTCGTACTTGACCCATTCGTCCAAAGTAAACATTTGGGCAAGAACCGAGTCTCCTCTAATATTCATCTCATAAGCACAAGCATCAAATAAACTCGACACTTGACTAGTGGTTAAATTCAAATTGGGGTTATCAATTTGTAATCTTTTCAATACTTGTTTTAAATAATCATTGAATGGGAATGTTCCCTCGTTAGTTCCGTTAACGTAGCCATTACAACCATACCGTGGAGTTAACGAATTGGCTCCCATAGACCCGTCTTCATCAAGTATAACATGTTGAACTTTGCCTTCAGGTTGAAACCCTTCGATGAAGTAACTACTAGTATCATAACACCTCCTTGAATTAGAGCTAAATACCGGTAAAGTGTTATTAGCATTATATAAAGACCCATATTTGGCTCTAAACAGTTCACCGTTCTTGACAGCTCCTAAACTCCCAGCATAAATACTCCCAGAGTTCTGGATAGTTGTTTCCAATTCATAATTATCAGCATCATCCACAAAATACGTGAACCCATTAAGAAATGACAATGATCCATTAAGGGTATATTGGGTCAACGTCTCAATGGCATTCTTATAACCCTCACCTGAACCCTTAGTAGGAAACCTTTCCCCATGCCTTCCAATATATTGGACTTGAAGAAGTTTTCCTGGGGTTTCAGGAGAAATCCCAAATCCCGAATATTGGGAATATGGACCAGCACCTCCGAAGAAATTATCAACGTTATATTGAGCCACTGACGCTAACTCAGGCGTAGCAACTGTTTCATAATGACGTGATCCTAAGATCAAACTATTCAATATATTAATAAACCTCATGGATTTGTATAGATGGTCAATTACGGTATCAGGGTTTTATATTTTTTGCAGCCAAGGCTTCACACGTGCGAGACACGGAAATACAACCACCTACAATAATTATAGAACAATGCTACGAGATGAAAGCGGAATTTAGATTCGGAATTTAATAAAACAGATATTACAGTTAAAAATACAATTAGTGCATTGATTCTAATAAAACATATATTATTAATAGAAACACGATTAAATAGGGGCACGATTAATCTAAGATACTATTCTTGGAGGAATGAATTGATAATTACTGTTGTTTTGGTAATCCCAATAAAACGTCAAATCCTTAGGTAATGTAGCATTTGGTGCACATGCATCATCGAGATCAAACCCACTGAATCTATCGTTAACATAATCTTCAAAATCCGATAATTTACAACTGAATCCTGGCCCATCATTACACGAGTCCAAAGGAGTTACTGCATCGTTAACAATAAATCTAACGTAACTTTGGTTATCACCAGAATATTTAAATTTCTCAGTAATAATTCTACCACCCATTGGAATAGAATCAATATGACGATAAGTATCATGAAAAACAGGATGAGTATTGGGTAATGGATTTTCGGTATCAAATAACCCTAATCCGGCGTGAAACAATTCTAAATCAGTATCGTGAGTAAAACTTAACCAGACTTTATTTTCAGCACTGTCATCCTTTAATAAAGCCAATGATGCATTCAATTGAACGTAACCAACGGCCTTGGAGTGAGGATTACCCGGGCCTTCGTAATAATAGAAAAGTAAATCGTTTTGATAAGAGTTCCGGACGAGTTCATCTTGAGTAAAAAGTTCACAAAAATCAGAATATCCTCTAGCAGATAATTCATAGCCACAAAGAGTGAATAAGTTAGGAACATCAGCTTTCGACAAGTTCAAACCTTCATTGCCAGTTTTTAATCTAGTAACAATATCATCATAGTAATCCGTTGGGAATGCATTATAATAAGAGGCATTTTCCTTTGGATCATAATTTAAACAGCCCCATCGAGGAGTTAACGTATTAAACCCCTGAGTGGTATTCTCACTAATGACATTGATTAAATACCGGTCTTGGGTATAATTAACACCTAAGAACCCTTGGGTGAAGTATTGAGACGTCTGCCATACTCTTTGACTGGCAGCACTAAATACTGGCAACACTTGAGACTCATTGTATAACGCACCATATTTAGCTCTGAATGCACTACCAGCTCTGTAGCCAGTATCAAAGCCATTATAGGGAGAATTGCTATTAGCAGGAGTTAATTCGTATTCGTACAAGTCTTGATCGGGCACGAAATATACGTAATCATTCAAAAACTCTAATGGGCCCACCAATGATTGATTATAGTTTTGTAAACGTTTCACCAATTCTTCAAGACCAAGGCCCGCTGATAATCCAGGATATCTTTCGCCATGTCTCATGAGCAATTGGACTTGTTCCAATTCACAATTGTCGGGAATGGCAGGATCGATTCCATGACCACTATATTGAATATAGGGCCCCATGCCATATAAATATCTGGCAATGTTATACTGTTCAGTAGCTGCTAAATCGGGGTTTGCTACTGTACGGAAGATATTGATAGGCAAGTTGAGCAACCCACCATATAAGATTTTCGATAATGAAACCATAATGAAGAGATCTGATACGAAAAGACGTTAACTCGTGGGTTTATAAACAATAATTGGCTACTATTGTATTGGCTACGGCATATAAATGCAATTTTCGTAAACTCAAAAACGTTGGCAGGGCGGAATTATACAACTTTGTTGCATTTAGACGTCATTGCCTATTACCGTATATACCATGTGGCTATTATGCACGTACTACCATATTTGGGTTGATGGAATTGATTATTATCGGATAGTATAGGGGCGTAGTAAAGAGGGATTGGATTTGATAGGCATCTTGTAGGAATATAGGAGTTAATTAGGACTCAACTACCGCTTGACGGCAATCGTAATTTATTAGGTTCAGAGAAATTAAGAATTTGATTTATTAATTGTGTTGCCAAGATGCAACTATCGCCACCATAGTAGTGTGGGACGTAGTTGGCAATAGTAAAGTAGTAAATAGCTAATCGACCGCGCTCTCCGGCTATGTCAGTCAATAAACTAAAAGGTAATATATCACACTTAGGGACTTCAATTGGCAAGGCTGGAACGTCTATAGGTAAGGCTGTAGGCGATGCTGGTGCCAATGTGACATATACAGTGAAAAATACCGTGAAAAAACGGAATTTCGATACTGACGATGAATTAATTAATCAGTATCAACACGATATAAAGCGTGCCAATAAGGCATTGACGTATATTCTCCATCAAATCCATCGGTTTGCCAATGTAGGAATTCCCAAGATGTTCAAGTCCCATATGAAAAGCATTGAACTCTTTGTCAAGTTAATTGGAGCCAATGCTTTGCAATTTGAGGGTATTGACGAGTATTATCATGTATTTGATACGTTACAAAAACAACTGGAGTTTCCTTTAGTCCATCCGAAGGAAATGCAATTTGACATTCCTGCGTTGAATGAACAGTTGTATAATTATATGGTGACGATTGATAAATTGACTCTGGGCACTTTAGACGATTGGGATATATTTTACCAGGAGAACAAACTCCGAATAATCGAAATGCAAGGCCACTTGAAGTCTTGTTTGAAACTAATAAAGAAACGAAACCAAAAACAAGATAAATATGAGAGTCTTTATAAAAAATTGGACAAACTCATGAAGAAAACCACTCCTTTGGATGATAAAGAACAAGTGAAAATGACGACATTAGAGAAAGACCTTAAAGATGTTAAAATAGTATATGAATTATTAGATGAAAAAACTCGTACTATTCTTCCTCATATTTATGTTTGTTTAGAAGAGTTTATCGATTCCTTGAGTAAAATATTGGTTTTTAAACAATTGGATACATATAAAGCAATTTATACCGCTATAAATTATTTTATAGAGTATTATGGGCTTTTGTCCGATAAGGAATCAAACGCTAATGATTACCAATCGATTATTGACGTTTGGGAGAATGCTATGACTCCAGTAAGATTACAGATAGAAACATTTATAAACATCATCCATGATAAAAACCCCGAATTAATCAATGAGGAAATCGATGACAAAGATAAAACTTCATCTACCAATAAGTTTTGGAATAAAGTTTCCCGAAAAATGACCGAAAAGACATTTAAATTGAATCCGAAGGATCATAGAAACGGGTTATTCAACGGTCATCTTATTGTTGATCAGTTGGATGCGTTTATTCAATATTATGATCCCAATTCTAATGTGCTGGAAACGTATCATCCTACTAAACTCATTCAAATCGATCAAGTTAACATACCTGTGCCTCAAATACTAGAAAATTCTGCTAAAGATTTACCTCCCTTACCTCCTCGACAAAATACTGCCAGGGCATTGAGTTCGCCCAACACACCGAGAATCGGGTTACCAGTTTCTTTACCACTGTCTCCCATTCAGTCGATTCCGTCAAGTACTAACTTTAGTATGGACAAGTCGCAATCGTTTGAATCCGATAATGAGTCGATGGAATCTGAAAGTATAATGAGCGATGACGATTTAGACAATGATTCGGATTCGTTAACTGATTTATCCACCATGACTACTTCCAAATATGTCAGTGATAATTCCAAAGATAGAATGACTAGACATTTATCAAAGGTTTATAATTCTAGTAAAAATAAAATCACCCAAGCCCCAATCCATATACCACCCCTAGAATTCATTACGTATCCCCGTAAGAGTGATACGTTTTCACAAACATCCAGCGTGACATATAAATTAGATGAGTTCCACAAGTTCTTTTCAAAGTTGAATAGATTGGAAATTGTCAACAAGACTTTAGAAGCCAAGTATGATTTTGACGGGGTAAATCCCGGCGATTTATCATTCAAAAAGGGTGATAAGATTGATATAGTGTTTGAATTCAATACGTCATCACCTTCAGACGGAATCTGGTTGATTGGAGTTGTTGAGGGCGAGGTAAACCGAATAGGATTGGTCCCAAGTACATACTTTTGAATAATAGATTACTTTTTCTTTTTGGATTTAGTTCCTTTGCCATTATTCTTATTTCCTTTTGAATTGGACTTGGTGGCATTTTCTGGTAATACAACTTTAAGCTTAGAAAACGGTAAAATTGTAATTAAACCATTTGATGTCAATGCCTTTAGTAATTCCCGTTCACACTGCCAATCCATTTCAGGATCTTTATTATCCTTATCGACTTTTCTAGTAGGAGAATTCAAATATGCCAACATATCATCAATACTCTTTCCCTTTTTATTATTACCAGGCTGAATTTTAATTTTATACTTGAACTTTTGTAACGAAAACCATGGAGCAAATACAGGAATGATATTCTCTAGAACATCACCATTATTGGGTTTAGCGACAAACCAGTCCAATATATCAAGGAAATCTACAGTTTCTTCAGTTTCCTGAACAAGATACTTTCTAATTTCCTTTTCGTCTTGTTTCTTCTTACGTTGTTGGATCTTTTCTCTATTTTCAAATTGTTTATAGGCTTCTTGTTTATCCTGCTGTTGCCTTTGGGCTTCTTGCTCATACAATTGTTTTTGTTTTAACGTTCCTAATGCTTCCATAGCCATCAACCGATCTTGGTCATCTTGGTCACCATACTTTTTAGCAATTTTCTTTAATTTCGACTTTTTACCTCGTTTAGTGATATTGAGATTACTTAGCAAGTCTTTTACTTTATCTTCACTGTCTTCATCATCTTGATTCGTTGGCGTAACTTCATTATCTTCAACATCTTGACTCATATGTGTATCTTCATTCTCGTCAGTTTCAGCTAAAAGCTTATCTTTAATCACACTATTATCAATATCAGCTTTTTTATTATCTAAAACCAACTTGAGTCCGATTTCTTGCTGCCTCGTTACTCGTTTATCATTGTTTTTCTTATAAACATCTTCATCACCAATGAAATAAAACCCTACACCCATAACTAATTGAACCGCAGGCATATATTCCTTTTTGCTCTTAAAATTGAATCTTCCTGGCGATAATAAATTATCATCAATATCTTTCTTCGATACCTGAGTTCCACTAATATACCACGCAGAGCTTGATACTTTATTGTTCCATGAACTTGATCCGCTCAAACTAAACATTCCTGATTGCCATAACGTTGATGGGGGCACAGATTCGCCTTTATATGGATTTTTAATGAATACTTTTAAGGACCCTTCTACGTCTGAACTTACAAACCAATCGTTATCGTTGAAGTATCGATAATAGAGCATATCATTTTGAAGATCGTCCCTTCCGCTAAGACATAGATAGCCATCACTAGTGACAAACCAATAAAACTTCTCAAACCAATATTTTGTTCGGGTTTTCAAAAGAGTTTCATTTTCCTTGTCCAAAGATTTCTTTAAATCCTGAGCGATTTTACGTTGGGCATTTTCAATTGCTAGTTCAGTATTTTTTGACACTTTAGTCTGTTTGGTTTCCGCTGTTTTCTTTGAGTCAAAGTAAAGTTTGGCATTTGCATATGGTGATAATGTGATATCAAGCCATACAGATATGTAGCTGGAGTTCATTTGTTTCCGTTTCAACTTAGCATTACTCTTACTGCCACTGTCAGCATCACTATCACGATCACTGTCAGTGTCAGTATCAGTATTACTATCGCTGTCACTTGCATCAGAATCAGAATCATTAGAAAAATTAGTGTCAGCATTTACATCTGGCAAGTTCAACTTGATCTTATTCTCTAATAAATTCAACGGTAATTGAATCATTTGTGCTAACTCATTACCATTAGCCTTCTCCAATTCAATAAACTTTTCAATATTCTTCCAGTCCATAGATCTATCAATAAGAGTTTTAATGGAGTCTATACATTGGGTAATCAAATCAGCATTAAAAATAATGCAATCACCTTTCTTTATGTTAATGTCCATTTGTTCCTGAAGACTTTGGATTTGCTTTGTACGTTCGTTTCTTGCACGATCCAACCTATTTTCTGCCAATTGTTTCTGGTGCTGTATTTTCAACTCATTTCGATTTGATTCTATATGTGAATAAAACTTATCGAGGGTTTGATTATAAGTCCCATTTACGTTCTCAATCTTATACTTTGAAACATCACCATTCAACCACGGATTAAAAGGATGATATTCCTCATATAAGTACCTCAAATCTACGGGAGTTTCTTCGGTGCTTTTATCATTATACTTTGAAATAATACATCCTTTAGGGGACGTTAATAATTGCACGTATTGGGCTTCACAATCATTTAAACAGCTGGCAATAAGTGATAACAGGTCATTACATTCTAAACAAGATTTCCCAGTATCTACATGAGCAGCCTTTAAACACTTTAGAATCAATTCACTGGATAAATGACTGGCATGCGCAAATATCAATTTATGGATGGAAAACACTTTATTCCGTTTGCTACTAACTATTTTATCCTTTTGGAGATCAATCCAACCTTTGATATCGTCAGCCGTATAGTGGCGAGGTGAGTAAACGGGGAAATCACCAAATAAGCTGGAATCAAAGCCATGATAAATCTCATTGACAGCAAACTTGTCGATGTTAGCATCATTAACAACACGTTGGAGAATCAAAATCTTACGAGTGTCATCAAGCAATAGTATATTCCCAGCACTAAAGAATTCAAACACTAAATAGAATAGTCCGTCGCTAAATTGTAGGACAAGAGTTCGATCATTACCGATTTGTCGAATGCCTGTCAATCGCCGTGTCTTTAAATGTTTCCTCAACTTGACGACAAAATTCGAAGGAAACAGTTCTGTTTGGCGGTCATAGTTGCTGAGATGTATATGGTTGCCGTATTCTATCACCAATGAATGTTTAGAGTCGGGAATGCTGAATTTTAAGATAAATTGTTTGCTTGAGTTTAGCACGTTATAAACATTCGATAATCTATAACCCACCAACACTTGAAACTCTCTTGTTAGAATCAGAAGATCTAGAGCCGAGATCCGTTGCTATTTGTTAGTTGTGAAATGGAAATAATGGTGGCGGTAGCTATTTTGACCTCAGGCTGTTAGATACGTACCTTCATAATGGAGAGTGCGATGCAAGAGTGCGATCCAAACTAATGAACCTTAATAAATTAATTACTCAAATTAAGGCTGGACACAAAGTGACGTTCATGTTGGGAGCCGGGATTAGCACGTCAGCAGGAATTCCAGATTTGAAAACTCCGGGGACGGGAATTTATGCCAATTTACACAAATTGAATTTACCGTCTCCGGAAGTAGTGCTCGCCGACGATTTCTTTGTAAGATATACAAAAGAATTTTATATGTTGGCGGAGCAAATGTTCCCTGGCAAGTTTATTCCGACTGACTTTCATCGCCTTGTTCGGTTGTTCCAAGACAAAGGGTTGCTTAAAAGAGTTTACACCCAGAACGTTGATACTTTAGAAAGAATTGCGGGAATCAGGGACGAATTTATTGTGAACGCCTATGGATCGTTTGCTAGCAATCATTGTATCGAATGCCAAGCAGCAATGACGACTGAGGAGGTCGGGGAATTCATTCTGGCTAAGCAGATCCCAGCGTGTAAGAAATGTAATGGGGTAGTCAAGCCGGACATTGTTTTCGCGGGTGACGAGTTATCACCGAAATTTTTTAAATCCTGGCAAAAGGATAAGGCCGACATTGAGATCGCTATTGTGGCGGGAACCTCGTTCACGTACGAGCCGTTTGCATCGCTACCGGATGAGGTGCGCGGGTTGCGGGTGTTGGTCAATAATGAGAAGGTGGGTAATTTTGGTGATGACGATATTATTGTTATTGATGAGTGTGATAACTTTGCACGACAATTGTGTAAGGCGTTGGGGTGGGATCGGGAGTTGGAGGAGTTGCGGAAGGCTGCTACTGACAAGAAGGGGATCACAAGTAGTTAGAAATTAAACATTTGATAAAGGCGTCTTCATTAACCATGACATTCTCAATCTATAAACCTAACAATTGTTCACCAACGAATTCTTAGGGAAAGTATATCCGGCATCCTCCCAACTAGTTAAATTAACGTTCAGGTATGCGTTCAAATGACTTTGGATGTAACTTGCCGTTGGATAATCATCTGGGTCACAAGTTATACTTATAGAATTGTTAGGTTGATACACTCTCACGTAATCTACTCGCATTTCTGCAGGAAACACAAGGGCTAGCCAGTTGATATAGGCCCAACTATTAGAAATCCCCAAGTTCATAACTACCGACATCGGTTCTTTGGAAATCCGTCGCCATCCCACATTTCCGTTGGGTGATAATGAATTGGCATATACCGTAAACGTTGGTTCTTGTCCCACATACCATGTACAATATCCATCGGCATTATCATTTAAATATTCATAGCCATAAGATTGGAAACTGTGTTCGCCGGCTCCTCGTTCATACCATGTCGTATTTAATGTCGTTACCGCGGAAACCGCTTGTTGGAACGGTCCTCCCGCATAAGTATTCATCGAAGTTACCGACATGTTGTAAATCTCCACAAAATCATAATTGGGCATGTACCAAATATCATAGGGGGCCACTTGCATGGATTGAGACGCAATGGGAATGGCTGCCGATGACACTTCTCCTTCGATTAAATCAATCTCAGGGGCACCTCGACCAACTCCAATGTTTGGATGGTCTTCACCTTTACAGGTACAAGAATTCAATTTCTGTCCGGGTAAGTACGAAATTCCATCGGGTGATGATTGGTTAGCTGTGATTCCAGCATCACACGAATCATAGGTATATGGCCACACTCCTTCGGTGGATGCCATATATCCAGGTCTACCAAGATTACCCATTGTCCATAACCCTGGCCATAATCCCGAGACGTTACCGTAATTCGGCATTCTAGCACTAATTTCAATCAACCCTTGTGTAAAACACATTTTATTCCAACTTTGGACCATTCCCGATCGATAAAATAAATCATGGTTTTTATAGGCATCCAACTGCAAAGACAAAGTACCGTTGACCGTGGTTACCGCATCAGGATCGTACCATTCCAAGTCTTGGGTGGCTGCATAATGTAAATCAGGAGCTGTAAAAAATTGATCATCACCTTCGTAAAAAGTTCGGCCTTCAGCATTGAACTCATCGGAAAATACCAATTGCCAAGTATCTCCGGTCCTAGTTTGCTTTGTGAGCGCCGATTCTGGGGTATCGGGATCCACTAAACTGATCCTGGTAGCCGATAATAATGGGTACTTATAATGAGTCAAGATTTCATAACTCTGAGGAACATAATGTTGGGTGACTCCGGAATAAGTTAATGCCGGTAATATCACAAACACTCCCATAGCAACAATAAATAGTATAATAAAACTGATGAGCCCACCTGCAGATCTTCTGTCCAAGGACTTTAAATCGTAAATAAACCGATTTTTATCGTATTGGGCGTCCTTAATGGGGTCCGGATTGTGTAAATAATCATCGGGTTCTTTTTCATCGATATGTAATGGGAATGAAGATGCAGGATAACCACCAAATGGCGAGAAATCTGATGATGTTAAAAACGGATTAGATGATTTATTGGAAATTGATGATCCATCTTCCGAGGATTTACCACCACCGGTGCCATTGGAATTTGGAGGTTGTTGTTGGTTGAAGTAATTTGATAGTGACGTGGAGCTAACTACTCGAGACCCAACCACCAGAGGATACCGGTCATATTCCGAAGGACCTTGGATACTATTACTGGCAGGAACCCCCAATAGATTGTTGGGGTTTCCAGGAGCGTAGTTGCCACTGAAATTCCTTGCTATAGGCTGTGATTGCTGATTGATTAAATTATTGTTGATAACATTCAAGTCATTGTCTTTGTTTAATAAGTTCGTGCTTGTACCATTGTTGCTATAATATCCATTGTAATTATGAAAAGGCCTGCCGTACAGAAACTGGTCTTCATCCAGTTGACTCGACAGTTGATGGTTGGATATAAACGATCCACTGCTTTGTTCCTCCATGGAGTTTATAAATGGGTTTTCCCCTGGACTAGGGTTGTACTCGTCGTCCTCATTTCTTCTCGGGTTGTTGAACGTTAAGTCTCTGGGCATAGCGATCGAATAATGTGAGTGGTTTGTGGATGATACCGGTCTACTGACTATAACTTTACTTTTTACCGATGGCGATGGATATCAAGTAAAGTTTAGTTAAGTGCAAGTAAAAATTTTTGTTTGGAAATTTTCTTTTTGCTATTTTTGAAAAAGGCGCAATCGCGCGGTGATGTCGTTGTTGTTGTACCGCGACATTATCTGCCAGATTAAAGCTGTCAATATCAGAGTCAGTGTTCATAAAAATTATACAGTTCATAAAAATTATACATTATACGTAAAATGGCCAAACAAACTAAAATAATATCAAACGAATCTTTTTGAAAATGTTTGCTTGCTTGAAAGCTTCTTTTTCTTCGTTTTTTTCCAACTCTAAGATCTCCTTGTCAAACAAGACCCGATCAGCATTAATATCGATTTCCTCTAAAGGAACCAAAAATCGCCAATTCCTGGTCCAAATTTTGTGGCCAACGTAAAACACAAAGATTACTACGCCTCCTAAAAATCCTTGAAAGAATGAAACTGCACTAGGCTTGCCAGAACCAACTGGGAATAATGAAACATAAAACTGGGCAATAATAAGCAATCCATTGATAATGATTGAAGACACCGAGCCAATGATTCCCGTGGGAGAAACGTAGCCTAATTCGGATAACTCAATTCCATTCAACTTTAATGCTTTTCTGAACCGAATATGACAAATACAAATGGCAGGCCACACGAAAATAAAACTAATGGCACTGACCGATAACAACCAATTGAAAACGTCCCCCTGTTTCTTGTAGGTAGCTATAAAAGCAAAAAACGACGCAAATATTGTCATTACCCATGCCCGTGTAGGTCTTCCAGCTCTATCGACATAATCAAAGTATTTAGGTGCCAATCCCTGTTGACTTAACGATAATAATAACCGAGGACTCGAATACATGGCAGAAGTGGCCACTGAGGTCACAGAAATCAAAATAACTGAGTTAATTATATGTGCTAACCCGTTAGTATAGGTTTCAGCAGCAATAACAAATGGCGATGCGTTCGACAGAGTACTACTTGCCCCTAACAATTTGGGGGAAGTGTGAGGAACTAAAAGTCCCACAAACAACAAGGAGCCCATAAAAAAGAAAACAATTCTGAACATCATAAGTTTACAAGCGGATTTCATAGCTTTCCGTGGGTTAGCCTGATCAGCTACTGAAAGACTAATAAATTCCGATCCTCCAAAACTGAAACTCACTGCTGAAAAACATGCACATAAACCCTTGAAATTCGTAAAAGCTCCGGGGTCCCGCCAGTACCTACCTCCAATAAACCCGTGCTTGGTTCCACCAACGTCGACAATTAACCCAAAGAGGACAAATCCCGTTAACATCACTAATTTTGTCGAATTCATGGCAAATTCTGCTTCCGCATATCCTTTTGCTCCTGCCAAATTGATTAAAATAACTACCGACAAAAATATAGCCACAAATGCATCGGAGTTAATCGAAGTGTTCCAATATTTGATGGTAATTGTTGACGTCACCAACTCGACGGAAATAACACTAAGCCATTGAATCATATAACTCCATCCCAATGCGAAAGCAGCACTATCATCTATGAACTTTCGATAATAACTTTGGAACCCTCCTGGCAAATAAGGATATGCTACCGATAATTCTCCAGCACTGAAAATAGTGGGTTGCAACATGAAAATTCCCACAATGGCATACGACACAAGAAGAAACAAAGGTCCTGCCACTCTCAATTTCTCACCGCTGGCAACTAACAAACCAGTTCCTAAACCAGTGGCCAATGAAATCAATCTTAAATGACGTTGAGAAATTGGTTTTGGTGGAGGAAATGAATTGGGGTCTGCTTCCTTAAAAGAATGTTTGAATTTCTGCCATCTAGTAGCATTCTCATCTTCGTAATTCACATGAATAGTATCCTCGGATTTGGCAGTGTAAACACTCCTTTTAGATCTACTGGGCTCAAGAACCAAAGCACTCATAGGTCTCGTGAGTTGTAATTCTCGAAAATGTGTTATTATATACAAATGCTTAAAATCAGCAGGTTACGTAACTGCAGAACAAAAAGCAAAAAATACTTGCTGCATAAACTTTGCATATATGCAGGATGACATATATATGAGTAAGTGCTGGCGACGAATGTCCATAAACAGTAGCGTTAACGGAGAGCGCATTGGGATAACCCCACAATAAATTGGAGTTTTTACCAATGCAACTGGCTGATCCTAGCTGATTTCGCAACTTCCTTCTATCCCTCCCATAATTTGTGGGGGAGTTTCTGACAAGGCTGTAAACTTTATTTCCCCAAAAAAATTGCGCTATATGAGGTTTTGATACAGTTAACCCCAAAAACATCTTAGACCTCCATTAACAAGAAAACATTATCGCGACATTTGTGAATCACATGAGGTATTTTTTGAATTCACTCTTGGTTCTTTACATTTCATACCGTAAGCTCGTCCTGATCGGCACCGCATCATACAGTCGTAAGTGTCAGTTTCGTTACTACTTTGTGGTATTTTTTTAATTGTGTTATACGGTGTTTTTGAAAATTCTATTAATGCAAGGCAGAGTAGATCTCGGTAATAACGAAGAGTTCATCTGCGTCACCTTGTTTTATGAGGGTCTTTTTACAATAAAATGTAGTCCATAGTTTATGGACCAAGATTTCAATAATTTCTTCAGGTGAGATTCCAACAATAAATGCGGTGACATGCAGAATTATCAAACGTAGTTATGTATAAAATATATATAGCCAAATGCAGAGTTTAGCGTAGAAACAGACCAAGCTAAATGCCAAATAAAACATAGTTGCATACAAATTAGATATAACTAAAAGAAAAATATTAACTAGCTATGTACAAAATTAGGTATAACCGAGTTCAAAGTAAATCACAACGTTGGTTGCAAAATAAATTCAAAGACGTAAAACAAGTTCAGGTTATGTCTTTTTTGAAAACCTTCTTCAATATATTTAAACAACTATATATCTATACATTATATAGGAAAGCTTATTTAATTAAGTAACAGCCTAATAGAACCTGATGTCGTGAATTTTCTTCTGGTGCGTCAAGTGATGCAAAAAGCCACCAGCAAAGTGCAAAATACATCGATTGAGCAACAAATTACACACTGAACGTGGTGCAAAACTCAAGTCCTTGGGACTCAAGCTCAGTTTGCAAGAAAGCTGCAAATATAGCACCACGGATTCATTGTATTCGGTGATTTCCTTTGTTAGCGATGTGACAAACTTTACTTTCTGCGACAAAGCGATAATCATTTTTTCTGATCGGGCTCTTTTAGACGTTTCCGGCTACGATATTTTAATCTCTTAGAAACGATATTAAATTACTGATACTTGCGAAATTCATGTTGTCAGATTCTGTTATGGGAATTTCTCTCTGGCGATATTGGATTAGTACCAGAACGAAATTGGGGAAAGGTTCAATGCGACATCCTAATGACGAAGGTGCGTTATTCATCCTGATAACACTGTAGAGTATTACAATAGACTTGTTATCTAATGATATTTCTTTTTCAGTTCCCACTATTGTATAATGTCAGAATTTTTAAACTTTAATTTGGAGATTTTTTCTGAAATGTTTGATTGGTTTTGGATTTGCATATATCCATGTCGACAATCTTTCCTTCCCCATTTATTTTAACGCAATGCTTATCTTTAATGTTACACAAAGAAAATATTTATCATGTTAATCCGTAAGAAAATTAACATGATGCTACAATCCTGCTGATATTGAATATATCGCATCCATTAGCAGCGTATATGTGTTTGATTAGGATAAGTCATAACTAACTAACCACATATGCTAAAGCTCCCACAACACTTCTCTTATAGTTCAATTGATTACTTAGTTATGGTTTTATGAAACATATGATACCATAAAGTTATAAGTTTGCGAATGTATTCAACTATTCGTTAACACCATCAAATGTGATTTGAATATGTAGCATTAATATAACTGGAATACCGTTTAATTCGATTATATCCTTATCATGTTGCATTCGTTTCCAAATTCATAATGTACAGGACTGCCTTAGGAAAAGAGCTCTAGGGAATAAGCAAATAAATACAAACTACTCAATATTCTAAATATTCTTTTCTCTATGGGGAGAAAATACATCATTATGGAGAGCACCAAAGAATAACCGTACTTTAATGAATTTAACTTAGTTTTAATGTGTGGTAAGTACACTACTAAAAACTTTAAATCTCACGCAGTGAACTGATTAAATTTTTCACGAAACCTTTGTAATGGTACAAATATTCAAACATGACTTCGTATACAATTATGATTTCCCAACAGTCAGTTATGCATATTTAAATAGATATCCTAATCCGTATGCTTCCCATGTTTTGACTGTTGATACTTTAGAAAGTTTTGTCGATGATAAAGGAAATTTGCGTTTAACAAAATTGATTATGAAAACTGGGAGGTTACCTAAGTTTATTAAACCCTTTTTGGGGACAAATTTAAATAGTTGGATAATTGAAAAGACTATTATTAACCCCAAGGGTCATAAATTGTTAACATATTCGGCTAACATAGATCATCGCAAATTTATTAAAGTTGAAGAGTTTTTAACATTTACTCAACTGGACAGGTTTACTACAGTGGCCCATTGTCTGGTGAAGTTCTCATCAAATTACATTGGACTCAAACAAAAGATAGAAGAGTGGGGAAGAAACAAGTTCTCAGCAAATGTTGAAATATCCAAGAAAGGTTTGAGCTTTGTCATGAGTGAAGTAAAAGCCAAAAAGCTAAATCTTTTCAAAAATTATTAGATTGGTGTTGCAAGAGTTTGATATTCTCCCAATGTCTATAAATTTTGGTATACATTGATTTTATCCAACAGTTTATTTTTGAAAGATTGGATAATTTGTGTACTACCAGCTAATGAATATAATGATCATTTCGCACCAGTATTTCTCTTGATAAGGATCAATTAAATATCAGTAATAATTAGGTTATAACAAGCAAAAACAATTTTTTTCATTGTATATCGTTACAAGGGGTCGTTTGTCATAAATTAAGTTGACATAGAATTCAAAATGGGTGATTCCAAAATAAATTCACCAAGAAGAAAGACTAATTCCAAATCAGGATCAAGAACATCCACATTTTCGGATTCTTCGTCCCCATGGTTCAGAAGAAACTCTTTATTATCATCATCAATGATTAATAGTGAAAATATTTCAATTTATGAGCCGTCAAACTATTATCAAGAAGATTATAATATCATTTCTTTAAAGGAGTCGCAAGGGTTTATATTTAACCAGGATTTGTTTGCTTCGCCATATCAGCAACTGAAAAGTCTTGCTAATGAGAAGAAATTGAGGTCATTAAGTTTCAACCACATTAAACCTAAGAAGTTCAGTACTAGGAGACATACACTGACTTCGTCTAATGACTTTCAGTCTAAATTTAGAAGCATGATCGATAAAGAACTCTTGAAAGGAAACGCAATTGACGATGAATCAGATAATGATCATAATCAAAATACTTCAATTGACAATGGCATAAACAAATTAGATAGTCGATATCAAATAACATCTGCAGATACTGTAATAAGTGATGTCGAGGATTCATTTAACTTTGATGATTATAGTAGCAGTGATTACAAGGTTAAGGTTGTAGAAATAGTTGTCGATGAGGATCAATAGGGTGGTTTTGGGTAGGAAATATTAAATAGAAATACACACAAATATAACTATGCGTGTCGCAAACAAATTAAGTTTCGTCTTAAATTCAGTATAGTGGGTATTTTTGTGACTTGACAATAGTACTAATTTATAAAAGTTAGAGGTCTTCCTTCATAAAAAAAATATTCATAAATTTTGACTTATTTTGAATGAATTTTATTACTATTGTATCAGTTGATTTGGCCATTTAAGTAGACTTTTAGTTGAAATTTGACAATCGCTATGGACTTAAGTGAGACTGAAAATTTTATAAATTTATGTCTGATAAACAAGATTTTGAAAGTGCTTCGTTAGCATTTAGTAAAGCCCAGAATGAATTAAACGATTTGATAAGTTCAAGACAACAGTTAGAAACTCAATATCAAGAAAACAAAATTGTTCTAGATGAGTTTAATTATCTCAATGAAGATTCAAAGATATATAAATTGACAGGCCCCGTATTATTGCCACAAGATTATAATGAAGCCAAGATAAATGTTAATAAGAGGATTGAGTTTATCCAAGAAGAGATAAAACGGGCTGAGACGAAGATTAAGACCCAAGAAGATATTATAGAGAAATGCAGAGATACGTTGATTGACATTAGGCAAAAGTTGGGAAACTAAAAAATTTAACTATTATATATGCATTTTCAAGGATTCAACCTCTAATGAGTTGTGACTTTATAAGATTCGTCAACTGAATTACATTAAATAAACTCCACTCCTCCATATTCTCATAACTCTCACCTAAAAATTTCACGTTATTGACTTTATCTTGAACAAATCTCTTGGTGTTAACAAAATCTTTACTTTTATCTTGTATCATATACAACTCCGAGCTGACATATACGGTACTGAAACTGAATCTTTTGGAATACCAAGCAAAATCAATGGACTGATCTCCCGCATAAAAGGCAATATCATCTGATAAATTGAGTAATTCTTCTAAAGAATGACTTATATTATATGGAACCACTAAATGGGCTAATCCTTGTGATAATTTTTCAATGATTGGGATATTATATGATAACCGTTGGTTAATGAGATAAGTTAATTTATCGTATTCATTCAATGCTTTAAATTCTTCAGTGATGACTTCCTCACTTAACTTTTGTCTCTGAGTCTTTAACCAATGAATCATTAATTGCAACTCTAATGAGTTCGACTGAAATAAATTTGATTGAAACGAGGCTGTCAACACTGAAATGATCGATGAAGGGTATTTTAATTCATTTACAGCTTGATTTATACATTCTTGATGAAACCCATATTTGGGGATGAATTCTAGGGACTTAGTTAAAATTTTGCTCTCCACAAGATGAGGGTTAATTATTAAGTTTGATGTAGGGTGACTTATTGAATGGTAAAACCTGGTGGATTTAAAAATGGATCGAGATGTTGTAAACATAATCTTCCGATACTTGTGCGACGACCTTCAGTGCAGCTCTAGTGCCACCTTGTGCGACTAGGACCTAAATCTCGTACGATGCTTGTATGTATTCTAATATCTGTATTACGAACAAATACTAATACCAGATCAAACCAATTACGCATCTTCAGTCTCCTCGTCATATTTTTGAACAAGATTCGGGTGAAACATTGATTCCGGAAATATCCATTGATTATAAGGAAACAACCAATTTTGCCCTTGTATGTCCAGAAACCTTGAAAGTAATTGGCGACAGTATCATCGATAAAACCCAAGTTGGCTCGATACAAGTTAAATATAAGTTTGACAATATTTTACCACCCATTGATGATTATGACGAAGACGAGCAGTTGTACAATGCAATTATGGAGAAATCATTAGCTTCAAAGTATCAGAATTATTCCATCCCAATGTATAAACTTGATAACAAGAGTTTAACGATAATAACCATTCCCCATATAACTAATCAAATTGCGTTGAACTTAATTGCCAAAGCATTGGCAGAGTTGGATTTCGATAAATTCATTATGTTAGCTCCTTGTATGTTAAATAATAATCAAAGCTTGAACAAGTTTGTGTACGGGCTTAATGACGAATCATTCATGAATATTCCTGCAATCAGACCACCTCATTTTATAACAGGTATAGGTGGATCGTTAAGTTCCAAGTTGTATTTGGCTAAAAGAAAGTTTATTTGTCTTGTGTTGAATGCTGAAGGTCAACCGGGATATGAGAGAATTGATAATGATTCTTTGGTAGATGCTAGTACTGTTTTAGCCAAGTTTCTTTACTTGAATAAACTGTTTTTAAAAGCTGTAAGTAAAGTTAGAAAATTGGATTATTCCAGTTCAGGAATGTATATATAAATAAAATGTATAAAATGCCAATCTCAACTAATTTGCTGAATTCCTCATGGATAGAAAACAGTTCCATAGAACTGAAATTGATGAACTGAATGGGACTTGAAGACTTCGGGGTATAACTAAAAAGTTTATAAATTGAACTGGAAACCATACTGAATAATTTATAAGTAAAGTTTTTAAATAAATCTTGGAAAGTTTATCTTTTGCTGTTTGCCAACTACCATTTTCCAACACCATGGTCCCATAAGTAAAGAATGCTAATAAAGAAAGAGGTGAGTAACATAATTGATCAGTTAATACTTTTCTTAAAACTTCAATGAATTTAGGATCTTTAGCATATATCTGTAAAAACTTATACCACCAACATTGACAAAATGCCATCAAAAACCCCCAACACATGAATCCTGCCAATCGATTAAATTTGAAAAACGTCAATTCCGGAATAGGATTAACATCCTGATCGAATATCGGATTATATGGTATTGAAGCTTCTTCGTCATCACGTTGAATATAATCTATAAAACTATTGACCTGATGTTGATTCAGAAAATCAGGCTCAATATCTTCTTCTTCTTCCTCATCATCATTATCCCTATACGGTTCAAACGATGAAGGCATTTGGATATTATTGGAATTATACGACAATGATTGATTGGTAGATATTCGGAAAGTTATAAATGGAACATCTGGTTTATAGCTAAGTAAAGTTTGTGCTAAAGTTTCTGAGATACCAAACAACACTAAATTAGTGACAATGATGGTAATTAGACTATTCTTCATATAAAGACCAGTATATTTTGTAGTAAGTTTTATCAAGAACCCGCCCAATATTCCAATAATACAAAAATTAAGTAAAGGGACATTATGTATACGAACTGAATTTATTATTCTGGAGAATAATGAAGGGGCCAAAGGCTCATTTAATGCTATTACCATTAAATCAATAAAAGCGATAATGAAACTACTGTGCACCAAAGCGTGTGCGGCCCGATTGGTTTCCAATCAAAATTTGCGAAATCCTTCAACAAAGTAAACCATGTCATATTCTAAGCAATATGAACCAATCAGAGGGGCCCCTCCCCAAGCAGATTATGAAATCATTGATGTGGATCCCCACTTCAATAGGGTAGTTTCGTACTTCAGACCTAGTGATTACGGGTTTTGGGCTTTAACTACTGCGGCATTTCCATTATCATTGCAAGCATGGGAAAGATTAGACCCCTCTGCAGGGTCGTTTAAGGCTCCACAGAAGATTCCTGGTACTACTTTACGAGCAGCTACGTTGTTAGGGTTTGTAGGAGGATTTTACTGGGCATATGTGAACTCATCTAAACGGTTTTTAGGATGGACAGAGAATGCAAGGGAAATTAAAAGGGATAGATACGAAATCAAGAAATTATTGTCACAAGAGAAATTACCTTATCATGAGAATGAGTCAGTTTTGGATGACAGGTTGAAAGATATTGCCAATAGAAACTCACAGTATTCGTTTGTGCTCATGTCTATTTTACCATGGTTTAATTTTGTGCATCATCCTTATCACGGAGTGAATATTGAGAAATACTATGAAACAAGGCCCGGAGAAGAAGAATGGGGGTTTAATAATTTGAAACCATACGATGAGATAAAAGCTAAATATGCCACAAAACTTGACTAACCTAATACACACTGCACTTTTTACAGTTTAGTAAATGCGCGACTTTGTAAACAAACATGGCAGAGGAAACTGATTATACAACGTTACCAATTGAAGACCGATTATCGCACAAAGTATGGAAAGCACGACTTTCAGGCTATGAAGAGTTAATTAGAAAGTTTGAGAATTCCAGCAGTGAAGATGACGTTGTATTTGACATGTTCAATAAAGATTTAACGTTGTTTAAGACTATTGTTACTGATTCAAACGTGGTGGCCCAAGAAACTGGGGTTTTATTGTTAACAAAGTACTTAAAACTTGGAGCAAGTCCCCAAAATGTCAATCGGCTTCAAAAAACGGCGATTGTTGAATCACTCTGTGAAAAAGGATTAAGCTCTTCAAGGTCTGGTACAAAAACCAAAACCATTGAGAGTTTGATGCTCATCATTGAGTATATTGACACTCCAGATCTTGTGGTTGAGGATTGTTTGAAGTTTGTAAAACACCGATTACCCAAATTAGTGTCGGGAGTAGTAATGGCATTAAATCAAATGATTGAGAATTTCGGGTGTATAATTATTCTGCCTACTCCTATTATCAAAGTTTTACCGGGATTATTTAGTCATGCTGATAAAAATGTTCGTAGTGAAACTACCAAGTTGACGGTTGAATTGTACAAATGGATGCGAGATTCCCTTGTAACTATACTATTTGATTCCTTGAAACCAATTCAACAAAAAGATTTAAATAAAGCTTTTGAGCTGATAGAAAATAATCCTCCTGTCCAAAAGACATTAACCCACTCTCAAAAACAGCAACAGGCAAAACAACAACAAGAACAACTAAAACAAGATCCCACTGAAGACGTTGTCATGAAAGACGTGCAACAACCAGTATTTGATCCGTTTGATTTATTGGAACCTGTAGACATTTTGAGTAAGTTACCCTCGGATCTAGAGTCAAGAGCCAATGACAGTAATTGGAAAGAGCGAAAAGCCGTTCTTGAAGAAACCGTGGCAATCTTGAGTAAAGCACCTAAAATTGCTAATGAAGATTATACAGATTTTATAAGAATACTTGCAAAATGTTTTAAAGATGCTAATTTACAAGTTGTTCAATTGTCAGCTGAATCCATTGGATTTTTGAGTAAAGGCTTAAAATCTAAATTTAGTAAATACGTGTCTATTGTTTTGGTACCTATCTTGGAAAGAAATAAAGAGAAGAAACCATCGTTTACATTGGTATTAAATGATTCGTTGGATTCTATATTCGAGTCTACGTCATTGTCGGATATTTTGGACGGGGTATTAAAGACAATGAATCATAAAACACCTCAAGTCAAAATTGCAGCTGCTGATTATTTACAGCGATGTTTAGTTGCATCTGATACAGCTCCCACTAATACTGAAGTTGAAAATATTATGTCTATAGGTGTAAAGTTATTGAGCGAGTCTCAAGAACCGATTCGGCAGGCGTCAACACAAATGATTGGGACGTTGATGAAAATTACGGGAGAACGATTTTTAAAGCAATATTTAGACAAGGTTGACGATAATAGAAAGGGGAAAATTATCAAGTTTTATCAAAATGTTACCGTTAATGTAAATATAAATGACAGTAAAGTTGAAAAAAGTGAGGCCCCACTTGTCCAGGAATCATCAATAATTCCAAGTAAACGAGTTGCATCATCACCTGCTAAAAAACCTGCTAGAAAAATCTCAAATACTGGTAGAAGCCTTACGAGCAGACCATTAGGTAATCGACACGTCGTTACGCCTCCTCCAAATCCCCCGGTATTAACCAAAGAGAATAAGGATGAGGAGTTAGAGGAACTTAAGAAGCTTAAAAGTGAAAAAGAAACATGGTTAAAGGAATCCGAACAACAAAAAATGATGATTGAAAATTTACGGACCGAAAATACTCGATTACTTAGTGACTTCACGAAGTTGAAGCAATCGTTTGAAAGAGCCAATAAAGAACAGAGTAACCTCAATCTTTTGATGAAACAAAAAGATACCCAAATTCTACGGTTGACTAGTGATGTGGAAAATGCAAAGTTAAAAGCAAGGGATTTGGAGCAAACAATTGAAATGATGAAACTACAGCAACGTGCCTCTACTACGTCAGAAACACTCCCACTGATTACTTCTAAAGAGAGAATTACTTCTGGAGAGTTAAGTTCTCGGGTAAATCGTCTCTCTATTGACGGAGAGGCTAAAGAGAATTTAGTCCATGATAAATTTGAGCCTAAACTCAGTTATATCAATAACGAAGAAAGTTGGAAGAAAGCAGCCGAAGTCACAAATCAGTTGAAAGCTCGTATAGAAAAGATGAAGTCCCGGAGTCGAATTCAATCTGATCTTTAGCTCCATAACTTGTATATGCAATTAGTTTATGTCGTGTATATCACAATTTTGCCTTATATATAATCCCAATTAGTTTATCGGATCACATCATTAACATGACCAACACACCTTCTTAACCTACCCAATGTGTCCGTTACAACTGTTGACAACCCTCTGGAGGGTGAATTTATTCCCCTCCTCTCGTCAACGCCGCACAAAGGTTACTTATATATTTATGAGTTAACCTTGCTTCTTATACCACCGCCAATGTATTACTTTTGGTTGCGGCCATATCTAGCAGAAAGCACCGTTTCCCGTCCGATCAACTGTAGTTAAACTGCTAAGAGCGAGACCGAGTAGTGTAGTGGGAGACCATACACGGAACTCTCCTAGTTAAATTTAATTTTATTCTCAATTTGGTATTCTTGCGAATTTCACTAAAAGTTTAGTTTTTTACATTTGTAATTTTTATAGGATAAGGAACACGACATTTATTAAAAAATGTACAAAAAGTCGCACGAGTGCGCGATATCGTTTGACCATGAGTAAATTGAATATTCTTGTACCAGTGAAAAGGGTCATTGACTTTGCCGTCAAGCCAATCATTAACCAGGCTCGTACGGGAGTTGAGACTAAAGGAGTGAAATTCTCGATGAATCCATTTTGTGATATCGCGTTAGAAGAATCATTGCGGATCAGAGAGAACCATAAAGAGTTAGTGAATAATATTCATGTGGTTAGCATTGGTCCTAGTAAAGCTCAAGATATTTTACGTACGGCATTAGCAAAAGGAGCTGATGACTCGACTTTTGTGGATGTAGGTGACATTCAAGTTGAACCATTACAAGTTGCCAAAATATTGAAAGAAATTGTTAACAAACAATCGGCCAATTTAATCATTTTAGGTAAACAGGCCATTGACGATGATGCCAATCAGACAGGACAGATGTTAGCAGGGTTATTAGATTGGCCCCAGGCCACCAATGCTTCTAAAGTTGAAATTATTGACGATGAAGTGTTTGTTACGAGAGAAATCGATGGAGGATCAAATACCTTAAAAGCCAAATTGCCAATGATAATCACAACAGATTTGCGATTGAATGAGCCACGGTATGCATCATTACCTAATATTATGAAGGCCAAAAAGAAACCTTTGACAAAGTTGACACCAAAAGACTTGGGCATTGATATTTCCAATAGGCTTGAGACTTTAAAAGTAGAGCCACCTCCAGCTCGTACTGCAGGTATTAAAGTAAACAATGTTGTTGAACTCATTGATAAGTTAAAACAACTAAAGGCGATTTAAAAAGTTGGCATTTCCATTTTATAGAAAGTATACGATAAACTAAATCTCAAAAAGATAATATCAAATCTCAACAGATTAAATCCGCAATGGCCGAAGTATTATCCGAAGGTATAAAATACGTCAATGATATCCTTAAATCTGATTGGAACCATTCTAAGCTTATCATTGGTATAAGTGGACCGCAAGGAAGTGGCAAAACTACACTTGCAAAGCAATTGACGCAATATGTTAATGACAACACTTCGACAAAGGCTGTAAATATTCTGTTGGACGATTTCTACTTACCGTACGTGGAACAACAGCAATTGACACAATTGGCAATACACAGTTACAAAAATAACCCCTTATTACAAGGCCGGGGATTACCGGGTACCCATGATTTGAATATATTGAATAAAGTGTTGGATTCATTTGCCAATGACAAAAGGTTTACAGTCCCAAAATATGATAAATCATTACATAATGGCAAGGGTGATAGATTACAGGCTAATGAATGGGAATCATATAAGCCAGACGTAATATTCCTTGAAGGATGGTTTTTGGGATTTCGGAATTTGGATCACCAATTAATTGAAACGTATGGTGAGTCCCAGGACCCTATTATAAAGTCCCTCAAGTGTGAACATTTGACAATGGTGGATGAGTATTTAAGTCGATACCAGCGAGTGTTTCAAAAATGCCAATATTCTATTATATTAAGTACGGATGATATATCCAATGTTTACAAGTGGAGATTACAACAGGAACATGCTCTTATTCAAAACAAGGGAGGGGGTATGACAGACGGCGAAATAAAAGATTTTGTTGACAGGTATATGCCTATGTATAAGCTTTACTATAAAACGTTGTGTCAAGTAGGGAATTCGGAAACTAATAGGAATTTGGTAATAAACATTGAAGTTAATCGAAAAGTGCTCCTGACAAAAGTAGTATGATTATAAGATTCGCCGTGATTGAGTCATTGGTGGGGTTATCATTTGAGGGTTTGGTTTTTTAGCTAATATTTGTTTTGGGATTGGAGTATGAAGGCTTTTAGGGAGTTTGGAGGAAATCGGTATTTGGCGTTTAGGTGTTTTCTGAAGGGTTATTGTCGTATGAGGTATATGGATATTTTTCGGGTTCTGATCAGAGACGTTTTTAGGGCGTTCAGGAGCTAAAATGGATTCTAAAGTATGTAATCGGTTATTAAATACGGCCATATCTTGTTGTCTACGACTATCACTGCTCTCAATCTTTTTTAAAATACTTTCAATCGAGTCTTCTATAGCTGAGAGTCTTTCACTGACGTCGTGATCATCTATTATTGCCTTTAATGACGCTAATTCTGTTTTTATTGTGTTTTTCAAAGTAATTGATTCCATTTCCAATTTAGCCGCCCACGTAGATAGGTTCGTATAATCACTGGGCAAGTGCCGTTCGACATTCGTATGAGTTAACGATTGTGTTAGTTGTGACAAAGTACTGTAATCCCGAGAGTTGAATGTGTAATTGTTATTGGAGTTCATTGATTTGCAACCAGGCGCGATTCACTTGATATGTTGAAAGACTTGTTGTACAGTATGTAATAACCACAAATACAAATACAGACACGAACACATGTGCAGAAATACTAACGGCAGACAAAGTGAGGATTATAACTACTGACGCACGATTGTTTGAAGGCAAGCTAGAAGGATTTGATGGATCTACAAATGTAATACTATCGAATTGCATAGAGCGGATTTTAACGAATGACGATAATGAATACCAACAAATTGACATTGGGGTTTATGTGATGCGGGGAACGAATGTAGTCTGTATAGGAGAAGTGGAAGAGGAGGAACAGATCGACTGGAAGAGTTTACGTGGCAAACTAAAGTCAACAAAAAATACACTATAACAAAGAATACACTATAGCAACAGAAACAAAATTACAGATTATAAATTAGAGATAAAACAATTGTCCAGCACGCCTATACATTTAATGCACTAATGTTTAGATTTCTTTTTATCTTTATCTTTATCTTTTTTATCTTTCTTTGATTTTTTCGAAGATTTGTCATCATCATCATCTCTCTTTCTTTTTTTATCTTTCTTTTCCTTTTTTTCTTTTTTCTCCTTCTTGTCTTTCTTGTCCTTTTTAGATTTCTTCTCCTTGATGTCTTCTTCATCATCAGAATCAATCTGACTCACACTATCAACAGCCGCACCGTCAGCATCAACATTATATGCTTTGGCCTCATTTATTTCAACTTTAGGTTGGTCTTTTGCTATTCTAGAAGTTCGGAAATCTTTACCTTCTAATGCACTTAATCGTGCTTCAACTTTAGCCCGTACTTCTAATCCAAAATCCCCCGAATCATCACGTTCTTCTGATAATGAATCGTATCTTAATGCCACCGATGCTTTTGCAGCTAATACTCTGGCAATCTTTCCCTTGTTTTTACCAGTAGCCTGACCTACCAAAGACGCATGGTACAACAAACCGTACTTTGGGGTATCGTGTTTAGTCTTTAATGCTCGGAATAACGCCTTTTCAGCTCCTAAAATTTGTAACGTAGATGCCGGTGCCTTGGCTAATGACGTTAACGAACCAGCATGGGCGATTAATCGGGCTCCTACCAATTCTCCCACCAATACCGTCAAATTGGGGGCAATAGCTTTCATTCTTGACGATAAATAATTAGCCAATTGTTCTCTATAAGCTGAAAATTCTATAATTTGATCTGCCAATGCTTGAATATTTAATAAATCAATCTCAGTGATTTCCGTACCCATTGATACTTCCGCTGCACTTTTGACGTGTTCTTCCATTTCTTCTGGTAAAATCTCCGACAAATCGGCATCTTGTGCATTTGAACGGATTCCCATGGTTTGAATAATCCGAGCATATGCAACTGAGTCAGTAATAATCTTGGCTAATTCGGGAAAATGCCATCCATACCATTCTTTACATCTCATGGCATACGTATTCAATTCTTTATCTAAATCATCCAATAATGCAATCGCTTGTACAATCATAATATCGACTTTATCGGCAGAAAACTTCAACTTGTGTCTACCAATAGAATGTGCCAACCCCAAAGACATTTGATTCAAGGTCTGAGAGTCTAATCCCGGTAACAAGTCCGGCAAGTATTCTTTAATGGCCCGATGTAAATCCAAAGAAGCAGCATCGGAAATGACTTTAAGGTCTAATCCTAACTTGTTGATGGCATTGGCTAATTTGGTTTCCGAAACAATCAAATTAGCCTTTTTATCAGAAGCAAGATTCGATAAAAATCCCTTTAAAGTATCGGAAACTTTACCATCAATAATACTATTAGCTTCTTCCAAAGCATTAGCAGCTGATTGAAACTTCTCAAATGACTCGACTTTGAATTGTTTTGCCACTTTCTCTGCACTATTCAAATCTTGAACCAACGTATCAGACTTGTAGATCTTTTTATCAGTAGCTTTTAATAAAGCATATCCGGCCGCTGTTTCTGCCAATACATAAGACATCCTCAGATTACTTTAGTTAAGATGGACGTAAGTGATGAAAAATTTCGCGATGAGGTGAGGAACCCCAAGATTCTCGGACACCACACGACGCAACGCGATCTTAAATATATCTTTACCTAGCACACGTTATCTTTATTCGATTTGAATGAATGGCAGGAAGCGGAAAACGACCTACTTTTTTGAAAAAGGTGATAGGTCACCAGATAAGGAGAACAATGGACCGAAATTCCCGCTTTTAGAGAAGCCAGCCGTGGATCCATTGCCATTGCCATTGGCTGTGGATGAAAGTAAGTCTGAAGACGATCTCGATATTGGTATTCGGTGGAAGACAAGTCCCAAGAATCATTTTATGACAAACAAAATAACTGCATTTTCATCGTCACCGTTGCGTGATATAACACATGAGGAGTTACCGCCGCCAATTAATGAACAAGCTGAGCTGATGTTAGAGAAATACGGTGGAGGCTTCTATAATATTCTGACCTCTAAACTTTCTAGAACTACTTCTGACATGAGTTACATGAAACTGAATTTAGAACTGATACGTGACGAGAAACTACCAAGTCATAACAGTGATCGATTAAAGAAATGGATTAGTAAGTTGGAATTGGATCGATTTGGCGAGCCACAAGTAATGGTTCAATTTCAAAAAGCACCCATCGAACTCGAACTACACCCTCAAAGTCAACCTAACACCATAAAGTCACAACAGTCATGTATACCATCACAACAAGGAATTAAGTCACCTACAAAGGTAATACAGAAACGGGAAAAATCACAAACACAATCTCAGACAAAGCTAATAGAAAAAGAAAAAAGTCAAAAGCCAGGAACTTCAAATAAAGTAAAAAAAGAAAGGTTAGATATATGGAGTGACTTTTCAGATGACCCCCCATGCAAATCTACTCAACCCCCCCAATTTTATTCGGACTATACCAACGATATTGACATCATCAGCAACATAAACAGTAAACCAGAATCAACGACATTATCATTCACACGACCCGACTTGAAACGGTTTGAAATTGTCAATATTTTCAAAACTTGGTATACCTTTGATAATAAGCGTCGCCAGCAGTGGATAATCACCGTAAACAACAACTCTAAGCTTGTGGTGCGTGGAGAATATACTACTCTTAATCTCCAAGTTGGTGATATCATTCACGTGATAATAACTGATCCCCAGGCTCCCCATTTAATTGACGATACTAAGAATTTATTAATCTGGAACCCAGACATTTTGGTTTCGGCTACCACAGTGGCAGAACAGATACTGTGTTCTAGGAAAAGCGTGTTGAAAGATCGGTTCTCGATGCCTGGAGAAACTTCGGTTCCTCTTTTAACCGGTACTATTCTCCATGAGATTTTCCAATCATGTTTCAGTACCGATTGGTCTATTGAACGAATGGAGAAATTGGCCAACGAGTTGGTGGACACTTATAGGTTGCAAATCTATTCCTTGGGCGAGCATGCTGACGACCAAATACTTGACATCATCAAGGAGGCCCTCCCATATTTGCATCAATGGTTTACCGATTATTATACACCAAGTGGAAGTAGTATCCCGGTGGTAGCATCTACTGAAAATGTAATGTTTTCCCTAAGTAAAGCCTTGGACATTGAAGAGAGTATTTGGTCGCCGATGTTCGGCATTAAGGGTAAGGTGGACGTTTCGGTGCAAACCCAAATAAATCACAAACAGGTAGTAATGCCGTTGGAATTGAAAACCGGCAAAGAGTACATTTCTCATCATGCTCAAACCTCGTTATATGCTCTTCTTTTTAAAGATCGTTATAACATTGAAGTCGCTTCATTTTTGCTTGTGTACACCAAAGAACAAATAACCAAGTTGGGTAATATCCGAAATTCCGATTTACGGGCTCTAGTCAATCTCCGTAATCGAATATCCGAGTTTTTAGTGGAAGGTGTACGAACATTGCCGCAACCCATAAACAGTTCAATCTGTGACCATTGTGAAGTTAAGCTGACGTGTTTAACTTTACATGTATTAGTTGAAGATGGTTCTGGGGATGTTTGCGGCGCAAACACTGAGATACTTCAAAACTATACCCTGCTTCTCCAGAATCACGTGTATAAGGATTTTTACACATACTGGGATTTGCTTATAACTAAAGAAGAACAGTTGGTGAAAACGTTAAAGCGAGATCTATGGACAATCACAGCTAAAGACCGAGAATTAAAACATGGAAAGGCGCTTGCCAATTTGGTTATTGCGGACTGTAAAGTATCTAATGATGATCCCATTTACAAGTATATCTATACTTTTAAAAGAAGTAACACTTCGCCGATCACCAGCTCATTTCAACACAGTCAACTTGTGACCCATGATAGAGTCATGTTAAGTGATGAAAACGGGCATTTTGCTCTTACTTCAGGGTTTATAATCCGAATTCGATCCGATGAGTTAAAGATCGAGGCTGATCGTAAAATAAATGGCGATAATTTAACGTTCAGAATTGATAAGGACGAGATGTTTCATGGCATGGGCTTGGCACGGTATAATCTTTTGAAATTGTTTGATCCCTACGGCGATAAGAAACTCCGTGACTTGATTGTGGATGGCAAACCCCCCAAGTTTAATTCCGTATGGCTTGATTTCGAACATGACACTAGTTTGAAGTTTGACTTTAATCTTGACCAGAAAGCAGCGTTTGATAAAATCGTATCTGCCAATGATTATGCGTTGGTGTTGGGAATGCCAGGCACCGGTAAAACCACGTTGATTGCGGGAGTCATCAATTATCTTGTGGCACAGGGTAAAACCATTCTTTTAGCATCGTACACTCATTCGGCCGTGGATAACATATTAATTAAAGTTAAGCAATATGGGATTTCCATGCTACGAGTAGGCCATCCTAGCCGTGTACACAAAGAGATATTGCCGTTTGTGGTTACTAGAGATAATATTCATAATTATACAGAATTCCAGCTGATGATTATGGATCCTAAAGTCGTAGGAGTCACCTGCTTAGGAATTAATGATGCTATATTTAATACCAGAACTCATTTTGATTATTGCATTATTGATGAAGCATCTCAAGTTTCGTTACCGGTGAGTTTAGGCCCGCTTCGGTTTGCCGATAAGTACGTGCTTGTAGGAGACCATCACCAGTTACCACCGTTGGTGCAACATCCTCATCCGAAAATTAAGGAAGGATTACTGGTGTCTTTATTTCAGTATCTCAATGATCGATTTTCCGAAAGCGTAGTGGAATTAACATACCAATACCGCATGTGTTCTGATATTATGAAGCTTTCCAATGTTCTTGTTTACGATAATCGATTGAAATGCAATAACCAAGAAATTGCCAATAGAAAACTCACGTGCCCAAATCCTTTTGGATACAAAACTTTAATAGCTGGAGAACGCGACACGTGGATGCAATGGGTAGTCAATGAAAACAATCGAGTTGTATTCCTCGATCATGATCTAGTGCCGGGATATGAAATAAGTCGTGGAGATAAGTTTGAAAATCCCACAGAGTTGGTGCTAATCTCGCAAATTGTGGAGGCTCTTATTTTGAATGGCATTGATCAATCGGAGATAGGAATAATGTCGGTGTATAGGGCACAGTTGACACTATTAAACCGCCAGTTTATCACCAAGCCCGATCTTGAGTGTATGACTGCAGACCAATTCCAGGGAAAAGATAAAGATTGTGTAATAATATCTATGGTGAGATCCAATAAGGAAGGAAACGTCGGTACAATTTTGCAGGAATGGAGAAGAATCAATGTCGCCGTAACAAGATCTCGATGTAAGTTGATAATTGTGGGATCTAAGCTGACATTATCAAAAGCTCCAATCATGAAGGAGTTTATTGATTTAGTGATGAAAGAAAAGTGGATGTATAAATTGCCTCCGAATGCATTAGGTTATTATAACAAACCCAGTAAACATTCACAAACTAAACCGTCGATATCAACCCATAGAATATCGCAGAACTCACCAATAATCAAAAAGTCAGCAGTTATCAATGATGTGATCAATGAGAGTCATCATTAGCATATAGGGTAATACAATATTTGCATATCATATCATAGCATTAGATTGTAAACTGCAATCACAAGGCAAACAATCGAAATTGGAAATTGCCCTGTTGAAATTGAATTCCATTGCCATTAATTTCCCATCGTGGTTGTGGGTTTTCATTGTTATTGCCACCTCTCAAACGCCTATACTGTTCAATAATGCTTTTAACTACAAAGATTCCGAAAACCATTAATGTGATAGCAAGCACAAAATAATCAGCAAACTCAAATGCATGCTCGTCAAAATTAGTGGTACCTTCATGTTGATCCTGTGCCCTGGACGATTCTGGAGGAGTTTCAGACCCCAAATTTTTTATATTATTGAACCAGCTTTGCTCTTCCTTGGTTCTCAGGCCCCAGATCAAATATTTTAATCGAAGTTTAAGAAGAGCAAAGTAAATAGGGATATTATTGCTGTCAACGCTGGAATCTCGGTATTTGGAACTTAAATCATAGTATCGCTTAGCCATATAGTAATCAATGGTATTGTTCAGGGTACCAAGACCATGTTCATACATATAAGCAAGACTGAAACATCCATGGGGCGACTTGGCGTGAGCTGCTTTACTATAAAGAGTAAATGCCTTCTCATAATCTACAGGGATTCCAGCAGAAGCAATTCCATCATAATAAATATCACCAAGAAATATCGTAGTATCGATATCGCCTTGATTGCTAGCCCATTCAAAGTATTTAATGGCAAGCATGACCCGATCATGGGTAAACAGTTTAGTACCTTTAAGAGGAAACGGATCTAATTGATAAAGTAACCAACCGGCGGAAATCTGGGCTTTTTGGAGTCCCTGTTCGGCAGCAATCAGATACCCCAACAATGCATTTTTATAATTGTACTTTGAAATTTCGTCTAAACTATACTTTAAGATTGGATAAAATAATCCACTTAGTCTCTCTAAAAATACTTTAAAGTAGAAAACGTTATTGGAACAAGTGTGTTGTTGCATTATACCCTTTGGGATACCACGTTGAATGAATTCTCCGTAATGATAAAGAGCTTCGACATCACCTCTAGTCACAGCATCACGCATAGCATTTACAATAGTAGGTCTATGAGTACTTGACATGATATCACCATGAGGGGCTTGAGAAATAAGGAGCTTGGAAAGTCTTCTAGACGCCAGTTCTGATTTTTTGGATATGGCCAATTCGTAATAGTTAATTGCGGTTTGAAGGTAGCTAAAAGAATCAACCAAAGCTTCTGTAGGAGGAATCATTTGGTTTTCGTACATGAATCCAAGATCACTTAGTGCTTCTGAGGTATTATAAATACTGGTCAGGGTTTTCAAATATTCATAGGCCAATGGGTAATTTTTAGAAGTGCCCTGGCCCTTTAGAAACATATGTCCCAAGAGCAGAAAACACTTACTAACATGAAGCTTTTCAGCATCGGAGAAAGAGTAGCGGGATTTGTACGACTGTAATTCGTGGCCATATTTGGCACATTCCTGGAGTAACGATAGGGCTTTTCCGTAGTTTTTGGGTACATTGTAGTAACCGTCATATTCGTACAAGGCATTAAAGTAGTTAAGAATGATTTTTTTATCAAAGGTATCCATATTAAAGTCGTGTTCGTAATCGTCCAAAAACTTGCGATTGGAGGTAGTTACCGAACTTGGGGATTCACTTACAGATTTACCGTAGATGCCATCAATAAAGTCGGGCAATTTGATATTAAACGAAGTCTCTGTGGGTTCCATGTGATCGTCATTTTCCAAGAGATGCTTATAACCCCACAGAGCCAAACGGGAATAATATACAAGAGCCAATTGGCAGTTTTTCGGGACACCAATGCCCTGTGACAAGCGATACGCCATTACTAATAAGCAGTTGACATCATCGAGGTCGACTCCCAATTGGTAATAGACCTGGGCCTTGGCAGGGTTGGGTTCGATTTCACCAAACATTCCTGTAGAGTACATGAACCCCAACATGAAGTAGGCGTGTCCATTGGATTTTATTTCGACGGCCTGTTGATAATATGCCAATGCCTTGGTGTAGTTAGCGGGTATTGACATGTTACCAAACGTATAAATATCAGCTAACGCCACCAAGGCATCGGGGTTTGTGAATGTGTTAGCGGAGACCATGAGCTGGGGGAGCACGTTTTCCATGACGCTGGCGGCGTCAATGTCGACCCAGACCTTGTGGTTGAAATCTTTGGTGTGGGAATTGTACAGGGGGATATTCTTGATTTTATAGGCGTAGTCGTCGTCGGGTGGCAAATGAGGGGAGTATGCATGGAGCGCCACAATAGCGGCGGGGTAGGGGTCTGATTCCACCGCCACCGCCGACGCCACCGCCCAACAGACCCCAGGCCATAGCACCATTACTCGTAGCAACGCCCACCAATAACGACACATTAGTGATAGATCACAATCGCGCCGCCATCGCGCGCCCACCAAATAATTATGTCTGGAACAGCAGTTATGTCTGAGGAGGCGATATTTCGGTCGGCACCAATGGCATTGGTCCAGTTCTACGTGACGATCGAAGTGGCCCGGGACGTGGTGTACGGGCTAGGGCGTATGGAGATGGTGCACTTCCGGGACTTGAACGCCAAGTTGACGTCGTTTCAGCGGACGTTTATCGGCGATCTACGAGCAATCGACGCCGTCCAGAGCCAATTGGGGTATTTGGCGGTGGCAATGGCGCGGCACGGTGTCGGCGTCGGCACCGCCAAGACGTACCAGCACCTTCAGGCCGATATGAAGCCGTTACCGTCGCCTCTGGAAATGGACGCCGTGACGAGCCACATCAACGCCGTGTTTGAGCGCATCAAGCACCTCGACGACTCGTACCGCGGGCTCGTCGCCCAGAGGAGGGGGTTGGTGGAAAATAGGGCGGTGTTGGTGATGGTGAACCAGTTCCATCGCACCAGTGGCTGGGCCGGCGGTCGCACTAGACACCGCGGGGCGCGGGACGGGGCGCGGGACGGGGCGCGCGACGGTGGTGCGCGAAACGGTACCAGCGTTGGTGGTAATAGCGACGACGACGACGACGACGACGACCGTGTGGCGTTGTTGCAAGACCATTTGGAGTTGGCAGTACAAGACCCCGGCGACCTTGGCTACAATGCCATCGCCGGTACCGTAGCTCGGTCGAAAGTGAATTTATTGCGGACGATCCTCTGGCGAACCTTGCGAGGCAATTTATACTTTGACGAACAACCCATGGACCAGGACGTGGAGGGCCAGGACGGGGCGGACGACGTCAAAAGCACATTCATCGTCTACGTGCACGGCGACTTGGTGAAACGAAAAGTACGCCGGGTAATTCATTCTTTGGACGGAACGACATTTGACAATATTTACGGTACGGAAGATGTCCGGGACCAGGAACTCCATAAAGTCAACGACAAGTTGAACAGTGTGGACGCGGTAATGCACGCCACCCAGAACCACCTTGTGGCCGAGCTCTTGGTGGCCCAGGAATCGTATGCTGATTGGCTGTATCACGTGCAACGAGAAAAGGTAATTTACGATACCTTGAACAAGTTCGACATGGACGGCACGCGGCGGTGCTTGGTGGGTGAGGGCTGGGTCCCCAAGAACGATATTCCCCGAGTAAAGCTGGCGTTGCGGCGAGTGATAAGAATGAAACAGCGTCCATCACCGGTGACTCACGACATTTCCTTGGACGAGGCCCCAAACTCTCCCGAAACCAATTTTTCGTCATCCAACTTGTCACCAGCGTATACGGAGTCACTATTTGCTGTTGATGAAGAGGTTCCCAGCGATGAAGATAGTGACCAGCTTGTGGCGGTGGTCAACGAACTCGCTACCAATAGAACTCCACCAACTTACCACAAGACCAATAAATTGACCCAGGCGTTCCAGGCGATTGTCGACGCCTACGGGATCGCCACGTACCAAGAAGTGAACCCAGGACTCGCTACCGTAGTGACGTTTCCGTTTATGTTTGCGATTATGTTTGGCGACATTGGCCACGGCATTATCGTGTTGTTGATTAGTCTTTACCTTGTGGGCAACGAGGCCAAGTTGGGATCCCAGAAGAACAAGGACGAGATCTTTGATATGGCATTCACAGGGCGATACGTGTTGTTGCTTATGGGAGGATTTTCCATTTACACTGGGGTTTTATATAACGACATTTTCTCCAAATCGTTAACGTTATTTAAATCGGGCTGGAAGTTTGAAATCCCCAACAACTACGACCAAAACCCCACCACCATCACCGCCACCAAGGTCCAGGGCCACACGTATCCCCTTGGCCTCGACTGGGCCTGGCACGGCACCGACAATAATCTTTTGTTCACCAACTCCTACAAAATGAAACTCTCGATTTTGATGGGATTTGTCCACATGGACTATTCGTTTTTCCTTAGTTTGGTGAACTATCGATTCTTTCGATCCCACGTCGACATTATTGGCAACTTTGTCCCGGGGTTTCTCTTTATGCACAGCATTTTCGGGTACCTTTGTGTAACTATTGTCTATAAATGGAGCGTGGATTGGCTTGGTTCTGGCCGACAACCTCCGGGGCTTTTGAATATGTTGATTAATATGTTTCTCTCACCGGGGACCATCGAGGACCCGTTGTACCGGGGCCAGGCGGTGGTCCAGGTGGTGCTAGTGTTGGTGGCAGTGGTGTGTGTGCCGTGGTTATTGCTCTACAAGCCGTTAACGTTGCGGAACCGCAATAAAAAGGCCGTGGCCTTGGGCTACAGCGACTTGAACTCCCAGCACCATCACCGTACCCAGGTCCACGAGGAAGAGGCGGCGTTGTTTGCGGTTCCTGACTCCGATTCCAATAGTTTGGCCGATTCCAATAGTTTGGCCCCAGACGACAATTTCCAATTCCCCAACGACATCGAACCCCTTCATGCCAATAGTGCTAGCCACGGCGACGTGGACGGCTTTGATTTGGGCGACGTGGTAATCCACCAAGTGATCCATACCATTGAGTTTTGCTTGAATTGCATTAGCCACACGGCGTCGTATTTGCGATTATGGGCGTTGTCGCTTGCCCACGCCCAATTGTCGACGGTGTTATGGACGATGACGATCCAGAACGCGTTTGGAATGACGGGGGCCAAAGGTGTAGCGATGACAGTGGTGCTTTTTGGGTTTTGGTTCATTTTGACAGTATGCATTTTGGTATTGATGGAAGGAACCTCGGCAATGCTTCATTCGTTGCGTTTGCATTGGGTCGAGGCCATGTCCAAGTTCTTTGAGGGCGAAGGCTACGCCTACGAACCGTTGACGTTTGCCAATATCGAGATCTAAGGTTTATTTGACATATACACGCTAATCCAAGTTGATTTTGCGGCCTGACGATAACATCCGTTGCACTTCATCCAAAGTCCATGGTTTAGGACGGTTTCTCATCTTGTTGTGCAACTTATCTTTGATGGCATCCACCGACATTCCTCTTCGTTGGGCTTCTTCTTCGATAAACCGAATGATTTTCATTCGTGTATGACGAAACTGTCTTTCGGAACTTCCGTGAAGCTTGAGCCATTCGGTTATCAGAATGTCGTTATCTTCCAATTGTTTTTCGAGCGACTTGAAGTCTTGCCACATCTCATAGACATTGATGGGCTGACGAGAAAGTCTTCTGTGAAGGGCTTTGCGGCGATTAATGGTGTGTTCGGTTTCGGAAATCGAGGGTCGTGCTGCCATAGGCATATGTGGTGGCATGTGCAGAGCCATGGGCATGTAATGCAGGGGCATGTGGGGGGCTGAAGGTGGCATCGGCACTATCTGCGGCGGAATACCCTGCAGGTGCGGCAGGGCTGCATGCACTGCATGCACTGCATGCGCAGTATGCGCAGTATGCGCGGTATGCGCGGTATGAGGCGAGTGATCGAATAACGGGATTTGTAACGGTGGTAACTCTTGTTTTACCAAGGTCTCACCACCAGAATGGAAACTAGGCATGCGGGATTGTTGTCCTGGTTGCAGCGGCGGGCTTATAGGTTGATGGTATATGGGGTTATTGATAATGGAAAAAAAGTTCAGGTGACTGTTGGTTAATCTCGTTGCTAAATCTAAGCTATTAGCCACGCTATGATTTAATGTTTGGGGTTTAGGGTGCAAATCAGGGTTCTTTGACACTTGGTCAGTGTATACATTATGTTGAGCCATGAATTTCTCTAAATCATGATAAATTGACGTTTGTTGCTTGATGAAAAAATCAATCTGGTGTTGTAGAGCATGGATTTGACGTTGTTGCTCTGCCTGTAAGTCAAGAATGTTATTCAACGACAGCTCGTGAGGTTTAGAGCTAGAACTATAAGATTGGGCTATTTTCGGAGAAATATCCTGTAACCCACCAGCATTTATGACTTGATCACTGAAATGATAAAATACAGCCGAATTGAAAATAGAATGGTTGACCAAAGGGTTATGGGGGAAGTAATGCCGTATCACCACCATATCCTGGACTAAACTGCGTCTCAACATGTCCAAGACATTTTTGACTCGGATCTCAAAGATATCGTCGCCAGCATCATTTATAAACGGAAATATTTGGTCGACTAAATCTTGAGGAGGTTCCAAGTCTCTATAAATATGATAATTGTTAATGGAATCAAATCCGCTATATTGAGCAAGCACTTGTGAGGGAAGATGGTTGATATTGGTGGATTTCGGCAGATCACTAATTGGAGGATCGTGGATGTTGATGAATTTGCTAACATTAAAGTCAATTTCACCAAGTTTCGCCATATCCAAGGCTCGCCGTATGGATTTTTGCTGTTGACTATGACTGATGGACTGGGTTTTGTTATTGCCCTTGATGAGTTTGGTGTCGCTAAATGAAATCAATGGCTTTGATTTAGGACTCATGGGAATTGGCTGAGGAGTACTATTAGGGCTCCCAGAGGGACTGACTCCGCCACTAAGACTATTGGGACTACTGGTGTTTCCAGGACTAGTTGCATTGCTATCCAATTCAGTAGTGCCATAATTATCTTGGAGATGCAATCTGGCAAACAAGTATAGGGCAATTGCCGAGTGAAGACATTTGTCTACATATTTGTGTCTCAAACACCCGTAATAGTAAATATCATCATCATTAGCCTTGATCACCAAGGCATTACGCTTTTCTCTAGTTTCCGGTGTCATCAATGGAAATATCAGCATATCACGGATCTTAATATCTCTTTTTTGGTTGTTCCTCAATGTAAGAGCGTTGCTTAGGAGGTAATCTACCAACGTACGAAGATTCAAATGCTCAGCTCCTTTATCGTCATTCCTCCATAATTGTCGTAACACTTCCTCAAGATCGCCAATGTCGGGGTCTTTAAGTTGAGAATATTCCATGATTCGTCTTTTTAATACTTATTTATATTTTTCAGTCTCTGGTAATTATGATACTGTATAAATCCTTGGGATTTGTGTCTCACAATTGTAATTTAAACTTTGATGGGACATACAAGTTGGACGCGGGTTGTACTATTTATATATGTATCGAACAATCTAGGTTGCATGCAAAGTCACCAATATACTATGCTTCCAAGAAAACTTCAGTAGAAAATGGTATGATATAATTACAATGTTAGTATTCATATACAGTACCACGAACAAATCTATATTTATTGCCTGTTATGCATACGTTCTTGGCTACTAGCGGAAAAAAGAAAATCCGCTAATGCGTCAAACGGGCACTGTGATTCCAGGGCTACAAATAAAATGCGCATGACCCCTGGTATTCTGTGTAGCCATAGGTGTTGGTTATTTCTAAAGACAAAGAGAAACCTGTTGGAGAATAACATAGAAGGGAAATTCCCCACTCAATAAAAAGGTTTCTGTAATAATGGTTTTTGTGTGTGTAAAGCTTGTTGTTATAGTATAGCTCATCGCGGTAATACGTCACGCAGAAATAGAAATCAATGACAATGCGTTCAGCATTATGCACCTCTATAATCAGGATATAGTAAGATGTTATTTTTAATTCGTTTTCTATAGCTTCTATTCAACATTTCAGAAACATATTTACTCATGACGTACCTATAGCTTCATAAAATCATGATTCTACATAAAGATGTCTTATTGTATAAATGGAAGAATAAAGTAAATTTTCGAAACTAGAATGAAATAGCTAGCGCTTTATCACTAAAACGAATATCGTAGAATAAGGTTTTTCACAATACAAAAGCAAACTGTTTTCAATTAGATTAATGTCGCATAATAAGGGTATTAATTCACTATTACGATAAAATTAATGATGCATAAGAAGTTTATATATCGCTATAGTTAACCAGACTATTCTTCAGGATGATTTACTCTGTTGAGTATGCTCCAGTAGTAGAGAACTAACAAGATTTTTATTTGCAAGAGCTGGAACGGAAAGGAGGATAAAGTTACTATTAATCCGATAGTAATGTATTAAAATTTTTTTAAATCTTTTAGACTGATGCCACTATAACTACGAGTATTTATCTTTTAATTAATTGTTACTATCTTTATCTTTATTAGAGTTTTTATCGTCAACAAGGATAAACAATTTAAGTTCAAGTTTATGTTCGGGTAGTTCCTCAGTTCTACTCTATTGGTCAATCTTTAATCTTATACATACCTTAATACTTTTTGTATCATCATAAACAATTACTGATGAAGACTAATGTATCTTAAAGCTTAATGACTTTTGAGACATCGAACTGCACGACATTATTAGTGATAACACGAGTTTGGTAATTGTCTCAAATTATCTTTTAATCCGACGACTCGAGTCCAATAGCTATAGTTGACGATTAGGAGCATGATAAAATATTGCCGCTAAAGAATTTAGTTACAATAACAAGTACAGGGGATATGGTCTCCGGATTAGAGGGGTTATTTAAAGTTGCGTTTTAGCAAGCGGAAGCGCATTGGTTATGCATGGATGCATCTATGCATATCACGCCACTCCTAAACTATTTATAGCCCGATAAGAGATTCTTCATATAACTTATAATAACCTATACACACTTATTCTCCACCGTTTAATAAAATACCCTTTTTGGTAATGACGTCATTCAATTGGCACGTCAAATCACGATCCATGTAATCTGTGCTGGCCAAAAACTCCTTCATCACTCTAATTACGTTGTCTAATACTCCATCATGAGACTCGCAAGGTATCACAATGTCCAAGACGTTATAAATGCTTGTAAACGATAAAAGTGAGGGAATTGAAGATATAGACAAATACGACACCAATTTCGCCAATTTTAAAGGGTCATTATGATGGCATTGAATCAATGACGTCACTAGAACAATAAACTCGTCCTGTGACACGATATGCAATGCCGATATGAATTCCTTGGAGCTTTTAATGTGAGGCTGCAGTGAGATATCAGTTTCTTCAGAGTTTTGGATTGTGGATGAATCGTCGTCGGATATTTCCGTATCTGTCAATTCGATACCGTTTAGTGAAACATTGACAATATGTAAACCATTATCGACTCTTCTCTTTATGGTTTTCATTAATTCTACAGCATGTTGTTGGGGAAGTATGGCGGTTTTGAACAAATCAAGGTATTTGTTGGATATGGTATTCTCATTCAATAAAGATTCAAGACACTTTATATCTTTCACCACAGCTTCATTGGACTCTTCACTCATACAGTTATTCAAATAAATACAATTCAAGTCAAAGATAATCTCCACGAGTCGCCAATTGAAAATTAATTCATATAAATCTTTGGTATTACGATAAATGTCCACGTATTTCACGTAATCTCCATCGGTTATACCGTGATTTATGGATTTCCCGTTCACCAAATTTGTTAATCTACTTATAACATTAGATGAAAACAAACTGGTACCGTCTACGTCCTTAATAAGCTTATTGAGCTTCACTAAACCTTCATTTCCAGACACTTGTGTCAAATTCAAAAGTAACGAATACCGTAAACTCATTCCGATTCCAAATACACTTTTCAAGAATGGATGCTGTTTAATCAAAACACAGCCTACAAGTAAATTCAATAACACATTTTCAAATGTAGTTTCTACTGTGGTCAAATAAAGGTAATCCTGGACTAAACTGGCAAAACTAACACGGGTATGGCCCCGTAATGTTTGAATAATTGCTAGTTTTCTATCGTCATCAATTTTTTTCGGTAAACTAACACCCAATGTCACAAGCAAACAAGACTTGACCAACCCCATCTGATTTTTTTTATCACCAACATTGAAATCGACACCAAAAACCTTACTCAAACAGCCCAAAACTAATAAGAGCTTTAACATTAGCCAGAATTGGTGGATATACGGAGTTTGCCAAAGAAAGCTGGGGAAAAAAGGCACAGAGCTTAAACCCCGGAAATCACTTTCACCCCCAAACATCGATGTTCCTACCACAGCAGCTATGCCGCCTAAAAGATACTTGTTTGACGAGTTTTGAGACGCGGACGACCCCACCTGGTTGATATCCAAAGGCTCAACGTTCATGGGATCGAATCCAAAGAGATCATCGTCTACAACAAACTGGGAATTGATTGGCGTGGACTCAAGCGACGTTATAGGGTCTGGCGGAAATGAGACATTGTCGGACGGAGGAATCTGGGGCAACGAATTATTGGCCATTGCAATTAATTGCGATAACTGGGAATTCTGTTGCTTCAACAGTTGGTTTTTGGTTTCTAAATGTTTGATATATTCGGTAGCCTTGGTTAAGACCGAGGCTTTGTTCAACTTGGCCGCTGGAGTTAACCCCTCTAAATCATCAACAGTTACGTTTTGAGACCCACTAGCAATTCGTAATGATGGTACGGTATCTCTCAACATTAGTATTTTACTATTAATATTGGTTCTATACTTTTTTTCAATCATATTATGGGACACCTTATCCTTTTTAGGCTTGATTATCTTTCCGGGCTTAGATTTGAGAGACTCTTCCCCCAAACTTTCCCCAAAATTCTCCGGAGATGTATGGGTACTACTGGACGAAGGATTACTCAACGGAGTAAACTCGTTTGTCGATAATACCGAGCCGTTATTGCCGTCCGAATAATCATTCACCAACTGCTGCTCAAAGTCATCGCCCAAGTTCCATTTGGTTTCGTCCTGTTTGTCCAATGGATCGGGTTTTATGGCAAAAGGGCCCGAAATGGTATTGAGAAAGTCGTTGGTATTATTAAAGTTCAACCAATCTTCAAAGTCTGTCATAATAAAAGTCCTGCTATAATGGAGTTTTACAGTCTTGGGTTTGATTGGTTCTTGTTAGTTTCTGGAAACTTTCTTCAGGGTTTGTAAAAACACTAATGACTATCAAATTATCAGTGGGGTGATTTTGAGAATCGAACCATTTCTTATATAAGCAGGAAATTGTCGCGCGCAAGAAATTGTCGCGCCTAGGAAATTGTCGCGCTGCAACCCGCAGGGATCAAATGGGTGGTAAGCCGTTACGACATATGGGACATTGCAACTTATACTTCATCCAGTCCTCTAAACATTCGCTATGGAATATGTGGAAGCATGGGGTTATCATGTAACTCTTGTTCAAATTGAGTTTCTTTTTATTGGTTTTCTGGATCGGTAATTCTACAGGGGCCATACATATAATACAGTCAGTCTTGCATGTAATGACATCATCTTGCAGGGACTCTGCATCAATGTTGGTCAATAAATCCGAGCCATAATGCTCTAAATCATTCAAATTGATTACCGGGTGGTAATTGTACGCCTTTGGTAACCATTTATCATTGATCCAGAACCGAGGACTGATAACATTTTGTAAGTAAATGAGTAAAAGCTGCAAGCCCACCCAGCTATTGAGAAATATCATAAACCCAATGTTTTGGCCATGACGAAACGGATTCGGCAATAAAAACACGTAATTTATGGGTATGAGCCGCACTAACGTCGTGCCAACAATGAATTTCACAGTAAAAGGAATACGACGGTTTTTCAAGGTGTTACGGAAGAATTGCGGGACCCAAAAACTATTGAGAACAGTTAAACCAATAATCTCAAATACACTACGGTACAGTTTTCGCCACATGGTAGAATTTAGCACCAAAAACGTCGTGATGATGGTTATTGCAAATCCCGGAGCAAAGATCGAGTTCCATATACTAGCGTCTTCACCTTCAAACCGGGTGGGCGCGGATTCGGGCGGTGGTGGTGGTGGTGGTGGTGGCAGCGCGGGAGCCTCGGTGGCACTGTCCCCCGCCGCCACCGCGACCGCTTCGGTATTCTCGTTCTGAGCGCCCCGCAAAATATGCCACCATGTTGTGGCCCTCTCGTTAATTTGAGCCTTCATTACTTGGGTCAAAAACCCCATTTCAAAAACCCCACACATGATATATGTAAAAATCGTGATACACGCTAAAATCAAATACAAGTTCTCGTACACTGTTGATATTAGCAAAAACACCAATGCCACTAAAGCATCTTGATACTGTAACATCATTAATGTTATAGAGGAAATATTCGACAATTGGCCCGGGGTCTTGCACCGCCTGATCTGGTCCATAAACAAGTACAACTGGACGAGAATCAATCCTATAAACCAAATCAATACGTGGCGTACTTGACGATTTACGATTTCCTTCTTTTCGCCTTGTAAATTGGTACTTTCAAACACAACACCACAATCAGGCGAATACATAATCATCTTCTTTATGTTAATTTTGGGCAATTCTTTGTTTATTGGCTTTCCCGTTGGACTCAACAACTCTTGGTCGATTTCTCGCAACTCATCCACCTGATATTCCGTCTTGGCTAATTGTATATAGTTAATAAATTCACACTTTTCGTATGACTTGCTGATATATTGATTCATGTCATCCATGCTGACCTGTTTTTCGATATCCGTCCCATTCAATAATTGACTGATTAATACCTGAGATTTGTTGAAGTAATTCTCATTCAAGGTTAACGATGGTAATCCAATTGTACCTGAGAATTTAGCACTGCTAGTAATCAGGATAATAGCACCAGTATCTTGGAAATAGACTCCGTTCGTTTCTATTTCATCATTTACCAATTCAGGTTCATCATAAACGCTGAATTTCAATTTCACCATCAACGCATCATGGATTTCTTGTTCTTTATTGTATATAAACTTGGAAAACTCAGGGTTTTGATAATTATACCCAAGCGACTTGATGTCAATACTCATTTTACCATGATTGAAGCTGATATTACCTGATTTAACCACCTGGGGTTCATTTAACGGGTCAACTTGATTTACCGAATCAAAGTAATTCCGCAAGTATTCCGGTAATTCCATGTTATAATGATCCGTTGTACGTTGCTTACTAAACTCCCCATAAACCGTACCACTTATATTCAATAAATACCCCAAATCAGTAGGGCTCTGGACCTTTTCCACCCCCCAAAAGTCCCGTACTTGGTCACTAATGGTATTGGGAAGAATGCTAAATTTTTCATCTTCAATAAACGGCTGATTCAAACTGAATTCGTGAAACGGCCAATCCTTGACTTGTTTCTTATCTCTCATATCCTGATAACTCAACTGGAACCCGGTCAAATTGCCATATCCCTGATAATAATGACGGTGATGCAAGTCCTTTTGTTCGACACTCAACGATTTTTGGAACGTCTCTAGCGTTTTCCGTTCCTGATATGAGTGTGGCTGGTCGTTTCCATTCGGCAATGAGAGGAAAATGAAGATTATTATGAAGAATACAATGCTTTGTCTATCTAGGGCCATTTTGCTGTTGTCGCACCAGTTCGCGGTGTTTGTACCACGACGTCGCTTTGTACACCGCTCGGTACACCGCTCTTTACTACAGTGTACTAGTTTTGCTTTAGTAGTTCGTAGATATATATTAATCTAGCATTAAGATTCGTAAATTGGTATAAATACATTTGCCTGCAATTATGAGCTCTATAATAAAATGCCAGTAATCAAACACAGCATGAGTTATTATAATTCAGTTACTGTTTATACAGAAGAACTTTGTTCCAAAGGTTCAGTGGACGCCGAAGGTTTCACGGGAGCTTCGGTTGTTGATGGCCGAGGTGCTACTGAAGGTTCTGCCTTGGTGGAAGGTTCTGGTTCCACTGAAGATTCAGGGACAGTTTCTGAGGTTTCTGGTGATTGTGAGGATTCAGCGGCTTCCGAAGGCTCAGAAGACTTGGTGGGCTCAACTGATGTTGATCCAGTAGTCTGGTGTGTCTTTGTTGTAGTAGTAGATCCAGACTGTGTGGTTTCGTCTTCACAATCTTCGTCGTCATCATTATCTGAATCATCCGGTTGTTGTGTAGGCTGGGCTCCAGGGCCCTTTGTTGGTTGACCATTAGTTTGTGGACCCTTGGGTCCAGGTACCTGGGTTTGATGAGTTTGGACCTGGGTTTCAACTTGGGTTTGGACTTGAATGTCGTCAGTAGTCACACAACTGGTTTCGTCGTCATTAAAAAACTCGTCGTCGTCGTTGCCAGCTTGGGGACTAGGGCCCGGAGCAAATGTCATCTGGGTAAAGAAATTAGTGGTGGTGGCTTGACACTCATCACAATTAGTGTCACATTCCTCACCTTCATCGTCGCTATCTAAACCGAAAAAGTGTTCCATCATTTCCCAGAATCCCATATTGTCGTCGTCTTCGTCTTCACAAGTGACATTGGTACAGTCACATTCTTCTCCGCCCTGGCCTCCAAACACGTTGGAACCAGAACCAGAGCCTGAACCAGAGCCGGAACCAGAGCCAGAGCCAGAGCCGGAACCGGCACCGGTATCGCAATCATCTTCTTCATCGTCACTAAACTCATCGGAATCGGTGGTTACGGAACCAGGGATTTCCATGGTCGTGGTGTGGAAGGAAGTGACGGTTTCTTTGTTAACTACCGTGGTTTGGGTGACGACATTTACGAGTGTCACGGTGTCACAATCGTCTTCGCCCTCACCGTCGTTGTCAAAGTCCGTAGTGGCCTCAGTGGTAGTTATAGTAGTGACCTGACCGTTAAACGTGGTGGTCAAAGTGTTTATGTGTGTAGTTGTGACGGTATCACAGTCATCTTCGTCGTCGTCGTCCGAAGTAGTGCCTTTTGAAGGAAGCACAGTTGGCTGCGACTTGGTTTGTGTGGTTGGGTCGGGGACGGTGGTGCTTTCGTCTTCACAGTCTGAATCATCAGGATCAGAGGGGTCCGTAGGAGCCACAGGAGCAGACCGGTGTGATGTGGAGGGGGTAGGAGCCACTGAAGTTGGGTCGTCGTCCTCACAATCAGAGTCGTCAGCATCCGACGACGTTTTGGGCACTGAAGTTTGTGGATCAGATGTCGTTTTGGCACTAGAAGATCCCAGTGTGACTGTTGGGGCCACCGATGGGTCTTCGTCTTCGCAATCGGAATCGTCGTCGGAAGCAATTGACGAAACTGGATTAACTGAGGCTACTGACGAAACCGGGTCGACAGGAGCAGTGGTTGCAACGCTCGTGGCAACAGTAGGGATCACAGAAGAGGGGTCTTCGTCTTCACAATCGGAATCATCAGCATCTCCCAGAGAAACAGGATTCAGGGAAACAGGATCTGCGGTAGTAGCAACAGATTTGGACGTGGCTGCTGGCGACGACACAACTGGGGCCGTAGGAATTACACTGGGAATAGCACTAGTGTCATCATCTTCACAGTCTGAATCGTCGTCGGTGACCGAGGAACTGCTGGAATCCAATAACTTGGCCAAAAATCCTTCGTGCGTGGCAGAACTAGAAACTGACGTTATCGTCGAGCTCTCGGCCGAACTTACTGTTTCCGAATGAGACCCGAATAAATCGTCGAAAAAACCACCAGAGGTGGTACTGGACAATTCCGAGCTTGATTCACTAGATAATTCCGTAGAACTTGGTTCTTCACTGGAAAATTCCGTAGAACTTGGTTCTTCACTGGAAAATTCCGTAGAACTTGGTTCTTCACTGGAAAATTCCGAGCTTGTTTCTTCGCTACTGCTTGAAGTAGCAACGTCAGACGATGTACGACTAGCAAACAAAGCCTGGAAAAAGTTGCCTGAAGTTTTGGTTGCCGTGACAGAAGCAGCACTAGAAATAGAAGTAGCTTTCGAAACGGAAACAGAACTAGCTTTCGAAACGGAAACAGAACTAGCACTAGAAACGGAACTTGAGCTGACATCAACCGAATCTGGCGTTGAGCTGGAATCGTCATTTGAATCATCAGACTCAAGACCAAGCAACTTGAGGAAATCGGATCCACTAGAAGTTTTTGTGCTTTTAGGTGTAGCACTTGTAGTCAAACTTGGCGTTTCTGCAACATCAGCAGTTTGTAATACAACCGGACTGGAATCTATTTCAGAACTGGAACTACTGGAACTACTGGAGCTGGAGCTGGACCTGCTGAACGTGCTATTAGCAGCAGTTATAAAATCAAAGTCAAAAGTACTGGAACTCGACAATGAACTGGAAGAAAATGCTGGAATCGAAGCTGCTGCTGGATCTGCATTAGGTGCAGCAGGTGCATTAGGTGCAGCAGGTGCATCAGCAGCAGCAGGAGCTGCGTCGTCACTGGTATCATCCTTAACAGACGAAAACAAACTCAGCAAACTCAGAAAACTAAATCTCTTAAATAAGCCGGGACTGTCATTGACTTCTGTACCAACAGTTTGACTGATCAACGATAAAACTATTACACAGCTGGAAACAGTATTCAATTTCATATTGACGTCGACTTGAGTTAATCTACTGTTAAAATTGTACTGGGTAGGTTTCTAACGATAATTAGTATAGAGAAAAATTTCAATAATTAAGGAGTTGATAATTTATTTATTTGATGGCCCTTCATGTAAATGTTGCTGAAATGGGCATTAAAAATGGAGGAGGTTGTTCATTACTTATCCCAATGCGGTAATAGTATCAACAGGACATAGTTACTCAATTAGGAAGGTTAATGGGAATCGTGTGTATATGCACTCCTGTTTACTGTAACAGGAAATTTTCTCTACAGCAGGTTTGGTAGCCACACATCATTGTCTGTAATTACTTACCGTTTATGGTTTAGACCACACTAGGTTTATTAACCAATGTGGTAATAAGTTAGACGGTATTGGTGCTAGGGTTGACCATTGCTTTGACGATACCACACACATCATGGTGTTTAGGGTGTTCCCATGGAATTGGTACGGATTACTCGGAGGTTGTGTTGTTTGGCATCGACCTTCATGTCATGGTTGTTGTCCACCGTAGTGCTGCAGTCTTGAGGGTGGTGGTTTGGGTTTGATTTTAACGTGGAGAAACCAAAAATGGATATTTAATTATCAGTTTGCAAAACTTCCCTTTTGGGCAAAGTAATGGAGGAAAGTCGTGTCCGGGCCAAGCACCTACTATTTTAGTTATAAAATACCAATACCCTGGAAATTACTGGGTTTATCATAATTTTAAGAGTCAGTTAACCAAACAAGTATAGAATGAAGTTAACTTCACTTTTAACGTTTTCATTCGTTTCGTTATCTTTGGCAGCACCAGCACCAGCCCCAATTGTTGAGGGTAATGATATTGCTGCAAAAATATCTGAAATTAATTTTGGTGGTATTTTGAATTCGATTCATAGTTATGTTTCCGATAAGGAGGCTTCTTCTCAACTCCAACAACGGAACGACGATACCATCAATGAGCTTTTAAGTGACTTGAGTTCTTCATCCTTGGTTACTTTGGCCAAGAGTCTTAATTATACCAAAATATCACATCAAGTTTTGGACAAGATTGAACATCTTGATGGTGTAAACTTGACGTCGTTGATCAAAGAGTCCGGTGTCGCTAAGAAGTTGTTTAAACAATTTTTAAACGATGCTGACTTTTCTTCTTTAGGCTTAAGTCATGCTAAGAGATTATTAAATGAGGGTTCTTTGGACTTGAATGCCAGACAAGCTGACCCTGAACCCGAAGTCATTGACAAAAGAGATGATACTTTAGCTAATCTTGTTAATAGTTTGGCGGATTCCGGACTTTTGGCTTCTGCTGCTTCGTCATTATTAAATAGTTCTGATATCAACACTGTTGAATTATTGATGAAAACTGGTCTTAAAAAAATCGACTTTAATACCGTTTATGATAAGTTAAAGAGCTCTAACTTGGTTTCAGGTTTAGTGTCTAGTTTGTTACAATCCAGAGACACCCACGGTGAATTTGGAAATGCTTTAAATGAACAATTTAAAAGAGATCAATTATTAAACGAAATCCAAGCTATTGCCACCACCAATGATGCTGCCTCGATAGCTGATGATGCCGTACCTACTGACGTACCTACTGCCGTTTCAAACGCTGTTTCGACACCAGCAACCAAATCTTCTGTCCCAACTACCACGTCTGGGGGAGATTTCTTAGGCGGTCTTTTGGGAGGCCTTGGTGCTAATTCTGGCACCACTTCTACACATGTCCCAACAACCACTTCTAGTGCTAGTCAAAATTCTGGTTCTAGTGCTACCGGAGGATTTGCAGGTTTGTTAAATGGTTTATTAGGTGGAGATTCTGCTTCTTCTGCAACACCAACTTCTTCGACTGCTTCTTCTGCGCCAAGTGGTGGTTTAGGTGACTTGTTGAACGGTCTTTTAGGCGGTAGCACTCCTTCCACTTCAAGTCAAGCCGATGCATCATCTACTGCAACTGGTGAAGGTCTTTTCAAATCATTATTTGGAGACTCTTCAAATTCCACCAACTCAGATTCTGATTCAGAAGCATCTTCAGCTCCCTCTGGTTCTCTTGGGTCCTTGATTGATGGTCTTTTAGACGACGTTTTAGGAGTTAATTCTTCAGAGCCTACACATCCAGGAAATGCTGGCGGTGCTACTTTGGGATCTTTGGTTGGAAGTATTTTTGATAACATTAAAGGTGATATCGGTGGAATCTTTACTGGATTATTACACAGCTTATTTGGGGGTCTTAGTTCGTCAGGAACTGGGTCTTCAGGCAGTTCCGGTTCTGGCGGTTCTTTCTTGGATACCATTTTGGGTTTTGCTATTAGTATTGGTAAAAGTTTATTCAGTAAGCTTTTTAATTGGTTAAAGAATGCATTAGGACACTTTAATTTTGGAAACTTTTTCCATGGTTTGATTGATTCCATATTGGATTTCCTTTTTGATGATGACGGGTCATCATCTTCATCATCTTCAGTTGCTAAGTCTGGTTCTGCAAGTTCTAGTGGCTCCAGCTCCAAGTCATGTTGTTGCAGTGGCTCTAAAAAGATGCTTAAAAGGAGAGCTTTGAAGGCAAAATTCAAGAGAAATATTCATAAAAACATTCATAAAAGAGCTAATGAATTGAAGAATAGTAACATGTATTTAAAGTATTTATGATCATGAATTGTATACCATATACCTAATAAACTAAACCGTATTTACAAAATTAGTAAACAGAATAAAGGTAATTTAAAAGGTGACGTATGTAATACAGTCAAGTAAGTTAATTTAATCAAGAGTAATTTGTCATATATTAGCATATTTTAGCAGATATTAGCGGATATTAGCAGATATCAACTCTAATTTTAGCTTACACCCTACAGATTCATGGTCAATCACCAAGTTAATGACAGATATAGATGAAAAGTTAGTCCAATTTATTATCTCGATGCCCATGATCATGTACACCATACCTGGAACTGAGTAATTTCGAGTCTTGGGTTCTGCTTCCCAAACGAACCCACTTTCTGACAACTTATCCATTGAAACGGACCAGTCTGTCATTGGAACCATTACGGATAAAGATATAAGGGATGTATTAAACGACTTCATTTATGATAATACCTTATCCAGGGTATCGATATTAAACCTATTTGACCATTGGGTGTTATCGAACGATCCATTGGAAGTAGATTCGACTAACTTTATTTGAAATGGGTTTAAAACCTTTGTCTGAAGTTTTGAATTTCACATACAAGAGAGAAAATTCAATACAAGTTGTAAACACTGAAGAAACATCTTCTTGTTTGCGACCTGATTTCACAATATTCAAAGAGAATGGGACTCCTATGTGTGTTGTAGAAATGAAAAGGCCATTGATCGCCCAGTTTGATCCTTCCCTGACTTCGAATGACGTTTCATTTTTCAATCTGCACGTTCAAGCGATTGTTCGTCAACTCGAGAGCTACATGGTAGCAAGCAAGACCAGGTATGGGATCATTTCCGATTCATACTACCTTGTTCTTGTTGAATTTGAAGCGGATACACCCGTAAACCGTGAGGGTGAATTGACTCTGATCCCACTTAAAACAAGAGTTTTAACCATAAAAAGCTCTGCACCCACATTTTTGGAGGGCTTGATTTTTCTCTTGGTGTGTGCCAAAAAAGATACAAGGCCAGAAGAGTTTTTCACCTTAAGTTCCTCAAAATTATTACATATTGAAAATATTTCAGGAACAGACTAAACGACTGGAGGAGCGTACCAAGCAACTGGAGGAGCAAACTAAACGAGAACAAATCAAAGTAAACCAAACAATCGCAGATATTTTAAAGAAGCAGTTGGATGCAAATGATCGGCATGTGGTTACACCAGGTACCAGTAATAATGAATCTTTAGGATATGAAGCTGTTAAACTTAGATTTAACATCTACGAGTATATCAAAAACTGGAGATTGTTTGTGCAAAGACACACGTCACACTTAGGGCTCCAGGAATATGTCTTTCTATTATGGAGAAGCATATTTTCTTCTCAATTCGAATATCACAAAGCGTTGAGTTATATCTTCACCAATGGTCAGATCCAGGAACTCCTAACGCCTTCCCCTCTTTAAATACTTGAAGTAATGCATTGCTAGAACTAGCATCAACTTCAACTTCCGGTATTGAAGCAAGCAGGCCGGAGGGATTCCTCTCAGACAAATTTAGCACTCTTGACGGTAATTTTCCATTTGTGGATTAACGTAGATTAATATAGTTGCAAAAAGAAACGTAACTTTTTATTATGTTGCACAAACAGACGTATCTTGCAAAAAGTGATGCATCTCAAATTGCACATTGATGTCTCATTATGCAAAGTGATTTCCATACTTGCACCTCAAAATGCAAATAGAATTCAACATGGAAAATGAGTTACGTGTAATCAACGCAACTGCAAATTACCATATATTTAACATTAGAACCTTAGCTATAGAATCTCCTTTATGATGTTTAGTTTTCGCATCAATGAGACCATCACTAGTAACGTTATTAAGACAGACGTCCTGAAAGAGTTGCAGACCCCCTTTTAGCGCCATTACAGCTCTATAAATGCATACTAAGAGCTCATGCATACAAACTTCCAGCGCAAATCCGACCATTAGGTGACGAATACGTCAATGCAGAATTTAAAAATCACAAGAATATTGATAATCCTTTATAGTAGGGTTTTTGGCACTGTGGCAAGACTATTTAAAGACTATTGACGGAGGATTGTGGATGGAAGGTAAACTTTCCCAAAATGATTTAGATAAAATGTCTCCAGAACAAGTTGGCCAATTGTATGAACTAATGCAAGAGGCAAAGAGAGTTCACCAATAATTTTATATTCACAATCCTAACCAGTTAAAAGAATTTGAGGTTTCAAACGATGATTGGACTAAAATATTGTCAGAAGAATTTCCAACTAAAACATTATAGACTCCTTTATCGGAAGCCCATTTGTTTTTATATCCGTCCCAGTATGATGTGGCTTCTTTGACAGATAATTGAAAACTAACACTAGTGGACTCACCCGGACTTAATTCGACTTTAGCGAAATCTTTCAATTCTTTTACGGGCCGTCCGATTTTTGCATCAACAGCCTGAATATAAATCTGAATTATTTCGCCACCTAATACTTTACCGGTATTTTTAACTCTAACTTCAATGTGTACTGTATCATTAACTAATTGAGCGTGCAAATCGCTAAAGGCAAATGTCGTATACGATAATCCAAACCCAAATGGAAACAAAACGTCTTTTTTAGTCTTTTCGTAAAACCGGTAACCAACATAAACATCTTCTCCATACCAGACTTTACCATTTGTAGATCCAAAGTTTAAAAACGACGGATTATCTTCGACCCTTTTAGGGAATGTGAGCGATAATTTACCACTAGGATTGAAATCCCCAAATAATACATCCGCCATGGTGTTTCCTAATTCATTACCACCGTACCATGCCTGTATAATGGCCTGAACCTTATCAGCCCATGGCATTGCTACTGGAGCGCCGGATTGGTTGATAATAATCACATTCCTATTGACTTTAACTATTTCTTCAATTAATTCATTGGTATATCCAGGAATATCCATATTGGGTCTATCAAATCCTTCACTTTCCCATTCTTTCGATAATCCAACAACCATTATTACCTTGTCACTGTTTTTCGCAAGCGTTACGGCCTTTTGTAATTCTTCCTTCTCGGTTGATTTATATCTGAATCCAAAATAAACTCCTCCTGGTTCTTTGAATTCCGTGGCCACTAAAGCCGTTGGCGATGTACCAAATTCCACTTTAATATGATACTTATCCCCTTTAGTTAATGGGACTTCGGCAATTTCTTCTCTAGTGCCCATTCCAAGGAAAAATGCATCACCTCGAATTTGCTTGGTCTTATTGTCAACTACCAATTTATCATCAATAAACAATTGGGCCGTGCCTAAACAAGAACAACCAAAAATATACGTCCCAGATTCTTCCGGAACAAAGAACCCTTCAAAATCAGCAAAGAACAATAAGTTATTAGGATCTAATTTCGGAGACTTGAAATCAGCTAAAAATACTTTGGATGTATTTAAATTAAATCGTTCTACCAATTCACGTTCTCTAGTGTCTGGAGAGTGTCTGAAGAACTTGGCAGTTATTCCTTGGCTTCCATCCAAATTGGTTAATACAGAAGCTACATCTGGCAAGTTTTTATCCAATAAAGCACCCATGGCATACGAATACGATATTTTATTGCCTCCTTGGTTTATCTTATTGATAATGGCTTCATAAGGCGTTATTTTATATCGCACCGCCATGGAAGCAGATCCACCGCCAGAATCTTGGGCAGCCTTTACGTTAGGCCCAATGATAGCGATACTCTGGGCTTGGGTTTTGTCTAGAGGTAATATACCATTGTTTTTAAGCAACACAATTGACTCGTCCCCCACTCTCCTTAATAGTTCCGATGCAGCTGGATCGTCGTTTTCGTGTTCAACCAAATGAGGGTCAATGTCAACCTTCAAACCTTCATTCACGAATTGTAATACTTTCCGAACATTTTCATCAATCACATCCATATGGATTTCATTAGTATACACTTTATGCGAGGTTTGTAACACTTGCCTGAATCGCGTCGGACCCGGCATTTCTAAATTCAAGCCCGCATCTAATGCGTCTTTTATGGAATATGTCCCAAACCAGTCACTCATTGTAGTTCCCTGATACTTCCATTCAGTTCTCAAGATATCCTGGAGAAATCGTTTATCTTGGCTAACATGAACCCCGTCAATCTTGTTATACGCAGTCATCAATGTTTTGGGATTGGCATCTCTAATTGCAATTTGAAAAGGTTTAAGATAAATTTCTCGCAACGCTCTTTCTGTAAGCAAAGTGTCTACACCTTTTCGAAAGTCTTCTTGGTCATTACACACAAAATGCTTTAAACAAGCCAACACCTGTTCACTTTGAATACCTTCAATGATGTTCGCAGCAGCAAATCCCGATAACACTGGATCTTCACTATAACTTTCAAATGTTCTTCCTCCTAATGGACTTCGAGCAATATTACAAGTGGGTCCTAAAATACAATTCACCGCTCTGGCTTTCGCTTCTTGGCCCATAAGTACCCCACATTGACGCAATAATGGTTTATTCCATGTGGCAGCCATTCCGGTTCCACACGGAAAGCAATTGGATGGCACTCCATTAAAGAATTTGATGCCCCGAACACCATTGGGACCATCACTCACTCTTACACTTGGTATATCTAATCTCGGAATTGGCACCGTATGCCAAAAATCTTTGCCGGCCAATAAAGAAATTTTTTCTTCAACAGTTAATTTATCAATTAGATCATCAATATCGAGACTTTTCGCCATGATTAATCAACAATTGAAAATTAGGAAATGGGCCGTTTAAATATTTCACCCCAGATTTCCGATATTTGCGACGGACATCTTTCCTGATCTGGATTGCGCATCTGTGCATTGTGTTCTTGACCATAATCGGAATTAACTACTGGTGTACGGGTGTATAGTGAAGATCAAAAGAGTTTATTTGATTACATCTATTTACATTATCAACGACGCTGAACTTTAAAGTAGTTGACCAAATCGGCCTCAACCTTATCATGAATGCCATTGATCTCGTCATTTGTCAAATTCCGATCCATTGACTGATAATTGATTCTATAACATTGACTATTTCTATTTGTCTTGGGATGGGTAAACTCATCAATTAGTTGTACATTTTCAACCAAATCTCCTCCATGCGTACGAACAATTTCCATCACATCATTGACATGTAAATTGGAATCGTCAGGCAACCAAAACAGGACGTCTCTTTTGATTCCCGGAAATTTCGAATATGGGACAAACGTGGAGATTTTTCCTTTTGTAAACTGTTTACTAAATCGTTCATCTAAAGTCCAGAAAAGTCTGATATCAGGGATTCCAAAAAGAAGCATGGCGATTCTATCTAGGCCGATCCCAAACGCCCATCCAATTTTATGGTCAAGCTGGGAATTCACCAAGACAGGTTTCTTTACTAATCCCGAACCACAGCATTCCAACCATTGGCCTTTCCACCACACTTCAATTTCATAACTGGGCGACGTCCAAGGAAAATATCCTTCAATCCATCGGACCCTTAAAGGTTCATTCAAATACGGTTCGGTCGATCCTGCCAATTTCGCCGATTGTCTCGCTGCTTCAAAAACTGTTGATACTACAAACTCTACGGTCCGCTTCAAATGGGCGCTGATTAATTCTACTTGCGCATCGCTATGAATATCCTGTTTGGGGTTAGTGTCGCTTAAAGCTCGACAATCCTCAATCACTAAATTCCCTTTAGGTATAGAGTTTATATCGTGTTGCAACTTTTCTAGTAATTGAGAATCTTGAATATCCCAAAGTCTAGCTCCCTCCAATTGATGAAATGCCGGGTAATGGGTCTTATCGACTTCGTCTTTCCTATATACATCAGCGGTTATAAAATAGCCCGGGGTTTTTGTTCTCTTGAAACATTCCACTTCATGGGCTGACGTATGAGTCCGCAATAAATAATCCTTATTAAGATAATACGTGTCGGACTTTGACCGGCCTGGATGGTCCAAGGGAAACCCTAACGCATCGAAATTGTCAAAGGTAGACACAACCGGCGTGAAGTCGTTATAAAATGTGTATCCCAATCCATTGAAGTTTGTCTGGATCAAATCTTTAAGAATTCCTATTGGATGATTTGGGTCTTGGTGAAGTTGGCGTTTGGTTAGCTCGATGATAAACGGCGGAATGTTTGTTTGAGAGTCAGTAGCATACTGCTGGCCATTGAAATTTATGTGCCGAGGATAACTCCGTTTCGAATTATATCTTAGAAACGTTAACACTCTCATCGCGATAGAAAGTGCATTTAGTGAGTGATGATTCGAAATTAATATAAGCTTTATACTTTGGATTGGGGGATTCTTACACAACACTGTCGTTTTGTTAGTAAACATTAGGTTGTAATGATTATATAATAAACGACGTACTTTTTATGTCGGAATACATAAAACTGATATGGTGCAAACTGACGATATCCTTATTAGGCTTTGGATCAACCAATACTGAATTGTATAAACTCCTCGGTATATTACATCGAATCATATCAAAACCATTGCAATATCAATTAAAAATTATATATTAAACACTAAACAATTATGGATTTCAAGTTAACTAGATAAAATAGGAATTGACTAATTAGTGTGCCGACTCTTGGTCAACTGTTGGCTCTAAAGTTAGATCGCCGGACTCAGTGGCTTTTCCTTGAACTGTATTTTCAGGAGAGTCTACATGTTTCTCAATATCTTCATCAGATGGTTGGGACTTATTATTATCAACAGTGGCTGGAGTGTTGGCGAAGATTCCTCCGGAAATATAATCATTATTAGTAGATACATGAGCATTACTGAATGCACCTAACGGGACAATAGTAAAAACAATTACCAATGCCAACGAAAGTGAAAATAACACCCATTGCAAAACACCCATGGCAATGGTAGCTTTACTGATCTTGCATGTGTCAGTAACGCCGAAAAAGGAATCCAAATCACCACAACTGACTGATCCCCAGGCATCTGCCATAGCGGCAAATTGACTTAACCACAAGACCCAAAAGATACCTTCACTAATTACAAGGACTAATGGAGGTATAAACGTTAAGGTTAACGGGAATAGTAAAACGCCTAAATAAATTAGGGTCAAAACGCTAACCGCCAACGAATAGTTGTACCTATCCCAGGACACTTCGTTAACTAGTTTAGCGCTCAAACCCAAGTTTATGATTGCTAATACAACTTGTGCAAGCCTTATAATAAAAGATGTAAGGTATTCGCTAAGAGGGAACTTCATTATAACGACAATGACAAATAAATAAAACAAACAGCAGGAATTCGACTGGTATTTATACTAAACTGCATTCAAGAGTGGCATTACTACTTCAGGGTAAATCCGTTGTGGTACGTGTAACGCTAAGAGTGAGTATTTAATTTTTTTTGAATTTCAATACACGCAAGCGTAGCCAAATATATAAGTGCTAGGCAAGTGATAGTGTACTGTTGTGTGAATGAACGATGTTGTTATACTTGACATTGGTTATTTGTGGTTTTCATTTGTAAACCTAAAATCTCGTAAATGATAAATATACAAACCCAGTATGCGTCGTGCGCCGGCGATAATAATAATCAAGCATTTCATTACCACATCACACATATAATTAGCAACCAACAATAGATTCGTGACCAGAGGATTGCAGGTTAGAATATTTATTCGTAGCATTAAACGTAGAATGTCGTAGATAACCAAACAATTACAAATCTAATGACCCTGCAGTGAGATGCAAGCCACCTTTACAAACATGTGACAGGTACAACGGATCTGTAATAGAATTTGTAGAAATATGTAAATCGGTAATACTTTATTTGAATTGTCCAAACTGTCTATAATATCTAGATTAATTTAAGGTGTATCAGAATGTCTCATACAGATCTATTTTCTTGAACTGAATACAATTTTATCTCGCTTAAAGCCTAAAGCATTTTGGGTACAAAGTAGCAATATAGTGAACAAACCAAGAACGGATATGTAACTAGTTGTTTCAGATAAAGCATGAGGAGACATATAACAATAGAATTACATAATTAAAAAATAATGCATGCATCACGTCTACCGTGATATAAATGGTAAATATCCTAGATTATTTTATGGGGAAATCTTTTATATTAGTTATTTCTTGGCTAAGGTTAACAAGCAGTTTCTGCGACATGATTCATATTGCTACTTTGTAAGATCATCGAAAGTTGTAACTATTTGGCAGTCAGAAATTGGAAACAAACTCCTCGGTACACCTGTATATAAGTTCTTCGATACCTGAAGATGCTCTTGTATGTGAAGATAACGTCCAATTTCGCAAGGTAATTGCACTTATGCAATGAATCTCAATCATGTTTCATAAGGTAAAGAATAACTTGTAGGGTTCTACGACATTATCGCGTTAGTGTCGAAAATTGAAGCGCGCAATGAATGTTGGCAATGGCACGAAGTACTACAGGAACACCAATTCCCAATATAAAGACCCAGTACACCGATAAACACGTGTGGGTCCATGAATACTATAATCCCGGGGCCGAGGAAGACTGCTCGTTGGATGCGAATCTCCAATTGAAAGGGTGGCATAAAGTTAAGGTGTCCAAAGACAATGATCCACAAACAGCGTTGAGCGACAAAGATATCATAGATTTGAACGGATACAAATACTACAAGGATGAGCCGGTCGTGCACAAGCCCGACGAGAACGAAATGGATCTCGACAAGCAGGAGTTGGGCAATGCGTTGAGTACGAAAACTGAAGATGGTCAAATTAGTTCATTATCGGGAATTGCCTAGCTATTTATTTGTAAATACAAGAGGTGTTTAGTTATTCTGCACTGGATTTCTGTCGTTGTTTTTCTCGCAAGTCCCGTTGTTTCCGTAGGGCCTTCAGTTTAGCGTCCTGGAGCTTTTTACGAAGTCCATGGGTTCTCGATTGGTCCTTTTCGATTTTCTCCTGGACCCAATTCATGAGATGTGTCGCGGGCTCGCCAAACACCGACTCGTAGTCGCAAAACAAACAATTGTCGAACGAGTCTGGGTTGAATTTGGGCACAGGTTTTGTCTGGGCCTTTCTGAGCTTTTTCTTCTTTTTGGACTTGGGGTGCCCGCTGGCGGTGTTTTTATCAAACGCCGGCACCAATTTGCCCTGGTCGTTATATTCAAATGTAAAATCGTACTCTTCGCCTTGTAGGTCGTCGTCGTAGGCGCAATCGCAGGGCTCAGTGCCATGGACCTGGCATTCGGGCTGAAGCTCTAGCTCGATATGGTGCTCTGTGCCCTGGTAATCGTTACCTATATCGTAAGAAACAGTTTTATCTGTTGCGGGTTGAGGAGGTTGTTTATTTTTTTTGTGGTGTGGTATTTCTGGCCTTGATTGTGGTGATTTTTGCATTGGTGGTGATGTTTGCATTGGTAATTGTGGCTTTAGGTCGGAGGCTTTGATGCTTGCAAGTTTTTGTCTTAGATACGACATTTCTGAATCTTTTAAAACTGTTTTTGAGGGATACTTTATAAAACGGCGTGCTGTTTCCAGTGACACGTCCAAATGTCGAGACTGGTTCGAATCGTTCCCAACATCGCCAGTGGTTTCTTGAGCCAAAAAAAAGTCTTCTATAGTGAGATGATGCTGGCCAATTGGTGGCTGCGGCCGGTCAATGGGGCCGTCTTTTGCTTGCACCACACTGCCATTCAGCTCAAGAACACTGTTCTGGGTTTCGTGGATCTGTTTGGACCACACATCATAGTTTTGACTAAGAAAATCAAACACTTTTTGGGGATCTATTCGTCCGTCAAGTTTATTGTTCATTGAAAATTTTAAACCGTGTGTGCGAAGTGGTGCCAAGTGGTACCAAGTTTTGCAAAGTGGTGCGAAGCTTGTGCGAAGTGGTACCAAGTTTGTGCGAAGTGGTACCAAGTTTGTGCGAAGCTTGTGCGACGTGGTGCGACGTGGTAAGTTTGTGACTAATCCCTCTTCATATTTCGTTGCTTTTCAGCATTACTAACAACCTTTTCATCAACAAACAACCCTTTACGCCTTCGAAGATTATTCATATACCGCCTAGCGACATTTTCCCGCTCGGCAAACTCCCCCAATTCCTCTAATTCTTCTTCAGTATGCGGCACCCAAAATGGATCGATTGTCAATATATCAAACCCATCAAACACAAGTTGCGGACTGGCTGCCCCCGAAGTCCGTTTGCGGATCTCTTCCGAAAACCCGTAAGCCTCAATCACCGGCAATTTCGCCTCGATCGTGAAAAACGGCGTGCCTTCCTTTAATTCTTCAGAAACAACGGTTCCTCCACGTTTTTGAATTACACCATAAACTTTACCCAACGCTTCCGTAGTGACTTGAATCTCGCACGAATACATCGCCATCAATAGCCTGGCTCCTTTACCGAGAAATTCGTGGTGAATAATCTCTTTAGTTTGGGTAATAACTCGGCCTTGTCTGCCTAATAAAAATTCACCGGTTTCATTCAACTTATAAGCTTGTTTTACCATCACCAAAACCCCCTGCATCGGTTCTGCTGCCAATGGACCTTCGTTCATCGCTAATTGGAACCCGTTAACAATGTACCCTTCAAATTCAATAACACTACTGCTTTTGGGTCTGAACACGTGACTGAATTTATCGACATTGGGCGATTCAATAAGAATATTAGGGCCGATCCGTTTGGGCCCAAACGATACGATGTTGTTGATTATAATGTCGATATCGTTAAATCCAAGTTTTCTCCAAAACTCTTGGTATTCGGTATCAAATAAAACCTGCTTTAATCGTTTCGTAAACCCCAAATTGTTGATAACATCAAATTGGTGCTTTAACTGCAAGTCTCTAATATGATATAACTCTTGTTCGTGATTAAAGAGAAACGTGGTGATTGGTTCTGGCAACGAAAACGTCTCAAGCTCTAAATGTAATCCTTCTATATCCAATTTAACGGTGTCGGTAGATTTATAAGCCGATTCTCCGTGGGGATCTAAACCTTCTCGGAACGGAATCATTGGTTCTTTCAATGTAACTTCACAACTCTTGGCAAATCGATCATTTAGATCATTGATACATCGTTCTAAATGGAGTTCTCCAGCTACACACATAATCAATTCTCCAGAATCGTCATCTATGTACCATTCAAACACCGGATCGGCTTTGGATAAACTGTCCAATCCTTTCTCGAGCTTCCCTAATTGCAATAAATTCGTGGGTTCAATGGCAATTTTCATAATTGGCTTGTTATGGATTAATGTCGATGTTGTTGATAAATTTAAATACGGCTCTTTTATGCCTGGTGAAATGATTGTAGCTGTTTTCACCGCCACATTAGCTAGTCCTACTACTCCAACAAGGTTTCCAGCTGGAACAGTGTCAATAGGAACTAATTCATTGGCCATAATCAAGAAAAGATCTTGGATTTCAACCTCGGTTATTTGGGATTTATTGGTGATGCTATCATTAGCAAGACTTGGATCGTATTTGGGGCCTATAACTAACACCTTTTGGCCTTTCAGAAGTGAACCAGAGAACACCCTGGTGAATGCCATTAAAGTCTCATCGTAGTCGTCTTCATCATCAAAATAGTCATCTTCGTACTCCCATTCAAAAGGATCTAATTTGGCAAGTGGTAACGCAAATCCGTCGGCTGTTTCGGCCATTTCCGCTTCTTCCTGAACCCGTTTAGCCTCTTGTGATGCTAATCGTGCCGCTTCTCTAGCTTTTTGGTTTCGTTGTGCTTTTTCTTCGGGAGTTAATGTCACGTGATGTCCTTGCGGTAACTCAGATTTTGGAATAGATATCATTTTCGACATATATGCCAATGTATTTTGATCGGGATTGGCCGAAACACAATGTTTAATGGAATATTCGTAGTCTGGAGTCAATTTTTTACCCGGCAAAACTTGATAGAAACATTCGTCCAAAAGTTTAGACATTTTTTCTTGCTGGCTATCGACGGGACTCGGTAAATAGTCAATAATTGCCGCTAATAACGAATGGCTTAACGGGATCCATTGTGACATTATGGAATTTACGAGACTTTTATAATCCTTGGACCGTAAATCTCGAGCCACGACTTTAATATTAAGTTTTTCAATTATCGTCGTCAACTTGGTATCGTTTCTGTTCACGACACAGTGTTCATAAACGGCCCAGATTTGTTCCAACACTAAGTTTACAAACATGAGTTTCAAGTTCTGGCCTTTAAGTTTTTTTCCAGGAACGATTTTCTTGTTTTTCATGTCCAAATAGAAATCGCCCCAAAGAGTCTTGGCCAATAATTGCTGGCTGAACCCTAATTTGGCCAGAAGAAACCGGGCAAATGTGTTTACAGAAAATGCCCAGCCATCAATGGCAGAGGCAAATATGACATTATTCAACTCTGGCGAGAAATACAAGTTACTATCGTCCTTTTCAATGAATTCTCGTTGTTGACCATTATCTCTCCATTCCATATCGTCTTGCATCCGATCACCCATGAAAAACGACCCTATCACCGAATTTACCTGTTCAATGACTCGTGATAAGTGCTGGTACGCTTCTAATGGCGATAATTTCCATTCCATAATAAGCCTATCAATTTTATTCAACACTAAAATCGGCTTTAATTTATCAAGCCAGCATTGTCGTAACACATTAATGGTTTGCGAGCAAACGCCTTCCACTACATCCACCAATACCACAGCTCCATCACATAATCGAGAGGCTGTAGATACTTCCGAAGAAAAGTCGATATGGCCAGGCGAATCAATGAGATTAATAAGATGTTCTTGCACTACCATCTCCAGTTCGTCATTGTCGTTCTGCTTGATGGTTTTGAAATATAACGAAATAGCTGAACTTTCCATAGTAATTCCTCGTAATTGTTCGTCTTGTCTAGAATCTAAGAACCGAGCTTTTCCAGCCATTCTTTGGGAAATGACTCCATTGGTGGCTAAAAGCGAATCGCTAAGTGAGGTTTTGCCGTGGTCCACATGTGCAAGAATACAAATGTTTCTTATACGACTTGGATCCTGTTGTAATTTAGCAATTGTTTCCTTGGATAGTTTCATCGATGCTATTAGTTAGTACCAAAATGCCGCGACTTTACGTCCATTCGCCCTACCTATCGCCCCACCTCACCGCCATATCGCCCTAACTTGTGTCCGGGTAACGCGCGCTTAAGTGCAATTTGCTTCTCAAAAAATTCTTCCTCCTTCGACGTATAAATAATATTTACACAACAATTTACCTACGCTTATATAAGTCATCCCTAGTAACATAGAAGTTTGTATAAATGGCAGACAATTGGAAACAGTCACTAAATATTCCTGTTAAGGATTCGCGGCCTCAAACCGAAGATGTGTTGAATACTAAAGGTAAGACGTTTGAAGAGTTTGGATTAAAAAGAGAACTTTTAATGGGGATTTTTGAGGCGGGATTTGAAAAGCCATCGCCTATTCAAGAAGAATCGATTCCTATGGCGCTAGCGGGAAGAGATATTTTGGCCCGGTCGAAAAATGGGACTGGAAAAACCGCTTCGTTTATTATTCCCATGTTACAACAACTTAAACCCAAAGTCAATAAGATCCAGGCGTTAATTTTAGTGCCTACGAGAGAATTGGCGCTCCAGACATCGCAAGTGGTTCGGACTTTAGGTAAACATCTTGGTATTCAATGTATGGTAACCACCGGAGGCACATCTTTACGAGACGATATTTTGCGATTAAATGAACCGGTCCATGTGATTGTTGCTACTCCAGGACGGATTTTGGATTTGGCTTCAAAAAACCTTGCGGATTTATCGGAATGTCCCATGTTTATTATGGACGAAGCTGATAAAATGTTATCACGTGAGTTCAAACATATTATTGAACAAATTTTACAATTCTTCCCTAAAACCAAACAAAGTTTATTGTTTAGTGCCACATTCCCATTATCGGTGAAATCATTTATGGATGAACATTTAACCAAACCCTATGAAGTTAATTTAATGGACGAATTAACTCTTAAAGGTATAAGTCAATTTTATGCGTTTGTGGAAGAAAAACAAAAGTTGCATTGTCTTAATACGTTATTTAGTAAGCTTCAAATCAATCAGTCGATTATATTTTGTAATTCAACGAACCGGGTGGAATTGTTGGCCAAGAAAATCACGGAATTGGGGTATTCATGTTATTATTCTCATGCCAGAATGCCCCAACACGCCCGGAACAAGGTTTTCCATGAATTCAGAATGGGCAAAGTCCGGAACTTGGTGTGTTCGGACTTGTTAACTAGAGGAATCGATATCCAAGCCGTTAATGTGGTTATAAATTTCGATTTCCCAAAGAGTGCTGAGACTTATCTTCACAGAATTGGGAGATCAGGTCGATTCGGACATCTCGGATTGGCTGTAAACTTATTGAGTTGGGACGATAGATATAATTTGTACAAGATTGAACAAGAGTTGGGGACGGAGATCCAACCAATTCCTACTAATATTGACAAATCATTATATGTGGCTGAGGATGTATCTACGGTGCCCAAACCATTTTCCACAAGAGACCCCAAGGCTCAACAGGGCCAACAACTTGAAACGCTGGCTGTTACTGGAACTTCCAACGGTGTTACTGGAACTTCCAATGGTGTTGCTACGAACCGCACCATTCCGGAACCGATTGCCGGTGCCAATGGCCCTATTCCTGGGCCTATTCCTGGGCCTATTCCTGGCCCTATTCCCAGTGCCAATGGTACACCTGGGGTCAATGGTATTCCCGGACCAAATTTTGCAATGCCGAATTTTCCAGTTCCGCCCGGTAACGTTGCATTCAACGGTGTAGCGTACCCTTATCAATACCCACCTCACGCCTATGGACAATATCCCTCCAATTACCCGGCTCCCAATCAATAAGGAGGTATGATTTATGATGTTTGTTTGTGTTTGTTTGTGTTTGTTTTTGAAGGTGTGGTTTTTGTTTAGGATTTAACCTGTTATTTTCCAACCCTTACTAATATACATTAGGAAATAGTAGCCGCACACGCCTGCGCGCCGGTTTAAGAGGGGCCGCCCCATCGCGGTTTGACTCGCACTCTTCGCATTATTTGACTCTGTTGTATTGATTCATTTAACATGTGTGGGATCCTAGGAATCGTGTCCAGCGACCCCCAGGCCAACGTAGCGCCAGAACTCTTGGAAGGAGCCATGTTTCTTCAGCACCGAGGCCAAGATGCCGCTGGGATCGTTACTTGTGGATCTAAAGGCCGGTTTTATCAATGTAAAGGCAATGGCATGGCTCGGGATGTGTTTACTCAAACCAGAATGAATAACCTCGTAGGAAATATGGGAATAACCCATTTGCGATATCCTACTGCTGGATCGAGTGCTGGCAGTGAAGCACAACCGTTCTATGTGAATTCTCCTTATGGAATTTGTTTAAGTCATAATGGTAATTTAGTAAACTCCATCGAACTCAAGAAATATTTGGACGAAACCGTTCATCGTCATATAAATACCGATTCCGACTCGGAATTATTGATTAATATGTTTGCTAGTGAATTAGACAGGTTCAACAAATCAAGAGTCAATAACCAAGATTTGTTTAAGGCATTAACCGGGACGATGAACGCCATCCGAGGTGCTTATGCCTGTGTAGCAATGCTAGCCGGATACGGAATCATTGGATTTAGAGATCCCAATGGCATTAGACCGCTTTTATTTGGTGAACGGATAAATCCGATTACTGGATTGAAAGATTATATTTTAGCCAGTGAAAGCGTAGTTTTAAAAGCCCATGGATTCGACACGTTTAGGGATATAAACCCTGGAGAAGCGGTGATTATACAAAAAGATGGCTTGAACGGCCCGGAGTTCTGTCAAGTCGTAGAACCCAAAATATTTGCCCCTGATATTTTCGAATATGTGTATTTTGCTCGGCCCGATTCGATTTTGGACGGAGTTTCAGTTTACAGATCTCGTATTGAGATGGGTAACAAGTTGGCGCACAAAATCCGGGCCCTGTTCACCCCGGAGCAGCTCCATAACATCGATGTGGTAATTCCAGTGCCTGATACTGCAAGAACATCAGCAATGCAATGCGCCGTGAGCCTTGATTTACCTTTCCGGGAAGGGTTTGTCAAGAACAGGTATATTGGTAGGACATTTATAATGCCGGATCAAAAAGAACGGGTTAGTTCGGTGAGAAGAAAGTTGAATGCCATGGAACTGGAGTTTAAGGATCGTAATGTACTATTGGTGGACGACTCCATCGTTCGCGGTACCACCTCGAAGGAGATCGTACAAATGGCGCGCGAGGCTGGCGCCAGCAACGTTTATTTTGCGAGCTGCGCCCCACCAATTCGGTTCAACCATATTTACGGGATTGATTTGGCAGACACCAAGGCATTAGTGGGGTTCAATCGGAACATCGAGGAGATCTCTGAAGTCATTGGGGCCGATAAAGTCATTTACCAGGATCTCCAGGATTTGGTGGACTGTTGCAAGAGCGACTTGTTGTCACAATTTGAAGTAGGGGTGTTTACAGGTAATTACATCACTGGAGTCGAGGATAATTATCTTGAGGAGTTGGAAAAGATAAGAGCCCAAAACCAGCGCTTGAAGGGCCAGCAGAATGGATTAAGTGTGGACGCGTGTATTGATGTGAGTGATATGGTAGATGTTAAGGCCGAGGTCGATATAAGCATTTATAATAGAGGTGATTATTCATAGTAGTTTGGAATTCACAGTAGTTTAGAATTCAGGGGCACACGCCCGTTTTTTATAGAGGTTTGACAATGTCAACATCCACAATATTATATACAGGTTAACCCATTAATACGTGTTTTTATGTTTGGTTATCGCGACATTGACCGGAATATATTCATCATGTACCTTAGATGCACCATCGATAACTATAAGGGGTATAAGGGGTCATAACCTATAATTGTGAAATTACTGCCTGTGTTGCCTGTTGCAACATCGTTGCGAACCCCAACGCAACCACTACTAGGGACCATGCTTGTAGCCACGTTTGTAGTCACCATTAAGGCAACTAGTGTACAAAAAATAATGTCACATGTCGCAAAGTTGCTAGCGCGCGACGGTTTCGGCATCAATGAAAATTTCTCCCCTTGTATTTATACCTATCGACATCTCCTAGTTTATGGGAATTATCCTGTTTTACTTAATTTCTCAAGGGGTATATCTTATTGCTAACAAATTCAAGAGCTCGCGTTATTATCAAAGCTTCACAACCAACATGGAAAAGTCATCTTATACCAATGCTGCCGCCGGCTCTATTGCTAACTCAGGACCAATCTCCATATTGAGTTATTGTGCTTCATCCATCTTGATGACTGTCACTAACAAATACGTGTTATCAGGGTACTCGTTCAACTTGAACTTTTTCCTTTTAGCAGTACAAGCCATTGTCTGTATTGGCTGTATTGGCAGTTTAAAGGTGTTTGGCATTATTACTTATAGACAATTCAATATCGACGAGGCCAAGAAATGGTCCCCCATTGCGTTTTTGTTGGCGCTCATGATTTATACCGGGTCCAAGGCGTTGCAGTATTTGAGTATTCCCGTGTATACGATTTTCAAGAACTTGACGATTATTTTAATTGCCTACGGCGAAGTTATATGGTTCGGCGGCAAAGTCACCACGATGGCGCTTGGCTCTTTTCTCTTGATGGTATTCTCATCGGTGATTGCTTATTACGGTGATTCTCAGGGCAATACCAATGGTGATCCGTTTGAGACGTATTTGGGTTACATTTGGATGTTGACCAATTGCTTTGCCTCGGCGTCATTTGTGTTGATTATGAGAAAGAGAATCAAATTGACCAATTTCAAAGACTTTGATACCATGTACTATAATAATTTATTGTCAATTCCGATTTTGTTGGTGTCGTCGCTTTTATTTGAAGACTGGTCGCCTGCTAACATTGAGAACAATTTCCCCGCCAATAACCGGTCGGCCACCATTTTCGCTATGATCTTTAGTGGTTTGTCATCGGTGGGGATTTCCTATTGTAGCGCATGGTGTGTTCGGGTTACGAGCTCGACGACGTATTCCATGGTGGGGGCTTTAAACAAATTGCCCATTGCCTTATCGGGATTAGTGTTTTTTGACGCTGCCGTTAACTTTTGGTCCGTGACTTCAATTTTTGTGGGGTTTGTGGCTGGGTTGGTGTATACGGTAGCTAAGCAAAGACAGCAAGCGGCAAATAGTCAACAATTGCCCATTTCCAAATAGAGTATAAACTTTAATATATACATTTATTGTTTCTACGTGCATCTACAGTTTATGCATCACATGCATCACGTGCAGCACGCATCACCGACCGCGATACATCATATACATTGGCTGTTTTGAATTTACAAGATTGGCCCATTTCCCCGTGGGTTTCTTATTCATCAACTCCGCATAGTCAATAGGCTCCGGTATGGGCGCCAACGATGTAGTACTGACTCGAGGCAACGAGTCTTTGGTGATGATTTCACATATTCCCGGTAATTTGGCAGAGCTTTTCCGCAACGCTTCTCTGACAACCCGTTCATGTATGTCGCCTTTAATTTCAAATAAAACTTTACCGGTTCGTATTCTCGCTGCCCAATGGGAAAACGAACCTTTACCTTTACCCATTCGGGTTTGGTTCCCCTTGACGCACACTGCTGTATTGCACACGAATCGAGTAATCACCTGGCAATCGCTCGATTTGACTTCCCGCAAAATCACGTTATGGGCTTCCTTGAGCTGCGTCGCCGTCATTCGTATTCCGTTAGATTTTAATCTAAGGCCGTAGTCCCCGAATTTAAGCGTAGTGCCCTTAATGGATCCTCCGGTCCGCACTCTTACTCGGCCCTTCATGGACTTTCGAATTCGCTTAAAGCGGGGAGCAAACTCGTGCTTGAATCGCATGATCCGGGCCTGTAACCCTCCCCAGTGTGGAGTGGTGAGTCCCAATCGACCTGATGCCCATAAAGTGTTCATATAACCGCCGATCGGCCTGGATAAGCCCACTATTCTGGTTAAGCCAAACATGAAAATTTTGCTCACAACTGCGAACAAAACTGCGCGCACACCGCACACCGCACACAAAACCGCGCGCATGGTGCATTGTAAGGAGTCTTCACTAATCAACACCGTTCAATACAAACGATTCAATCGTACCAGTACACCATATTAGCCCAGGGTATTGTACAGCGTCTTAGTCAGCGTATTAGACAGCATAGTACAGATTAGTACAGCGTATATTACCAGGTTTCTTGGATGTATCGCCGGGAGCTCTCCATTTGCTGGAGATAATCCACGCCCACGATCTCGGCTATAGTGTCTCTGACCTGCCGCGGCATGGCCCCACTTGATCCGCACACGTAGACCGTACCCTGGCGGCTAACAAGCAAATCCCGCACGGTGTGTTTGTGGTCATAGATCCCGTTTTGCACGTACTGGGGCGGCGACACCGATGACCGCGACACGCAGGGGTAAAAATGCAATTTACCCTGGCGCTGCAACTGGGCCCAGCGCTCCTTAAACAAGTAGTCCATGTTTTCGTCTCTAAACCCAAAAAACAAATAAATCTCCGGGGCAGTATCGATCACGTGGTCGATCAATGCCTTGATGGGGGCAATTCCGGTTCCGGTGGCAATTAGAACAAGCGGAGTCGCCAAGTTGAATTTGAGGCCCTGGTTGTGTACCGCAAACGGTAACAGGTCACCCTGACGCAAGGTTTTGAACCATTTCGAACACAAGCCCTGTCGTTTGCGGTGGAGGATGGTTTTGTACTCGACAATCCCCACCACCAACTGCAAATAACCGCTGGCAGGGCTCGAGGCAATCAGATAAAGCCGCGGCTTGATGTGGGGGAATATGTCAAACACGTACTGCGGGGGAATGGTTAGATTATTTTCAAACTCTAGGAGAAATTCCAACACCGACCGCCGCGGCCGATTGGCGTAATTGTAAAGGTCCTGGCTGTAGTCGAAATCGCAAAACTCTTGAAGTTTCTCTTGTTCTCGTTTGCCGTCGGCAGTAGAGGTATCGACAAAGTGCCATATACTAAAGAAAAACGATCTTGTGGGTATTGCCAGGAGATCGATGTAATGGGTCAAAAGCGCACGCAAAGTCAAGGGCGGGGCAAGCGGGGTTTCGAGGCGGGGCGGGTTTCCTTGTACTGACATCGGACGATCGGCGAGCGGAAGCCACGTTTTTTGCAGGTCCAAGAGAACTTGTACTTGGTGGGGATCATTGGCGGGGAACACGCTCAATACGTCTCCGGGGGCGTAGTCTATGGGGGCGTCTGGCTTTATGGTGATATGACGTATATCCTGGAAATGGCGAGGGTTTGTTAGCCGCTCTATGGAAACAATGGTTCCCAAGTGGGTACCAGGGGCGGTGGTAGTGCCAGTGCCAGTCGCGGTGCCGGTGGCGGTGTTTGCCGCCCCAAACACACAGGGATACAACGGCGACAACACCGCGTCGGGCGGCACGGGGATCGCGGTAGGAAATCGCGGCGTAAGACTAGCAACCACCGCCAGTTCCCACACCGCGTAAAACCCATCAATGCCCGCCGACGACTGCTCGTCGGCCTCACAGCTATCACACAACTCACTACACCCCAATTGCACAAGCCGCCGATGAAGTTTTCTGGCGGCATGGTTGTACTTGGGGTACGACGAGTCGCCGACCCCCAACGTCGTCATCGCGATATGGGTCAACAACTCCGGCGGCAACTTGCGTTTCATAATAAACTTCCAGAACCTTCTACCGTTGCGCGGAACCTCGCCCTGGCCCACCGTCGAGCACACCACCACCAAGTACTGCGTATGCGTCACCAACTGCCGCAACCGGTACTCGTCCAACGCCGCCACCGTACACGCCATCCCCAAGTACAAGAGCCGTTTGCCGAGAAACATAGCGTACTCCTGGGCGGTGCCGGTGTCGGACCCGTACAAAATCGTAATCGGTTTGCTCATAAAAGCGCGGCAAATCCCCAGCGCGAAATTTCCTGATGGCGCCACCCAAACGAAAACCCGCCCAGGCCCAGGCCCTGACCCCTAAGAAACCCAAACCGCTCTCTGCCGACGACGCCAAGGCGTTCTATCTCGCCACCATGAAGGCGGTGTCGGAACTTGTCGACGACAGCGGCCAGGTCGTCATTGCCGACTCGTTCCGCCGCCTCGTCAACAAAAAACAGTACCCCCACTACTACCAGATCATCAACAACCCAATCTCGTTGTTTGAAATCATGAAGAAGATCCACAAAAACGAATACGCCGCCCCCGCCGAGTTTGTCGCCAGTTTTAAGTTGATGTTGGACAACGCCGCCTTGTTCAACGACATTGACTCCCCCATTGTCGACGACGCCACTAAAATCTACAACTTTGTCCGCCAGCAATGCGCCCAGTACACCGGCGACACCCTTGACGTTGCCGACTTGACATTGGCCAAACGCAGCGAGCTTTTGGTCCGTGATGTCATTGACCACCAATTTGACGATTTGGGGGTCATTAGCGGACCCTTTATCGAAGACGTCGACGCTAATGATTACCCGGACTACTTCAAACTCATTAAAACCCCCACTTCATTCAATCACGTGTTGCGGGAATTGGAAACTTCGATAATAAAACCCAACGATTCTCAAGACGCTAACTTGCAGCGATTGTATGACGCCGTGAAATTGATCTTTGACAATGCCCAGCTCTATAATGAGCCCGAGTCGTTGATTTACCATGACTCTGTGAAACTCATGGACTATTTTGACAATGAGTTCCAGAAACTAAAGCATGACCTCAATTTGACCAAGAAACCCATCAAGAAACCTAAAACCCCACTCCCACCCCCTAGCCGCCCTGTGAAATTGGGCCGGCCTCGTAAAAAGATTGAGGTTGAGCCCGAACCAGAATCGGAGGAAGTTGTACCTGAACCCGAAAACGACCCTGAATCTCCCAAAATCAAACCCGAGCCTGAGGAAACTCCCATCCAGCCGGTTTTGGAGTCCAACGTCATGGGTAAAACCGATACGTTGGGATCCATTAATGAAGTGTTTATCACCACAGCCTCGGTGTTCTCATCCCTCAGTAATGTCAGCCAAATCATTGCCAATACTCAGGAAATTAATCAGGCATCCACTACCAGCAAGTCCCAAATCATTAAGGATGGCTTATTTCCGACTCACCCCTTGGATAATCTTGCGACATTGTTTGAATACAAGTTCCCAGCTAATGGTTACTGCACCCAGGCCCATACCTTGGTGTTACCCAGCGACTCATGGCCGCAAATCACCCTTGATTTCAACTTGCACCTGTACCTCCAAGGGCTTGAACGGCCCAACCTTTCTATTGCGGCCAACGATGATTTCCAATGTAATTTGTTTGTGAATGATTCCACGGTGGATGTCGAAATCTTGGACAATTTCAAGCTACGCTACGACATTAAACTCAGTTATGGCTTGAATGTAGTGCTGTTTGAGTGTAAAGCCTCGCCCAATGTCACCAAGGTCATCAAGAAGTCGCAGGCCCCCAAACCAGAGCCCGAGGAATTGGGGGGGCGACACACACGACATCAGTTGCAACAATATAAGCGGTCCTGGGAGGTGGAGAAAATTACATTTTATATCGTTTCCAGCCTGTAGGTTTATTTGCCTAGGTTTATTTGCCTATACAAAAACTAGAGAATACCACTCCCAAAATCTCTTCAATGCCAATAGCTTCACCGGTGATTTTACCAATACCTTGCACGGCCTGCTGTAAGCTTTCGGTAGCGAGGACAACGTCGTCTTGAGATATCCAGTGTTGGAATTGGTCAAAGCCGTAGACTATGTCGTTTTTCAAAAGATCCTTGACTCGTTCCGAGATTATAATGGGATCGGTATTGGTGGTACTGGAGATTTCTCGGAATACGGTTGTAAGCATTTGTAAGAGCTCAGGTATGCCGGTGCCAGTCTTGCACGATATAGCGACCACCGGGACATTTAACACCGACTGAAACTGTTGAGTAGCAGCTTTGATGTGATGCGGAGTTGCCAAGTCTTGTTTATTCAATACCCCAATGATTCTGGGTCCGTGGCCGTCTAGTTTTATTGTTTCCATATAACGGTTAAAGTCGTCGCTGGCAAAGTCATAATCGGCAGGAAGCATCACTAAAACCACGTCACTAGAGGCCGCTTTAGTCTTGGCCTTTGTTATACCCTGGGCTTCGATTTCGTCGGCCCCGGAAACAGAGCGTATGCCTGCGGTGTCGCCAAGAATTACCTTGTAGCCATTAATGTCCAACGGCACTTGGATGGAGTCACGGGTGGTCCCGGCAATGCTGCTGACAATCGCGGCATCGGTATCGGAGATTTGATTCAATAACGACGACTTGCCAGCGTTCGGAGGCCCGATTAACGTGAGCCGTATTCCGTCCAAAAGGATCTGAGACTTTTCAGTATTGACGAGAAACTGGTTGATGTCGGCCGTTAACGCTTGAATGTCGTTTTTGACGTGTTGAATCAAGCCGTGGGTATCGTCACTGTCGATGTCGTCGCCGAAATCAATGATGGTAGTGAGTTTGGCGATATTTGACAAAGTTTGGTGTCGCCATGCCTTGAAAACCCGTTTGTTTTTGCCCATCATCATCCCCACCGCCACTGCCCGCTGGGTTTCGGTCTCGGCATCGATCATTTCCCGTACTCCCTCCAACTCTGTAAGATCAAACCTCCCATTAATAAACGATCGTTTACTAAACTCGCCGTTTTCGGCATACCGTATAGTTTTGCCGTTACCCGGATCATGGAGTCGACCGATTTCCGCCAACACTCTCTTGATAATGGCTACACCGCCATGGACGTGAAGCTCCAACGAGTCTTCGCCGGTATACGAGTACGGAGCTTTAAAGAAAACCGTTAATGCTTCGTCCAAGACGGCGCCGGTACCGGCCTTGAGGGTTTGCACGCTGGTGACTCGGGGTTTCGGCACGCGGCGGCTCTGCGTGAGCTGCTGGTACACATACAACGACTGGGGGCCCGTGATACGAATTACCCCCAACGCCGACCGTGTCAAGTGAGTGGAGAGGGCGTAGATCGTTGATGAGGTTGACGTATAACGTACCAATGACATCATCGTGCTGCGATGAGATGCGCGACTTATGTCCGGACATAAATACCTGCTTTGGGCAAAGCTTCCCTGGGCCTGGGTCCACAGGGCCAAGTTGAATAGTGGTGCCAAGTTCAGCACCGGTACCGGCTTATTCCATGAGAATCCGCTTGGTCTCCCCAATAAACCGGCTTTTTTGGCGTCCAAAGGTCTCCCTATAAAACAAAACATTCGCAATGTCAACAAGATTATGCTTGTGGCCTCAGGAAAAGGCGGGGTGGGCAAGTCGACGGTATCGGTGAACTTGGCGATGGGGCTCAAACAGCTTGGACACCGTGTGGGGATCCTCGACGCCGATATTTTTGGGCCTTCGATCCCGAAATTGCTCAATTTGGCTGGCGAACCTCGTATTTCCCAATCAGGCAATCTTCTTCCCCTCGCCAACTACGGGCTTCCTTCCATGAGCATGGGATACTTGGTCGATCCTGGTAGTCCGGTGGTGTGGAGGGGACTAATGGTGATGAAAGCATTGCAGCAGTTGCTCTTTGAAGTCGAATGGCCCGTTTTGGATTATCTCATCATCGACATGCCCCCCGGTACCGGCGATACCCAACTAACAATCAGCCAGCAATTGAATGTCCATGGAGCTATTATCGTAAGCACGCCTCAAGACATCGCGTTGATTGATGCAATAAAGGGCATTTCCATGTTTGAAAAAGTCCACATCCCCATCCTCGGCTTGGTCCAGAACATGAGTTTCTTTATATGTCCCAATTGCCATCACGAATCCCACATTTTTGGGTCCCAGGGAGCCATCGACAAAGCTCGAGAAATGAGATTCGACGTACTAGCATCTATTCCTTTGCACGAATCCATTTGCCAGGCCTCCGACGACGGCAAACCCATCGTCATGCACCCATCACCGATTTCCAACGTTTATTTGGCATTGGCAAAAGCCGTGGTTGCTAAATCTCGGTGATATTATTGGTCGTGTGTGTACCGATTAGTTTGAGTTTATTTTTGTGTGTTGCGAAATGCCTGTTTGGGATTACTGCAAAATCACAAACATGAAATGGCAGACGTTTGTTACTGTATTGATTCTACAAGCCGGTGTCATGGGCTCGGTGCCAGAGCCAGCGAATAAAAAGTTTACCGTCATCAATGCGTTTGATAGAATCAAAAATAAACTCACTCATGTAGTGAATGGTATTGATTTTAAATCGCCTGAAAACATGGAATTGGGGGATAATGAGTCTCTAGATGATTCTGTGGATTATAGTATATTATCGACGTCATATATTACTGAATACATTACTCAAATCAAACAACCAATTATGGAAACTACTAGTTCCTCGGTTATACCTAGTACTGAATCACATTCCCTCCAATATAGACCTACTCCCACAAACGTAATTCAAGTGCCGGTGATCACTGTGACTGAGAAACCTAAAGTATCATTAATCCATGTCACGCAAACTTTGACTCATATTATTACTCAAACCGATTCCATAGTCAACGATAGGACAACACCTATTGAACCAATATCTCGCCTTCAAACGTCAACAGTGGACAGTATGAATTCAATAATGCAACGAATCAAGTACCTTGAAGAAAAGTTGCATCAACAAGCGACTCTGCATTCGGTAACTACGGAATTAGTGTATGTGACATTACAACCATCCCCCACAAATATAATTACCCAAATAATACCACCCCCACAAATATGGCATCCTCAAGCGGTTGAGCCCCCCATTCAACTTAATCAAGATCATGGAATACAACCAAAGGATATTGTTAATATGAAAATTCCATATAAAGTATCAGTGAATCCTCAATTTAACCACCATCAACCAAAAGAGAGAGTTTCTAATAAATACGCCAAGCCTAAAGTGTATCCATTTCCAGTAGCCCGAAAAGGGTTAGAACATCCCCCCACTCCCCCCACTTCTCCCACATCCTCCATTAATGATTCGACATTACAAATACTGACGGATCCAACCACCACTGAGGATACCCCACCATTGCCATTGCCCCCCACCGGTACCATCTCCGCAAACTGGGCCCAACAGTATGAGGAAATCCTAAACAAACGCCCTGGTGAAGCCCCCCTAGATTTTTTAGCGAGAATTTATAATGCTTTAAATCAGAATACAGTTCATAATACAGAAACCGTCCATAATACAGAAACCTTGCCACAAGAAATGGAATCTCTTGCCACTCCCCCACCAAGAATTGCCCAAGAGACTATTAGCGCTATTCCCGATCAGCAAGAACTTAATAATCCTTTTCAATTGTTCAAAAACTCAGAGGAATTACAGGAAGCATACAGAAAACAACAAGAACTAGTTCAACCCCTGGCTGTTTTGACGCCCTCCATGCCACTGGACCACCCTTCTCCAGCATCAATCAAACCCTCGTCGGCATATACAGGCCACCTACAAACAACATTAACTACAAGAATCCCGCCGGCAATAACCGACTCGTCTAAGTTGTTTAAGGATATATACAAGGTGAAACACAAAAAGAAACCGCCTCAATTATTCAACTTTGATCTTTTCCGATTCAAAAGTGGGGCCGCCAGATTTAAGGCTACGTGGGTATTAGTAATTGCGTGTACGATGATGATGAGTTAGTTTAGACGTTTACAATATAAATCAAATCAAGGTGGCGTAGACGCGCTCTAAAGTCAACATGACGAATCAATCTCCCGTGGAATCGTCTAGAAAAACACTCCCACCCAATACCCCAAAACGGAAAAGCGTTCTAAGTAAGCTTGATGAAACTTATATAGAAGAAGAAGACGAAACTTACGTGTATAATGAAACCATTGAAGTTGAGGAATATTCTGATGACCTGGAAGGCGATGTCGCTGAAAATACTCCCATCGACGACACCGTCTCTGAAATCAAACGGTCTATTCCATTTGATATAATACCTGCCGACCAGAAGATTGGCGAATTCAAACAATTTCTTATCAAACACGAAATAGCTCGTAAAGTTTTGCATTCGTCGTTTGGGTTTGTTAGTCTTTGGTTATATACACAAGGAGCCAATCAAAAACAGGTGATTATTCCATTAATAACAGTGTTTACGGTTTTATTCGTTAATGATTATATCCGGTTCCATAATCCAGAGTTGAATAAAGTCTTGGTACAAGCTTTCTGGTGGGTGGTTAGAGAATCAGAGATCAGTCATTATAATGGGATTTTGTATTACTGTGCGGGTTTGGTATGGGTGTTTTCCTTATTGCCCAAAGATATATCGATGATGAGTGTTTTACTATTAAGTTGGGCCGATACTGCCGCATCTACTGTTGGGAGACGGTTTGGCAAGTATACGTTTCAAATTTCCAAAAATAAATCGTTTGCAGGGGCATTTGCCAGTTTTACCACCGGGGTTTTGAGTTGCTATTTACTATATGGGTACTTTATTCCTCATTATCCTCATGTCAATCACCCGGGAGATATTTTGTGGGCCCCGGAAACCTCCAAAATCAATTTACACCTATTTGCGTTTCTCTGCGGTGTAATCACTAGTTTTTCCGAGTGTGTGAATTTGTTTAATATTGATGATAACTTTGTTATTCCAGTATTAAGTGGCTATTTGCTTTATGGCTTAGTTAACCTCACCAAGATTCATTTATAGACTTTAAATTATGAAGAACCAATAATAGTTTTCCACTGTTTGTATTGCTGGTAATCCACACAATATTTAACTCCCTCATACGTTTCTAAGTTTAACCATCCTTGTTGTAATCCTTGGCTATAAAACAGTTTAATATCGCTCTTGTTAACCGAATAATCAGCCTTGCGAATCAAATACCACAACGTAGTTAATTGATCCCACTGCTGGTCTTCGGCTACCGACGGAAGAAACGTTCCAGAATAAGAAACCCCATGTCGTTCAAACGCCACCTTCAATCCATGTTTGCCAATTTGCCAATCGAAACTATCAGAGATTGGAGTGAAGTTTGATAATAAAGTGACATCACACGACAATCGGGGGAACTCTTTTAGAGATATAGGTGGAAACCGAGGATCTTGCATTGATGCCGAGATTGAAAACCGTTCAATGCCCAGTTCAATTGGTTGGGATTGAAAGGTTCCTATACATCCCCGTAAATTGTCGTCTTTTTCCCATGTCACAAACAACGGAGCTTTCTCCGGAAACGAAGCCATGGATTCTTCAACCGATAAAAGTATCTCCGATAGCGGAATAACGGGGTCGCCTGTCAATTGATGATTGAGAACTTCAAACGAGTACAAACACAATCCTTTAGACATGATTTAAGGGGTCGCGAATTCACTTTATATTAATTGATCTTTATACTTAATGTATTGACTGGATTCAAAATATTCCGGGTAAGCCCAAGGAATCGTAAATTCATTAGATTTATATTTTCCATAAATGATACGTTAACGAGTAGATTTCCCCGCAAATCAATATGGTACAAGTTCACAAAAGGCTTTAAATTCACATCAAACATAATGATGTCATTATTGGACAAATCAAGATACTTCAAATTGGCGATTTTCTGGATATTTAAATTCCTGTCGTTGATTACACTCAACTTGTTATGGGAAATGTCGATTGATTGATTCAAGCGTTGGTGGCATATCAATCGCTGCCAATTGTGTGTCGGTGAGTCCTGTAAATGATAAATCAAGGTGTTTAAGGCTTTTTGTAAACGGCAACACTAAATTACCTAAAATTTTCAACCTGTGGATGTTCAACGGAGGCATTTCTATAGGACTCTCAGTATCTAAAACCAAATCCAATCTGTAGTCATTGCTATGACACATGTCTAGTACTTTGGTCATGGTATTGTCTCTGACTTTAATGGTGATTTTGCAGCCAATTCTCACAAGATATGGCAACAAGCTTCGTACCGACAAATCATCCTTGTCTATGATGACTTGTTTGGGGTGGATTTTAATATCATCATCCACAATAAGCGTCAAGTCGTCAATATCACTTTTAGACACTGTGATAACAGATTGGGAGTATTTTATATACACCAAAAACTTATGAGCATGTGGTAATACCTGGTGGATCCTCTCTAACTCTTCAATAGTAAAATATTTGAATATAACTATAATAACCTCTATAGGCAATTTATTAAATAACATACAACCAGTGTGGTAGCTTGTCGTTTGTATAAATGTTTTATGCAAATAACCACTATTGTATTTGTTGAGACACGTAAACTACATCGGTACACCTTTAATCTGGAACATCCATAGGTTTTGTGGTCGCGATGAATTAAACGACCATGGGACCATGTATATCGTGTTTGAGGCAAGAAGAAGAAGAGTTTGGTGAAACGACATCGCTTCTACGTAATGAAAGCAATCAATATGATTCACTTCAACTACAACAAGAGATGAAAAAGAAACAGCAACGACAACAAGAATTAAATAACTTGGTTAATGAATTACTGGATAATCTCATTGATATGAGCTCATTTATTACCAATACCACCTTAAATAGTAATGCTGGTAGCACCGAGGGAGTGTATCCCTATTATGTGACTAAATCTGAAAAGGATGCAATTATTGAAGATGTAAAAACATTGGACGTGGAAACTAAAAACAAGTGTGTAATCAGTGACACCCAGGCATTATATTTAAAATTTTGACTTTTCAATAGTCATAAAGAGATGATAGTCATAAATGGTTGATAGTAATAAACAAAATTCGCTAAAAACAATTCATGGCTTGTGTTCGCCGCCACAATTAACACGTCACTGCTTATCTCATTAATGAATCTCGTAAAGGTACGGAACTAATTAACCTCTACCCAAATAAGCCAGTCTAATTCTACTACATACGAAAACGGCTTATCGGCATGAATATTACCCCACTTATTTGCCTGAATAGTCCTACTTACAACTAACCACTCAAACGTTGCCAACAAAAGCCCTCGGACGTAAGGCTGAAATATATTGCTACTTTGCTGACCATCCCCCTAAATGTTATTCATAAGGTGTAAACTCGTTTCAATTCTAATTGTAATCGTAATTGTAATTCTGACTACATCAAATACATGATCAATTCTTCAAAACTTCTCAAATTAAGGAATAAATGCAAATGACCCCTTCATCACCCACAAGGTATCAATTTCAACGGTTTCGAATATTAGCCGAAAAGGGTTAATCAATTCCAAGCAAGTCGTTTGAAACTCAATTGTGGGGTAAGGAGTGATGTAACAACTCTGCTTAAACTTTAAATATTGCTTTACCCCTCCACGATTTGTTCGTATGCATTAATTCCGCTAATTTACGTCGTTTCTTTGGTTTCTGCGTTATCTCCTTGACTCAAGTGCATTAGTACCCATTCGATTCTAGGTTAGTTAATCCCAATACAAGACACCATGATCAAGGGGTCAATTAGTTCCTATCCCTTTAATATCCATGCTAATTACCCGTTTTGGAATAGTCATCATGCCGATTTGCCTATTTGAGAAACAATCCTCATCTTTATGCATGAATCGGCTTTTCTCAATTAACACCACCATCCCTTAAAAATAACCCGTCTGCGGAGTACATGCTCTCAGTAAATTACCAATATTATTACCAAGTAAGCATGTAATGTCTTTGGTTTACCGGTAGATAATCCTAATTGACGGTCAAATAATCCCAATTAGAATAAGACAAATGTTCAAATTAGTCATCCGAAGAGCAAACGCAGGAATTACCGGTATTCATGCACGTTTCGGACGACATTGACGACATCTTTTAATTAGCCTCCGCGACAATGTTATAGGTTCGAAAAAAATTTTCATTACACCGTTTAAATATAAAAGGAACCCCAGATTTTGTTTACTCGAATTTTTTATCATTTGAATCTTTATTTATTTCGTTGTATATTATTTATTTTTTTGGGGTATATAGAATATAAAGCCGTTACTATGGACTTTGAACAAGATATTTATCCCAACTTTTCTTTGGACATGGTGTCCACTGATATGAATTTCGAACAAGCTTATAACATGTATAATGATTTGCAACATGAAAATGCTTTAAATGGTGTTGAAAAGTTACAGAAGTTGCAGTCAGGCTCACTTTTCAGTAATAACCAGTCGCCACAGATGGGAAGTAGTTTTATGGATGAAGGACAAGATCCCACGGAAGAAGGAGATGAAAGTGAGAGCGATGAAGAATTTCAAAAATTTTTCAGCAACACCGAATCCAATGCTTTGGAAAAGTTTTTGGATAACTTGGCCAACTCCAATAACGTTAATCCATTAGAGTTGTATAATTACAACTTTAATTTTAAGTCAAAGACTAATGTTGATGACGATATTCAATTCAAAAAGACCCACGATTTTACAAATGCTTTCAGCCATCCTCCAGCAGAAATAACACAGTTGCCTACTCCGGAATCAAGGCAATCTTCGGTGGATGAAGAATTTGATTATGCTATAAAGAGACGCAAGCGTAGCACATCGAAACCTTTGTTATCCGTGGAGCAAAAGCGTCTTAATCATTCACACAGTGAACAAAAGAGAAGACAGTTGTGCAAATTAGCTTACGAAAGGTGTTTGAGATTGGTTACCAACTTTGAAACTTATAGAAAAAACCCTCCTGTAAGTAAGAAATCGAAACGGAAACAGTTTAACAAGGATGGATTACCTAACTTGTCAAAATACTGTGCTTTAAATAAAATAGCTAACGAAATGATTAAGATCAAAGCAAAGAATGACCAGTTGGAAAGACTTTTAAATATTTAATGAATAACGACTTATTGGTAACAACCCCTATAATTGTAAATTAATAGCAACTGTAAACAGTCGGAGTTCGGCAACAATGTTTATGCTCGGTTTAAACCACAGATTTTTCTCGACGCCACTAAGGTCCGAGGTTATTACTGACAATAGGGGTAACTCCGCATTGTGCCTATGCGACACCCCCTATTGTTACACGACTGTTTTAGATGGAATCAACGGTTTATGCAAGTGACTCCTTTTGCACCATGCTTTCTGTGCCATACTGCACCTTGATAATGTAGATATCGCAACCAACTACTAATTAATAACACCTTGCAGTAAGCTCCACCACGCTTCGATAGCTTGTTAATAACGTTAATTTATGTAAATGACTATAAGCGCGATATTATGTCTTTGAATACCGTTTTTTCTACTCTAATATCGTACTTAATTAACTTAGAGATGACAGAAGCCACAAAGGAGTACCAATTTGCGTATATCTATGCTTGATTAATCCTACCAACAGTGATTCTGATAATGAGCTAGAGATAGGTTGAAGAATATGAGAAGCCTAATGCAGAAGAGACACCAAATGTCAATCCAAGAGGAAGGTCTTTGGAAGGATTAGTCGATGGAACTGCTCTTGTACTCTTGGCGACATGCGGTAAGGCCTAGATAGTGCTCTGTGGTGATGTCGCGTATATATCAAATGTCGCAACTCCAGCGATATAAGCCCATTTAGTATAGTTTGCTATAATCTGGAGTCGATTTTGAAAGTTAGTTCGTGATTGACCTTTGCCCAAGACTCAGGACGAATTGTATATACTCTCCCTGTTTTTGTGGAAGTTAGATATCTTTTTCTACTTTATTGGTGTACCGGTGCTGTCTGATATAATTTTGGAGTGATCAATAAATATGTAATTTATTATTAACCTCTCAATAGTGGGAAATTAAATTATTTTACATAGTTTATCCTATAATTGAATTATTTTACGTAGTTATCCTATAATTGTAAAATTCACAGAATCCATCATTTACAGAAACCGTAAAATAAAACGAACCTAACGTGCAACTCCAATCAAACCGTAGCAACTCCCATAATGATTTGGTCTCTCAAACACTAATAAACATCGTGTTTTGTGTTGTGTTGGTGTTCTGTGTTGGTGTTCTTGGTAGACTGAAATCGTCGCGTTATGTTTGGTACCACCGACCTAAACAATTCCCTTGCTAAATTACAACCAACGGACCTACCGGTAAACACTCTTGCCAATGACCATGAACTATACACGGTGAGAAACTCGTTCTACTACATTTACGTCAACAACTGGATCGATCGGTACCGAGGCTATTTACGTCTCAGCAGTGAATATTTTGATGTCGAGTTGTTTGAAATGGAAATCCTCCAATTGTTCAATCCTCCGCCGTTGGACGAGCTGGTGCTCTTTATTAACAAATTGAAAGTCGCCATAGTCAACCAGTTGACGAATTCCAATAAATTAGAAACCACGGATTTCGACCATATTATCAAAAGACTCTTTGTTAATACTGCCTTGGGGGATACTGACAGTGACATCACGTTTGATTCCCTTGACTTGGTCCAGAAGTTTGAAACCTTTTACGTGATTCTCGATTACTTCAGCGGATTGGCGAATTTCCGGACGTTTATCGATAAGTTAGACGTAAAAGCGTCCTCAGATATTGGCACCACGGTGTTAAAGTCAGAGGTCTACAACGGACGCCAACAGGACTGGATACTCATGTTTAATGACACCAAACTATATAAACGGGTGATTGAATATCCGAGATTGGAAATCTCCCGAAAACGGACTTTAGCCCCGGCTGATCCCGAGTCCTATTATGAGGGCCACTTTGATATCTCCATCGACGATGTCCTGTTCACTGCCGAAATATGGACGTTGCCCCAGTACCAAGAGTTTGTCAAAAATATACCGAAAAACTCGTATTTCCAAATATTCAAGACCGAGGAATTCCAGTCCAATATCCTCAATATGGAGATGAAAAAACGGCGATTGATCCAGAACAAACGCAAAGAGTACCAGTTGATCAATTTAATGGCCACCCGAAAGAAGTCGTCGCGTCTAGAGGCCAAGGAACGGGAAAAACAGCAAGTTACACAACAACGAAGGTTGCGCAATGAAACCAAGATCAAAGCCGCCTTGCAACTGGACACTTTGACTAAGCCCTTGACTTACGACACCGGCAAACTTTCCCGAGAAGAACGGCTCAAGTTCAGAAAGTTGAACAGTAATTATAGATCGGCCCGAGACAGTTTGGAACCAGAAACAGAATTGGACTCGTATTGACTACAGTAATATATATATATATCTATAACTTAAGCTCATTCAATAGCTGGCTGGCGAGAGTCTTGTAATTCCACGTGTTACCCAACAACTTCTTGAACTGGATCCCGTACAACCCCACCAACGGGAACTTAACGACGTGGATCTCAAACTTGAGCGGCGACCGTTTGATTTTTGTCTTGCGATGTTCGATGCGCGAACTGAGCATGTCGCTGCCGCCACCGATCATCAAATTGCCGACACTGTCGATGGAGTCGTCGTCCATCTTCAAGTCGCCAAAGTCGTCGTCGTCGCCGTACAACAGCTTGTTGATGCGTGCCGCTGCCGGCGTATTGGGCATCACCAATTGCGTCTGGCTGCCGTTTTTGCGCCGCAATATCGAATTGCCGATGCTGAATTTCCGGCGGTGGCCGTAGCCGTGGCCGTCGCCGCTGCCGACGCTGCTGATCGACGTCAGGTGCTTGTGCTGGCGCGGCGTCAGCAACAGCATCGAGGGCTGTCGACTGGGGCCGCGGCTCGAGTTGTTGCTTCGCGCCATGTTGGCACTAAATCCAGGCTCCTCCTCGGCCGACGTCGTGGTAAACGCGTCGCCATACAATTTCTCTTGCTCGCCCGCAGCGTCGCCTGCCACCAACTCCGCGCTGGGACTGTCGTCGGTGTTCAACGACGGACTGTGCGCACACACAAACCCGCCCTCCACTTCCTGGAACTTCACCCCCAGTCTCGTCAACACATTGATGATGTTGTAGCGGATCACCGGCAAGGGTTTGGTGGACGTGGTTTGTACACTAAAGAATCCTTTGAGGAACAACGTCTTGGGGTATTCAATCGACGGCATCGTATTGGGCTTGGCGTTGTTGAACTGATTGATAATCTCTTCTTCGGTCAATTGCGGTATTTCTGGATACTCAGACTCGTCGTCCAACAAAATATCGTCGAAATATCCGTCGTACAATCCGTTTTCTTCGTTTTCTTCCGCGCCGGTTGCCACCTTCTCGTCGCTGTTTTGGCCCAAGGTAGGACCCTTGGCATCCGCAGTTTGCGGTTTCTTCTTAACGTGCCCGCCCAACGATTTGGACCTGGCGGTTGGATGCAATTTCCGTCCCATGCCACCCGCCACCTTGTTGGGGACGATTTGGTTGGTGGCGCTGTCGATGCTGGGTAACGGCGGAAGGTATTCCACGGGAACAAACCCATGTTTGCCGGGCGCGTTGATCGACGCCGACCTGGCGTGCGGTCTGGTCTTGGCCATGGGCTTGGACTCGTGCGACTGTGGACCCGCCATGGGCGCAGCTCTGGGGCGCGACTCCGATGTTTGCGGCGACACACTGGTGGGTTGTCGCGACACTGGTGGGGTTTCCACTTGGATCGAGCTATCCAACTTTTCCTTGGCGGTGACTTTCATGCTGACACCACGACGTACCATTGGATCCCGAGGCTCAGGCGACCCAGATTTTGGTGGCGAGTTGGGTCCGCCCGAAAACCGCAGCAACACATTGGACTTTGGATCTAAGGTTTGCTGAGGGCGCGCCGCCTCGTCGCCAGACGTCATCGATTCTGAGGGCGCGTACGATGGCAAATTAGGCGTGTACGCTTGTTGGGGAAGACTAATAATCTCGGGTTTTGCCGGAGCCGCTTGGGCGATTTGGGCGGTTTCAGCAACTTGAGATGGCGTTACCGCCTGTGCCGCCGCCGCCTGATCAAGTTGGGCCTTCACCAATTGTTCCTTGGCCTTTTTGCGTTTCTTCATTTCGTCCACCAAGTAATAAATCGACACCAAGGGATGGAACCCGCCCGTGGGATCCGGCAAAATATGGCTGTTGGAAGCACTGCCGTACTCCCGGCCCTGTTCGACAATTCGGTACCAGTTTTCACTACTCATCTGGTACTCCATGCTACCGACGATATTGTTCAATTCGTCGGTCAATGTCTCCCTGTTACCCAAATCAAACGACGCAATGGCGTTGATTATTTCTGAATCCAACGGTAACCGTAGTGGGATCCGTTTGGGCACGTGCGATGAAATCCCATACTCGTAGCCCTTATTCATCCATGGATGATGCATTACTTCGTACAAGGAACATCTTCGTGTGGGTTCGACTCGCAACATTTTCGATAACAACGAAACAAACTCTTTACTCAAGAAACTGGGGTATTCCACATTAGCCTTTTTGATTTTTTCGTGTAAAACCGAAACACTTTGGTCGTCAAACGGCACTTTCCCACATACTAACACGTACAACACCACGCCAAACGACCAAATGTCAACCTCTGGGCCCACATATGGCTTGGCACTCAAGAGTTCCGGAGCAGCAAAGTATAGAGACCCGCAATATGTCTTGAGCAATGATTTCGGACTATAAAGATTCGATAATCCGAAATCAATGATCTTGATATCGCCCTTTTCGTTAATCATAATGTTTTCAATCTTCAAGTCACGATGTACCACGTTGTTACGATGACAATAATCCAAGGCAGAAGCAATGCCTCGGGCAAACTTCCTGGCATGCCGTTCCTTTAAAGATCCGTGCGCCACAATATAATCCAACATTTGTCCCCCCTCCACGTACTCAAACAACATATAATAATGATTAGTCATTGGCACGATTTCGTACAATCTACAGATGTAAGGGTGGAACAATAATCGGCCAAGCGCACCTTCTCTGGTTGTTCTTTTGTCTCTTTCCAATTCTTTTTCGTATTCCTTTTGCCGTTGATTGATATCCTGTTGGTCTTTGGGTGTAGGGTCCTCGGCATGGGCCCGCTGGTAGATTTTGGCCGCCCTGGGAACAATCTTGACCGCACAAATCTCCCCTGTAGAATTATGTTGTGCTAATTTAACCTTTCCCATTGACCCCGCGCCGATAGTCTTGACGAAATCCCAGTCTCCAATGGACTTGCGGTGGAATGGCTGCTGGGGATTTTGGCCTGGGGTTACGGCAGCCGGTGGATCTTTCTTTTTGGATATTTTTGAATCAAGTGTGCTATTGTTAGCCATGTTGGTGCTGATCGATGCCGGAGGCAACAACTCGTTTTTGGTGTTGACGGTGACTTGATGCGCTTGCGATGGGTTGGGAGTCATTCCTGCCATCTGACTGATAACTTTAGGGTTCATCGTCGTGGGGTTTTGTCGATTTGGAGTCATGGGATTGGAAATCACTCGTTTCTGGCTGGGGGTCTGGGGACTCATTAGATTGGCATCAAACGCCGCTTGCGATGGGCCTGGCTGGACCTGCTGGACACTGGAGTTTCGGGAATGGGAATTGGATCTGTTTGGCCCGAATTCATCGCCTAGCTTTTGTCCGGGCGATACCGAGTCTTCGACGTCATATTTGGCATTCCGAAGATTCCCGCTAACGCTCCGTAACATTCTGGGCGTAGCGGGATGTCCAGGAACGGAATTTGGCTGAGGTTGGTTCGACATTTAGTTGTCGATTGGATATTAGCAATTTGTGGGTGCTAATCTATACTTGCCGTAAACTCCCGTAAAACTGCGCCCTAACTGTAATCAGGGTGTGGGGTTACCGTGCGATGCTTGAGAATGCGTACTACTAAACAATTGATGGCGATCAACTCTCTAAACACAAACTTTTACTGCCTAGTGATTTGTGCAACTGTTGCTGACCTGATGCCAATTTTTCGTACTTGTGCGAAGAATGGTGCGCGGTAGGGGCTACTGCGGTACTGCGGTACTACGGGGCTACGGGGCTACGACGAAAACACTGGTGCTAATAGTGAGACACAAAATGCAAATATAACAGAGCGTATATTGTTAACTTCTAATGCTTGTGATGCTTCAAATGGGATTGGTATTCCCAGGTGTATCCCAATACGATAACGGCTATTATTAAATGTAACAAGGGTTTACCTGATGCGTTTTCCCCTTCGAAATATCTAGCTTTGTATTTACCCCATGGCGTGGAGGGGGTTTTGGGTGCTGGGGCCGGGCCAGTGGGTAATTTTTTGTAGAATGAAACTACTTCAGCCATCCTTTTAGCATTAGGATTAGATCCAATATTCTGTTGTTAGTAAACCAAACGTCAAAGTTACCAATGGGCCACATTCCAACAAACCCTTGGGCATTGAGATGTCAGATCATAGTTGGTTGCATTTAACCGCCACGTACCTTAGCAGATGCTATCTTAGGAGGAATTAAGGTTGATAATTGTCTTTTGATAATTGACATTGTTGAAAATTTTCAAACCCGAACTTCTCACTTTTTCTATTGGTCGCGACTAATCATGTGCTGTATCACGTGAAAGTGTTTAAAAGAATTATGATATTCATTTATAAAGGAGTCTTGGAGTTAAAAGTATCGTTTATGGATAATGTATTAAGGTAGCTGTTTATGTTTAGAGTAATCTTGTGTAAAGTAATCTTGTATAAAGTAATCTTTGTATAAAGTAATCTTGTATAAAGTAATCATTCACATGTATTAATATTCCATAGGTTTCCATAACTATGGTATCGATAACTATGGTATCAATAACTACTAAACCTTTTGTATATACAAAACATTATTACCTCGAATAAAAACATCACCGTATTTAGCTCCACTAGCTTTACCATTAACAAACTCCTCACAAGCATCCATCACTATATTCATATATCCATCGATGCTTTGTAACTTTCCAAGGTAATCCACACCGTTGTTCAACTTTACACTAACCCGATTCCCCAAGATCCCCGTCAAAAACGTCGAGGGTGCAGTTTTATCTGTCATTGTTATTTCTACTAACGTCAAGAATTTACGTAAAGATTTTACAATTGGAAGCGCGTGCCGGGTAACCAAGTATGCTACGGTTGGTACGAACCTTATCAACCCAAGTTCCCTCTTATAAAGTAGCCATAGTTGGATCTGGGCCGTCGGGGTTCTACACGGCGTACCATTTATTAAGTAAAGCTTCCAAGTATAACTTTAAAGTGCACGTCGACTTTTTCGAAAAGTTACCTACTCCATTTGGATTAAGCAGATACGGCGTAGCACCTGACCATCCTGAGGTTAAGAATTGTGAAACGTACCTTCGAGACTTGATGGTGGACTACACGGACAAAACCCGGTTCTTTGGTAATGTAGAAATTGGTAAGGATGTGTTTTTGAGCGACTTGGCCCACCACTATCATTCCATATGTCTTTCCTACGGTTGTGTTAGCGGCGATAATATGTTGACAGTTCCGGGATCAACTCATCCGAACGTGATTTCTGCCCGTCTGTTTGTCAATTGGTACAATGGACACCCTGATGTGTATACCAAGCCTTTCAAGCCCCCTGATCTCATCAACACCAAGACCGTCACTATCATCGGCAATGGAAACGTCGCTCTTGATGTCGCTAGGGTCCTATTGATTGGCCCTAGTCATTGGCAGCATACTGACATCACTCAAGACGCATTGTCAGTTTTGCAAAAGTCCTCAGTGACTAAAGTCAATATTGTTGCTAGAAGAGGATTACTACAAAGCGCATTCACCACTAAAGAAATCAGAGAACTCTTTGAATTATCGAAATCCCATAACGTATCTTTCGTTCCCATTGACCCAGACATCTGGGACCCGTTTGTCCCCCAAATAAATACCTTTGATCGTCCGAATAAACGGAAATTTGCTACGATCCAAAAGTATCACGATTCATTTACACAAACCCCCAAATCATGGAGTTTGCAGTACTTAAAAACCCCTAAAGAGTTTGTGGTTGAGAATGGAAAGTTGACCAAAACAGTGTTTACTAAAAACCAAATTGTATCGGACCCAAATGGAGAACGCATTTTGGCTACAAACGATTCGTTTGACTTACAAAACGATCTTGTCATTCTCTCTATGGGATACCGTGGATCGCCTTTACCTTTGTCGGAACAACATAGCATTACTTTTGATAGTAATAGGAGTCGTATTATCAATAAAGGTGGCAGAGTTGTGGACGAATTTGAAAATGTCGTTCCGGGAATCTACACTTCGGGCTGGATCAAAAACGGGCCTAAAGGTATCATTGCTACTACCATGATGGATTCATTTGATACGGGAGTTAATATCCTTGAAGATTTGTCCAACCATGTGTTTCTCGGAACCATCCATAAACCAGATATACAAACAACTTTAAATAAAGAGGCGGTTTCTTGGAAAGATTGGTTAAGATTGGACAAGTACGAAATCCATCAAGGCAAAATGATGGATAAAGTCAGAGACAAGGTGGTGGATATTGACCAAATGCTAAAAATTGTACATAGAACCCTGTAAATATAAATGTCGGTAATATAAATGTCGGTAAATACTGTAAATAAAAATGTCGGATAATCATCAATCCTTGCAACCACTGATTTTCAAAAAATAATGAGTATGTTCGTACTTTGCTGTTTCAGGAAATATCCTACCAATCATAGGAAACGCTTCTGCCACTTTAAACATCTTTCTTTCGACGTCATGTTTCAAATGAGGCAAATATCGCTTGGAAATGAAATATTCAATACCACCATGAACAAAAAAGTTAGTTGGAGGTAACATAGGTACGATATCACGGGTATGAACGACTCTTATATAGCCATGGTCAATGCCTTGTAGCGACTTGGTATCAAATAACCCATCCACGAAACTCATCATTTTCCTATTTCCAATCTTGGGCCCTGCATATGTCAATACTAACGGGTTATATCCCATCAAATGCATTTCTATTCCACTTAAAAGCGCTAGTGCTCCTCCCAACGAATGGCCCAAAACCACAACTTTATAATCAGGATTCTCCGTCTTGAGATGTTTGATTTTCACTAAAATATCCTCTAAATTCTTCCTTAGAAAATTATAATACCCTCTGTGGACTTTACAGCCTTTACAGACGACTCGTGGTTGATTATCACGTAAATTAATCAATGGTTCATACGGTATAGGAGCAATATCAATATTAGCGAACCAATCTCGTCTTGAACTGGTGCCTCTAAAACTCAAAATTATTTCATGTTTGTACAGGTCAATAGCATAAAACCCGGAGCCTATGTCGCCCATGTCATTAAAGTTGAATATTTCGAGAATTTCAATGGCCTTATACCGGGCAGCTTCACATCTCTCCATCGGACAAGAAACAGGACCCAAACTCAAGCCGGATTTGATACAATATGAAAATGATACGATATTTGCATAATCCACAAGTGTATCGTAGTCATCAGCAATGACAGTAACAATAAGTGGGATTATTCCAAAAACTGGTATTTTCATATTTGTGAGTAGGAACCACAAAACTGGGTGCTCGCTGACATTTAGTTACACCGACTCTCTAAATGAAGCCGACTGCATTTTATACTGCAATAAAACAACCCACAGTTGGCACACCGGGCATAATTAGAGATATTACTACATATACAACACAATTTCAACCGGGGCCGGATCGGTTTGATGACTTTTTTCTTGGAATAATCGTACCGATCCAAATACTGATAATTCAAGCTGAGGATCGAGTTCAACGACACGAGATTACGTTCTTCTTCAAAATACAGGTTCAAGTTCCGTTTTGCCGCCAAGATCTTTTTCGTGCTGGGAGTATTACCCTGTCGTTTATTAACGTCTTTGCCTTTATACACAAAGTTCTTGGGCAATTCAAAGTTAGAGGCGACGCCTTCCTTACTGAGGTCAAGCACTCTTTTCGTGGCTAGTCTCTCTAACGTCAACTGTTGCGAAGACTTTAAAGGCCCTGTGGCTTGAGGCTGATCAGATTGGATTTGGGCATTCATTAAATCATTCAAATTATAATTGATTTTGGCCTTTTTCTGTTGGGGTTTATCGCCATTGTCTTGATTTCTGCTAGGCCTGGCTGTCAAGTTAATCGACGACGTGAAATAGATCGTAGACGAGTTGGCATTAGTCCTTTTAGGTATTTCTTCTACTAACATAACGACAAGTTACAACGGCGCGGTGTGAACAGCCTCAATGCTAGCGCGAGGATGGTGCTAATAATTACTGCTATTCACTTGTATTTACATCTACTGTATTTACATCTACTCTATGTACAAAACTATTAATTGGCAAATCACGTTTTAGGGCCCACAGTACTTTGCTGGATCTCTTCAGAACTAAATGGTTGGTCTTCCCGAGCCTTATCTAAAATTGGTTTAATTCTGTGGTTAGCCAAAGCACTGTTAACACAAGTAATGTACTCATCCCATAAATCACTACACTCATTTTGCATCGATTGTCCTTTTAGGAACTTTTCCGTATACCATTTATTGAAACAGTCGTCGTACTTTGTCTTTTTATCGGTACACTCAGGAGCAAACGATACCGACATGGTACTTCCCATCCAGTGACTTTTAGTGCGACCGGTGACTTTTAGTGCGAACTGGTGGTACCAAACGCGTCAACAATGAAACGGTATTCCATAGCACCTAATTCGGCACGAAAACCTTCAACTAGAAAGTCAATTGTAGTCGATGATGACGACTCGAAATTATTGGCCACCATGGAATTGGAAAAGTTGGAACTACAGGCCACGCTGGTTCTTCAGGATATCGATGAGAACTTACAAAAGTCCAATGCCATTATTAATGATAAGATATTTCCTGTAATCCGAAGATACAGTAAGGCGTCGGACGATGTATGGAAGAATGTAAATTACTGGAAATACTTTTTTGAACAGTCAATGAACGTTTCCCTCGATACTCATGAAGAAACCGGTAGTGCGTTTACTCCTTTTGCCAACAATAATATCGTTGATGATGATTCAAGATCCGAACTTCAGGAGGAAAAGGAAACCGATGATATCAATTTTAGAAAACCTATTCTCAAAGGAAATGTCGAGGAACTGACATCTATGTGGTCAACGGAACAAGCCAAAAAGTTCCCGTCTTCGAATTACAGATTGAATAAAGCCGGAATCGAGTCTACGGAAAGTTCCAGTCTTTTAGCGCCGCCAACCATATCTGCCAAAGTTAAATCTCCTGGTAAAGATGAAACTGTTACTTTCACAATACGGAAATCCTTAAATAAGTATCAACGATTGACAGTAAGTCCGAAAAAATTCAATACTCCGAAATCTGAAGAAGCCAAAAAACGGTCGTCGGTGATCCAAGAGTTTTATTCGTCGCCTACATTACCCAAACCGCCTGAACTTTCTTCTAGCAATTTTATTTCCAGTGATTATCCAGTGGAATCAACGAGTCATGAACTCCCTCAGTCACCTCCAACGCCGCTCAAATCTACCGACGAAGGCGTCCGACGGTTTCCGACAACGCCCTTACATGGCATAGAGCTTGGCAGTAATAAAGGATCAAGAAGAACATCGCATATTAAAACTCCAGTTGAAATACGACAAGAGTTTCAGGACGACGACAGCGATCTCCGTCCGCCGATACTTGATGTGTTGCAGGATGACAATGACGATGATAATGACCAAGGCCGGTTCTCTGACGATATAGATACAGTTGAATTAGAGAAAAAATCGAAACTGATAAAGAAACGAAAGTTAACTGAACAGGAAGATAATGTGTTTATTGACGAAAAGACGGCCCATTCAGGAGGGTCGACGTTATTCCATTCGTTTATAGCTACTGAAACCACGGCAATCCCGTCAACAGTAGATCCTCGGCCAGAACAAGACGGTACAGTTAATAGTATAATATCCGACGGTAACAGTTCTGCCGAAATGGGACAAGAGTTGTATGAGAAACTAACCAAACTACGAGGAAAGTAGTGTACCTAGTGTAAATTAGAAATGTAAAATAAATGAACTCTAAACCATGACAAATGACTCGCGTGTGATTGGTGGAAATTTAAAGTAAAATCAGCTTGGAAAAATGAGATGAGGCGGACCATAAATTATTTAAGTGGGATGATTTCTGTAGTTGAAATAGTAAAATGACTTGTTCGTCAGCTAATTGTGTGTGTGCCAGGAAATCAACTTGTTCGTGTGGAGCCCGTCCTGCGTTGGCCTGTAATTGTTCCAAAGCATCAACTGAAAACGTGACGCCTAAATCTGGGGAAGCGTGTTCTTGTGGCAAGAGAAGTAGAAATAGTTGCACGTGTGGGGCTGTTGGAGATTGTGATGGTACCAGAGATGGGGAGGTTGACTTTACTAATTTGAAGTAGGCCCGGTTTATACTTGACATTACATAGACATACGATAAGTAGAATCCAATATAAAAATTACTATATACGTAGACATACGATAAGTAGAATTCAATATTATATACATAGACATTACAATATAACATTACAATATAACATTACAATAACATTACAATAACATTACAATACTTAGACATTACGTTCACTGAACCTTTCGCACATGACCTCAGGCCTTCGCACATGACCTCAGGATTACAAAAACAAGTACTACATCTTTATAGAACATCCATGCGACAGGTAAAGCTCAAACCCAGCAGCAGTCGATCCAAATGGAAGCTTTTCATCAACCAACAGTTTGTCAAGCACAAAAACATCCCCAAGAAACAGTTTGGTGCCATTGAACATTTGCTCCGAACAGGAGACCGCAAATTGGAAATGTACCTGAATCCCCAAATCAAAGACATAAATTGACACCGTACTATTCATGGATTACATACATAGATCGTACATAACTTACTATACATAGATCGTACATACATAGATCGTACATACACAGATTGTATAAACAGATCAATATCACACAAAAATATCAGAGAAATGTACAAATAGAAACTCCGTCACCTCATTCCTATGGCCCATATCTAACATCTCGCGTTGGCCAGTTTCGTCTCTCGCCAAAGTGGGGGCAAACACCACCGACAAGTTCTTAAAGTTCATACGATTGACGGCATTAAATGAGTTCACCAATTGGAGGTGCTTGCACAAAAGCTCCAACACTGACCGGTTCGCGCCGGGTAACTTCGCGACGATTTTGGTTTGAAACTCATCCACCTTTTGGCGATAATCAATGACGGCATTGATGTTGATAAAGTCCGTATACAACTCGTAAGGAATTAACGGATTGGGGATTTTCCGGAGGTACCGCTTCAATGCCGACGTTACTGCGTTGATATCGCAGTTCAAGGCTTCGTTCAACTTGTCGTGGGTCTTGTCCTTGGGGTTTTTGGTATTGATATTGGCAAACGCCACTTCTATGGCCTGGATCGTCGAGTTCCCTCCACTGATCCGGTAGATGCCTTCCAGATCAAGGCCTCTTTTTTCCACTTCCTCTACGCATCGTGAGATTATCATTGGTACCTGATTATTTTCATATTTACTTCGGGTCTCAATACTACAATTGAACAACGACGTTTCGTCATCGTGGCCAATCGACAATGTGCTCAGGTTCGTGTGGTTATTGTTTCCTCCTAAAAACGAATCAAGAATGTTGGTTGATTTGGACTTTGAAAGCAAAAACCCTCGTCTAGTATCGTCTTCATCTTTGCTGGGCGAGATGCTTAAATTCGTAGGCACCATTACTGGCGTGGTGATTTTCGGCCGTCGCCAGAACTTCAACTTGGTGGCCGTGGCCTTGTGAGTCTCAATTTCTTCTTCAGGAATATGGATAAGTGACGATGACGAATTATTGGACATGTGATGGCCCATTTCGTCTACTTTGGGCGACTGTTTCATTTCCTTTTCGTCTTTCCGTTCAAGTTGTCGCTTTTGAAACTTCAATTCTTGTACTTCTCGATTCAATTGGTTGATTTTCTTAAACTCTTCATTATATTTCACCTTCATGCTTTCCAATTCACTACTCAACTTCTGACGATCATTTTGGAGTTTTCGTACATCCTTCATAAGATTCTTTTTCGTAGTATCCAATTGTGTAATCTCCAACCTGAGCCCTTTTATATCTGCCTCCATATCATACGACGTTCCTCGACTGTGAGTTAATCCTGGCGTGTTGCTATTAATTCCTGGAACAATGTGAATATTAAGATTATCGGAATTGGACCGCCCGTGGGAACTAAATATCGGTGCTATGTTAATGGACCCATCACTTAAATGCCGAGAATGTCCGGTATCGTCCTTCTTGAAGAAATTCAACTTGATTCCACCGTTATTTCCACCACTAGTCGACCGTTTATGTCGCAACCCCAACCTCGGTGTCCGAAGAATACTCTGTTTTCGATTTAACTCTGGCGAAAACTTGCCGTCGTTGTTGTTTGGCACCGTATTTTCATCATCCTCCAAATTCGTCACTGTCGGCGTATTATTGGCAATTACTTTCCCATTTTTCTTCCTCTTCAAATCGTTATGGTCTCCGTATTCGATCCCCTCCAATCCTAATCCATTCAACAAATCCTCGTTGGCGTTGTTAACGGCATCCATGTAATATTTATCGGAAATGGTGATTTCTCGGGGCGTTGAATTCGATAACACCGACGGAGATTTGCTGGAATTGGGAATTGACGGTAACGGGACCTTGGGAGGCGGCGAAATCACCGATATCGGATGTGAACTCCGCTTGGGAGTCGTTAAAATGTCTAGTTTATCGTTATTGTCGCCCACAGAGCTCTGAGCAGTGCCATATCGGTTCTCCAAATGCTCGTCCGACGACGTAAACATCGATATGGCGTCATTGTCTCGTAAATCACCGTTTTTCACGTCATTACCATCATTATCTTCTACTACACGGGCATGCCGATTCTTCTTGGCCATGGGACTCGTACAAGCCGACCTCTGGTCGTGGTCAGGCACTAATGAGCTTCGGTCGTAATTATCGGCCGATAACGAACTTTCTTTGCCGGGACTAAGAATAAGCAAATTCTTGCCTTGGAACTTGGTATGCGATATTGACCCGAGAAACTCCGGTTTCTGCTTGAGATCTACCGCTGGTTGTAGTGAGGATTTGGTGCTAGGGTCCGCAGCTGGCTCCAAGTTGGTGCTATCGGGGGTTAGAGGGTTATGGGATATGGTGATGGGCGGTGTAGGAGGTCTACGGTTCAATTCGTCGTCGGAATCAACGATTTCCTCAATGGAAAACTCTCGTTCGGGTTTGCGAGGTGTTGGCTGATGGATTTCCTTGGTTTCGGAGTCTTTGGAGACCAATGGAGTGTTGGGTAATTGTTTATGTTTGGATTTGGGGGATGATGATCTCGTGACTTCAAGGTTTGTGTCTTTTAGGTTCGGCGTGGGGGTTCTGGATCGGTCGTACAAGTCGTATAAATCGCTTTGACTCGATATTTGAGTCGAACTGTAGCCTACATTGGAATGGGTGGTACCGGAATGGGTGGTACTAGGATGAGTGATATGACGAGGGTGTAACGGTTTTTCTTCGTCCAACTCGGGTTTGACATTCACCAGCTCGGGTTTGCCGTCCCCCAAAACCTCCCTGGCAGGATTCGGAAGCAGTTGCTCCTTGTCCTTCAACATTTGCTTCTTTTTATCGTACTTTTTCTTCTTGATCATCAATTTTTCGTGGCAATTCATACAGAACAAGCCCTTGGACGTCCGGGCATAACGTAAATCTTCAATCTTCTGCTTACAGGCTCTGCATTTAAAGCAATTAGAACAATAGGCCTGATCACCCGTTAAAATCGCTAGGTCATCAATCTTCTTACCACACTGTTTGCAGTTGTACGAACAGCTGGAACAGATCAAATTGCCGTTACCCAACACAAGGAAGTTGGAATTGCACCCGAGCGAGCTGTTACACTTGCTGCATTTAAAACAATTGATGTGCCACCGGTCTTCACCCAATTCATAGGCATGGCCTTCATAAATCGCCAAACCACATTTTTTGCAGTTCTGGACGATATCGCTGAAAGATTCCGTCCCCGAGGTGAGTGTAATGTCTTTGTACATGGCGTAGCTGACGATGTGCTGGCAAAAACTGGCGATATGTGCTTAAACGATTGTAAATACCAAGCCACTCTCAAAGTTCTGGAAAAATAAAGAAATCACGTGGAAAAACAACGGCTTTTGATGGTAAGGGTAACGTGTGGTGTTGCTGGATGTGTATGGACAACTTTCTGGGGCCAAGGACGCGTGTTTGGACTGTCTGAGGCCACTCCGTTGCTGAAATGGAACAATATTTGGATGAAACATTTTCGCACAGGCACCGTCGATCATTTTAACGACGTTTCGGGACACATGGGTCGATTTTCTGGGTCGACGTCGGGGTAATTTACGCTAGAGATTGGCCAGGGAGTTCTGTAGGGGCGTATATTGGTGTATTGAGCAATTTACCGAGATTTTGGGCCGTCGATGGTTCTATATATCGACACGTGCCTCTACCAATAAAACTATGGATAATGACGTAGTTTCGTCTGTTGGCCTTTTTTAGTTAAAGCTCCTCAGCAGTTAAATCGCTGTTGATTCGGAACGGACGACCTCTCCAATCGATTTCTTGGCCGCAAATGGCAATGAGCCAAATCGGAAACGCAAATATTTCTCGTTGTAACCACACAAACAACCACGACACATACGCATTAGCGTCGTACTGAAAGTTGATCCAGTTTGGGACCTTGGACTCCTTGTCATTTAGGATGTTGCTCACCAATGTCAAATACTGAACAAAGTCCGTGAATACCCATACCATCATGTGAAATAGAAATAACTTGACGATAAACACTTTATTATACACAAGGTGGCTGATCGACAACGTTCCAAAGATCCCACACACTATTGACTCTGTAGTGGGCTCGATCATCGTTGCTGAATGCACCATATACTTTCTTACTCTCAACCATCTGATACGCCGTTTTACAAACTCTACAATGCCATGACTGCTATTCTCAAGTTTATTCAATGGCTGGATCACCAAATCCGACGTCAACGTGGTTCTCGAGAAAAGAAACTCCCAGAGCCCAATTGCAATCATATTATCTTCGCCTATATACTTTGCAAAAAACTTAATGCCGTTTCCAGGTCCCAAATTAGTTATAGCTTGAGCCGATTGTTTGACATATTCGTCGTTGAAAAATGCATTGTTGCTGTAGGGAATCTTCCCCACAGCCATATCGACGTCGGATCTTCGAAACATGTTGGATTTGCCATTGACACACGGCGCTATATTGAGTTTGTTGACGCTAATATAGAATTTACAATGCGATGAGAATAAAAACAATTCGTCCAACTTGATTCCCGTCTTGAGCCATATCGATTGGGCCTTGGCAATTGCCAATGCTAGTGGCACGTGATGCACTAATTTAACTTTGCGACATCCCAAGTTGGGGTATCCACCATCAATTAAATTATCATTTAAACACTTTACGGAGTTGGCCAATATATTTGACGATCCCCAAACGTTGGAATCCATAATCCACAAAATGTCGTATTTTGCGTTCAAGAACCCTTTGGCCAAATTATTGACTTTGGGATTGGGACCGTAGTGATCCAAACTCCGGCCTTCTTGGTATGTAGACAAATATATCTTGGCGTCGATATTCGGATACGTATTGATCAATTTCTGAATGATCGGGATCGACGGATCCGTGGCCTCGTCAACGCAAAATATGATCTCTATTAACTCCGGCGGGTAATTCTGGAGAAAACTGCTTTCCAAACAACTTTCTAGTTCGGGATCAATACCTTTGATGGGTCGAAGAATCGTCACCGGCTCGAAATGGTCCACAGTCATATACTTTTTACGGCGATAATTCTTGAGGATTTCGTAAACTCCGTTGTAGGCTATGAAAAGTATCACCACGTACCATAGAAGGAGAATGCCACAAATTATTGTCCATACTCCCATTTGTTTGAAAGTGTGAAAATTAATTCGAGACAAACACGTACTGCAGATAGGCGTGCATCGCTACCAATGGCCTCCGATGCCTACTCATCCCCAATTATCTCCATATGGACCGTAGCATTGTAAAATCCACCCATGGATGATGTCAAGGGGGATTTGGGTTTACTAGTGGTGTACAGGACTATTGCTGAAGTGAAATAAACTGTTTCTTCATAGTTGGTTATTTGTGAGCAAATATCATATGACATCTGAGACATAATATGGGAATGTATGGAATTGTAGGAAACCGTTGGTGAAATCGGTGCTACTGACCTTTTAGGGGGGATTGTGACAGTGGACGGTTTCCATGCCCCCAGAAACGGTGCCGGCTCCTAAATCCATGTAGTTACTACCATCGTAGCACTAACGGTACTGCCATCGTAGCACCATCGTAGTACCAGGTCGCACTAAATAATCACTAGCCCACCCAACAAATCCTCGGTTTAAAGGACCCCCACGAAAATATATTTAAATACAATGCATTTCTCAAAAAATCATTTGAAAAGATTATGTTAAAGAGATTCGGTAGAATGACAAGACAATTTCATCAAACTACCGTTAAGGGCGATTTGTTCAAATACCAGAAGGATTTGCCCAAATTGCCAGTGCCTACTTTGCAGGAAACATCATCAAAGTATCTCAAAACCATTCAGCCCTTTTTGACCGCCAAACAGTTTGAAGAGTCCAAGGCTAAAGTTGATGCGTTCTTAAACAACGAAGGTCCGATTTTGCAAAAGAAATTGGAAAACTTTGCTAAAGATAAAGAAAACTGGTTGAGTGAGTTCTGGGATGATTACGCGTATATGTCTTATAGAGATCCCGTTGTTCCGTATGTTTCGTATTTCTTTAGTCATAAGGACATCAGGAATGAAATTGGTCACGACCAATTGTTGAAGTCAACCCTCATTACGTACTATACCGTAAAATTCATGGAGTCAGTGCAAAACGAAACTTTGGAACCCGAAATTATCAAGGGTAATCCTTACTGTATGAATGCATTTGCATACATGTTCAACAATTCCCGAGTTCCCGCTGAAGGCAGTGATATTACTGTGAAATATAATGGCTTGGAACATCAATATTTCGTGGTGATCATCAATAATCATTTCTATAAAGTCCCTCATCATAATAACGGTGTGGCTTTGACTAAACAACAAATCTATAGCCAATTGCAATACATTATTAATGATAGTATAAAGCACGGAGAAGGAATCCCAGTTGGAAGTCTAACTTCATTGAATAGAGACGAATGGTTAAACACCTACCAAGGCTTACAAAAATCGCCTCTCAATGCTGCTAGTTTGGAAACCATCCATGCTTCGTCGTTTATAGTTTGTTTAGATTCCAACAACCCAATTACTATTGAGGAAAAATCAAGAAATTGCTGGCATGGTAATGGTAAAAATAGGTTTTTTGATAAACCTTTAGAGTTCTTTATCAGTGCCAATGGTAATTCCGGTTTCTTGGGAGAACATTCAAGAATGGATGCGACACCCACTGTTCAATTGAATAATTACGTTTTGGGCGAAATCGCTAAAGAAGATCCTAAAGCATTGATTGAACAAGTTAAAGCTATTGATCTTGTTGGTAAACCCGAACATCTCAAGTGGGATATTACTCCGGTTGCTAGAAAGGATATTAATGATGCCGTGGAGAAATTCAACAAGACAATTGAAAGTCACGATGAAGAACTCTTTCAATATCACGGCTACGGGAAGAATTTGATTAAGCAATTCAAAGTTAGTCCTGATGCCTATGTTCAAATGATGATGCAATTAGCGTACTATAAATACACTGGCAAAATAAGACCAACGTATGAGAGTGCGGCTACCAGAAAATTCTTAAAGGGAAGAACCGAGACCGGAAGAACTGTGAGCAACGAATCCAAAGCATTTGTAGAAGCGTGGACCGATGCCAATTCGTCAACGGAAACCAAAATTGATACGTTTAACAAAGCCTGTAAACAGCACGTGTCGTATTTGGTTGAAGCCGCAGATGGTAAAGGTGTAGATAGACACTTTCTCGGATTAAAACAAATGTTAGAGCCGGGCCAACCCATACCGGAAATATTTACGGACCCCATTTTCAACTATTCACAAAAGTGGTACATTTCATCGTCACAGGTGCCCAGCGAAGCGTTCCAGAGTTGGGGGTGGTCACAGGTAATTGATGACGGGTTTGGATGTGCGTATTTGATTATGAAGGACTGGATTCATGTTCATATTTCATGTAAAAAGGGTAATGGTTTAGAATCAAAGTATTTGAAGTGGTATCTTTTTGAAGCAGCCCAGGAAATGAAGGAAATATTATCTACGCAATTGCAAAAACCTAAATTGTAGACGCAAATCCCAAACCCTAATTGTAGATTTGTTGTGTATAAACCTAATAGATGATAAGCCATAATACAATGTCGCAATAAACTCTGGGACCTGCGCGTCATTCCGGGCACCACCCTTTGGTGCTGTACTATCGTCTATTTTACACGAAAGTCAATAAAGGATTTTTTTCCCGTTTAAATTCATTGTTGATTGGTGCCACTGCAAAAATCCACCTCAGGGAACTATCACCAATCTCAAAAGCACCAAAAGTCAAATTCGTGTCCGGCAATATCCTCCCATCCTATCCCAGACATATTTACCCCATTAGGACCGTGATTTGAGAACTTGACCATAAACAGACCCCTAGATACCGTTTGTTTATTGTTATACTTGGCTATCGGTTGGTATTTTGTGTATCGTATTCCTTTGGCTGCATTTTTTTGTATTATATAGAATCATAGACCACATCATTAGCATTCCACCTCATCACCCCTAGCATTTATTTAGCATTCATGATATGGTTACACAAAAACATAAACGACAAAAATCATCCATACTGAATGTTTACTATTTAGAAGACCCGCCACAGGGACGGTCGCCCCAAACGTCGCCCCACCAAGAGATAAAGTCCGAGTTTTCTCCGGAACTATTGTCACAGCCAATAATGAATTCAAGCCCGAGTCACCTGGAACCCGAGAAATACGATGACCCCAATGCTTATTATAATTTCCCAGCGAATATGTCGATAGCCAACTTGCCGTCATCCTGGAACCCTAACATCAATGATGTTGGTGACCGATCGTTCTTCCATCCGTCTCAAACCTCGCTTCCTCCTCAGTATCCATCCAATGCTGACCTCCTCGATCACAATCAGCCACATGCTGCGGGATCATCGTTTATTGATTCGTTTGCCTACCCCCAAATCCAGCCGGTTCCTCATTCCATGCCAATATCATTACCTCCCGCAATCTCCCATCAAAGATCGCCCATATCGAAACCAAAATCCCCTGCCAAAATCAGAAGACTGCCGTTTCTAAGGCATCACCGGAAACTGTCGTCGATGTCGGCCATACCTCAATATACCCCTGCTCCTCCATTCACACAGCTTAGCACGGATTCACGTGGTCTTGAGTCAAAACATCGCCCGAACCTTTCCATATCGTCTCATTTCAATTTGGTGCATTTAAATGACCAATCGCAGAATACTGACAATGCTAAATTATTCAGTGGTGTGTCTAATCCCGATATTATAGCCCTCATCCTTGATTTACTTAAAGTAGAGACGTCATCGGCGAATAATTTCCTTTTGAAATTGGCTACCACCATCAAACAAATCCCTCTTGATGAATTTTATAACTTGCTATATAATGATCATCTCCCAGCACTACAGGGGACCAACAAACTCGACAAAGCTGTAGTGGAAAACAATGTCTTATTCAGAAACTTGAAACTTGTAAGGGAAATCTTGGAAGTGTTTAAGAGTCCCGGTGAACTCGAATCATTATTAAGTGGACATATCATTGATATGGTATCATTAGCAGCTGTCAAGGAAAATAAATTGAGTAATATCAATTATCATGAACTTTTAAGAACGTTTTTGGCCATCAAAATATTACAGGACATGATAGTACCAGCCATGAACCCCGATGAGCATGCAGCTACCCATAGTATTCCTCGGCTCTCACTCTACAAAACGTATTTTATTCTATGTCAAAAACTATTGGTCAAGTATCCATCATCATTCCAATCATCCAACGAAAACCACAAGCTCATATTGGGAAGAAGCAAATTGGGGAAACTAATCAAATTAGTATTCCCGAACGTAACTATAAAGAGATTAGGCAGTAGAGGTGACTCCAAGTATAATTATTTAGGAGTCATCTGGAACGATAAAATAGTGAATGACGAAATCAAACAGCTATGTGACAAATTTGAATTGCCGGATTTAAATCAAGTGTTTGAAGCAAAAGATACGCCAAATTTGGAACATATTCATCCGTCGTTTTCGCAGCCATTTGAGCCGCAGCCACTGTCGCCGCTAGAAACGTCGTCAGAATATACAAAAGAGCTGGAGAATTACGAAATATTCAAGCCCGTGTATTCCTATATTCCATTGGATGCAACGTTTCCGGCGGATTTCCATTTGGTTGATTGGATAGCCGCAACGAAAGTCGCCATAAATGACGTTGATAGGACAATAATCGACTTGTTCTCCAGTAGTACCCCAGTTGATATTCATGAAAAGTTCAGTCATAGTTCTGATAAGGAATATTTCGCAATATTGATTGAACTCACAATGATTTTATTGTTATTAAATCCTCACGATGATATCACAACATTGAAACAAAATATAATCAAATACATTAATTCTGACCATCTGCCTAATGAAGATATGACTCGGTTTAAAATACTATTAAAATTATTAATCAACCTAAATGACTCTCTTACTGTTATACTTCAGTTGGTACTTATAGATGAGGCCATAATAGCCAAGTTTAAAAGCTATTTCAATAATGAAGCTTACTTTGCAAACTTCATAAATTGTCTTGCCAGTTATAATTATGATATCCCCGTTGATTTAGACTTTATACATGAAGATTTAAAGGAAATCAAAAACTTTTTTGTGGTTGACTTGATTCAATTCTTGCAAGGTGTTTCCAATGCTGAGCATTCACAGTATATGACATTATCGATGTTTTTTGACCTACTAGACACCTTGATAAACAAATTCAAAAATTATTCAATCAACATATCGATTCAATTTGTTTCCTTGGTAATTAACGATATTGTCAAGTTGGTATATTTCCAATCCGTCGAAAACAGAGATGGGGATTCCAATTTTCAGCATTGGTGGCTAATTAATAATTCCATCCAGGATTACATCACATTGGTTGGAGAATTGGTAGCTTGTTATGGATCATTAACTATATAGCCAAATATATTCGCACCATTGTCGTAGCTACTTCGTGAAGTCGTGAGGATTATCGATGCACAAAAATCAAAACTCCATTAAAGTCATAGCAGGCAATTCCCATCCGGAGTTGGCCAAGGCTATTGTCACCAAATTGAATATAAACTTGGCGAAAATTTGTTCGTTCCAGTATCTCAACAAAGAGACTGCCGTTAGTGTAGGAGAATCAGTTCGAGATGAGGATGTCTACATAATTCAAACTGGTTGTGGAGAAACTGGCATTAATAACTATTTAATGGAATTGTTGTTTATAATAAATGCTTGTAGAATAGCCAGTGCTCGAAGAATTACTGCCGTTATTCCTAATTTCCCGTATGCTCGACAAGATAAGAAGGATAAAAGTAGAGCTCCGATTACTGCCAAATTAGTAGCCAATTTATTAACCACCGCTGGGTGCAATCACATAATAACCATGGATTTACATGCTTCACAGATCCAAGGGTTTTTCCGAGTCCCCGTGGACAATTTGTATGCTGAACCCAGTGTTTTACGTTATATTAAGGATAATTACGATTTAAACAAAGTGATTATTGTCTCGCCTGATGCTGGCGGGGCTAAACGAGTCGCCTCCATCGCTGATAAATTGGATGTGAATTTTGCTTTAATTCACAAGGAACGGGCGAGAGCTAATGAAGTAAGTAGAATGGTATTAGTCGGTGATGTTTGTGATAAAATATGTTTAATAGTTGATGATATGGCCGATACTTGTGGCACGCTAGTGAAGGCCGGCAATATCTTATTGGATAATAAAGCCGAAAAAGTAGTTGCATTAGTAACACATGGGATCTTTTCCGGTAATGCTATAGAGAAATTAAACAATTCACAATTAGATAAAGTAGTTTGTACCAATTCCTTGCCTTTAGATGAAAAATTGGCTTTATGTCCCAAAATTGCTACCATTGATATTAGTTCGACGTTGGCAGAAGCCATTAGACGGTTGCATAATGGTGAAAGTGTAAGTTATTTATTCAATAATGCTATAGAATAATAAATTAATGTCTCGGTTTTTAATACTCTTCATACTTAGCTTCCACTAGATACCATACAATCCCCATACTTAAATTAAATGGATTATGTTCCTTGTCATTAATATTTTCGGCATCAACTTTAAATTGTTTAATATCCAATACTCTTCCTACTATCCATTCCTTTTCCTGTAAATTTGTAGAATTCCTTAAAAAGTAATGCGGTGCCCCAATATTAAACGCAGCCCAAGGTCTTGGAAGTTCCTCATTCTCTTGGAGACTATCCAGTTCAATTCTCGTGGGTAGGAACAACACCAAATCACCAACTTGAAAATTATTCATAGCCAATTTATTCCCACAATTACTTTCTAGTTTTTTCATTTCTTGACCTTTTGCTTTATTTTCTTTAGTCAACTTCTTTGCAAATCCTTCAACATCTCTAAATCGTTTGGAAATTCCGTTCAAAAAGAAATTATCAATTTGATGTTTATCATCCTTAAACGAGATAATATCAATGAAGGCTCCAAATTTGCTGGTGTTAAAAATAGAGTTGTACGCTTTTAGGATTAATTTAGGTTTTTCCTCTTCATTAATACCACTTTCAATGTCTAATTCATTTAACCAACTCATCAAACGTTGTACATCTTCAATAACTTTGCTCAGAGGCTTTCCAATAGAAACAATACTCTCATCATGTTTTGACCTTAATCCTTTAACTCTGGTGATTTTATATTCATCTTGCTTCAAATCTTGATTATACTCCTTGACTAAAAGTAAACCAATGCTTTCTAATACAAGACAAAATTCAATGAAAAAGTCATAATTTAATGTTACAGACGTCTTTAAACTCTGAAATAAACCTATCGATGCATTCTTCAAGTCATTTATGATCTCCGTATTCTTGGTGCTCAAGTCAATGAGATTATCATAATCTTCTGCCAATTCTTCAATCTTTTGGTCTCTCACTTTAACTTTGTCGTCTAGAGTTTTGTATTGTTTAGCATGTTCCGCTTCTTGGGAACTCATATTATCAATTAGGTCTTGTTTAACATCATTAAACATTTTGATTTCTTCTTTAGTTTGAGTCAATTCTTTAGTTAATTCGGTTATTCTGCCATCCTTAGATTCATTCAAAAGTTTGTATTCTCTAACAATATCACCGCTGTTAGTTATTTGATTTCTTAAATCACCAGTTTTCTCATCCAACTCTTGTTTTAGCATTTCAACTTGCTGGAGTAACCTTTTTATTTCTCCATCTTTTTCGTGTACCTGTTTATCTTTCTTGTTTAACTGTTCATCTTTCTCTTGTAACTGTTCCTCTTTCTCTTGTAATTGTTCATCTTTTTGGTGTAACTGTGCATCCTTATCATTGATCTCTCGATCTTTCTGAGAAATCGTTTCAACTAGGTCGTTGTTCTCCTTGCGTAATCGAACATTATCAAGATGTTTTATTGGCTCATCTAAAGGTGTATGTGACTTGGATAATAATTTAATAGGATCAGTCGTTCCTCCTAAACTTTTGGAACGAGTTATTACCGTTCTAGATTGAGTGAGTGGTCCTTCAACTTCAGATGGTGAATTTATCGCTTTTGTTGGAATCACTAAACTTTGAGGTAAGGTTTCTGAAACTTGTCTGGTAAATGAGGGCCAATTAGAGATATTCTTGAATTGTTGCTGGTGTAATAAATCCTCCAACTTCTTAATCCTGGTTTTTAGGCCTTTAATCAAATTCTCATCAAACTCTTCTTCACCCTCTATTTTTGATTTGTTGGTCTTAGAATTTGATAATGAGTTATTAGGAGACGTAAATGTGGATAATGAAGTTACTAACTTAACAACTCGTTTCATATTATTTGTGGACCTGACTAAATCTTTAAAATTAGCGTTTAAAAGGTTGGAAAACTTCATATCAGCTTTACCAGCTTCATAATTCTCGATAATCTTGATGTATTCTAAAATATCTCCCCTTTGAATTTCAATATCCTGTAAAACATTAAATATCGATTGGTTTTGATTATTAATTAATGTAACATCGAGATGAGGTAAATTAGGCGTTGGAATCAGTTGGGAATTATCTATGAACTTGATAAAAGATCCAAATTTTTTTAACCAAAGTTTCTGAAATACCTTCTCGTGATCAATTATCGTCACTAATTGTTCAGTGATGTTATTAATTATTCCCCTTGAATAGAAGTCGTACCATTCAAATTGCCGACGTTTTTCAATGAGCAAGAATCCAAATATAAGCGGAAGATCTATTGTTAATGAAAGATAATCTTCATATTGTTTAATCTGGTCGATAGTTTCATAGTTCACTGCATTCGTGCTATTTTTTACCGAAGAATTATCGTCAAGTGATAATGTTTTCAAGTTATTTTTGATTTCAACGCTCTTCATTTGTACTTGGGAAATACTAGTGAATATTTGCAAACAAAATTGAGTTAACTGATGCTTAAAATTATATGCCACTTCAAGGTTTTTCATTATGGATTGAGATAACTCCACCACCAACGTATGATTGGCCTTGGTGTCATTATAGACAGTCTCAATCAACTTAGAATCATACCCCAACTTATCTAAACTGTTGTTGCTGATTTCAATGTGGCGATGCATCTGATTAAGAATTTCATTATTGGAATTATTTTTAAATTTGTTAATTGACTCATTACGTTGATGTTCAATCATTTTATCAATACCCAGCTTTTCATTGTTAACTGTAGTAATTGATTCACTCATATTGTTAAATTTTTTCATCACCAATGGTAATTTATCATCAATAACTTTGGCCTTCAAACTTAAATCTTGATAATCCAATATTTCCCATAATTTAAACACTTTATTGCCTATCGAGATCTTGGGAAACTTCTTCAAACTTTGATAATATTTCATCCATGTCTTCAGCAATGTTTTATAGTATATCAACTTTATATAATTAAAGTAACTATTAAAACTTTTCTCGATTTCGTTAACAAAATTATTGATAAATTGAAATACAATATTCAAACTCTTAAACATATTATTGATTTGTGTCAAATACAGTTTCATCAATTCATTGATTTGTATAGAATTGTTTTCAATATCCTCGCTGTATTTCTTGTATAATTTTAATTCCGTAGACATGGTCCTTATATCCCTTTTATCTTTACCCCTACCAAACCCCTGACTATGTAAATGCAAGAATTCTTTCTTCAAGCTTTCAAATTTATCATTATTCATTATGCTGTATTGATCTACTACGTTTTCATTGTTGAACATTCTCTTATCAAACGCATATACTTCATTGATTTCATTTATTATATTAAAATTCAATCTTATACCAAAACTAGTCAATAAAAAGACATCAGAGTCCCTTATGTAGAATTGTTCATATATGAATTGTTTAAAATGTCCAAGTGTGTGATATCGAATGGGTTTTGTGATTTTTATTTGCTGTCCATTGTAGGCATTATAAATGGTTAGAAAGGATACTGGTTCTATTCGACTACTCATTTCGTTTGTCTTCTTTCTTGAGGGTAGTTATTAAATTTTACAATATAGATAATCAAGTGTACGTTTTTTGATTTTACTTAAACCGTTTTTTCGACTATTAATCTTCAATTGGGCTAATATACTGACAGTGTTCTAAATTCAGTACAATTCCCAAATTAGTACAAAAATCTTATCATCGCGCACACAATTACATACAAAATTAGTACTGTAAAAATATGTTAGACTCGAAATCGTTAGATACTATTTCCAAATTCAAACAGTCCTTATTGACTAAATCGTTACCAACCACAATTAACTCTCAAGTCCTAACTTCCAATAGAGGCAAGAAATTGGATTTTGAATTGACAGGGTCGAAAGTAGTGGATTATGATGGGGTCGAGTATTTAGTTACCAGCAATAGTAATATAGAATATGCCGTCAATAGAAATAAAAGAAAATGGTACGAGGCTTCAGGAAAGCAAAGTGAATTTGATGATCAAGAAAACAATTCCAATTCCAATGAAGTGAATGATGATGATTATGATGATTATGATTATGAAAATCCATTAGATTTTGGAATAACCGATATTTTATCGGCAATTAATCATCCTTCAGACTTATTCTGCCACCCAGCTATACTGAGAACATATAAACTGACTATTTTGGATAATTTAGCCGGCAAGTTGATAGAGTTGATTGAAGTTGAACAAAAGACTTTGAACTATTTCAATAAATTATTACAGGTATTGAACGGAGAAGATTGGTATTATCTATTAGAAGATAACTTGGGATTGCCTTCATATGACCATGGATTGACGAATGAAGAAAAACAAAATGAAATCAAAGATAATATTCCTGAAGCTATGAAACCTGTTGATGGTGTTAATGATACTGAAAAAGAAAAGACTGAGGACATACCTAAACGAATTACCAGAACCCATGATGATGACGATGAAGAAGTCCAGGATCCATTTTTCAAATTGCCCACTACTCTAGAAAAATATGAGTTTGCTAGAACAAAATTGGACCCTGAAAACCAAGAGTTGAAACTAGATTTAATCAATTATTTACAAATCAGCACCCAAAGACAACAGGAGTATATTAAGAACCTCACGGATTTGCGAATGAATATTGTTAGGGCTAATAGGTTAAAAGAGACATTGTTAAAATGGGGGAAGGAAATGTATGATAAAAAATGATGTGTAAAAATAAATATTTTAATTTATTTACTGTTAGCAATTTTGCAACGCGAGGAAATCGTTAATTTGTGAAAATGACACAAAAATACATTTTGCAGAAAATATAAAAATATACAAAAAAAAACATATAATGTACGTAATCGACGTTTAATACATATGAGCTGATTTGTCTACGAATAACACCAATAAACCGTCGTTGGTGAAGCCAATACAATTTGCGACAGTGTTAGGGAGTGGCATCACCACGGGTCGCGTGTGTAGTACGCGTTGAAATAACTAAACTGGAAATTTCATTCTCCATATCAAAATGTTAGAAGGTAAGTTTGACGAAGCATCTTTATTAAAGAAAATTGTAGACTCCATTAAGGATAGTGTTAAACTATGTAACTTCAATTGTACCGAACATGGATTGACTGTTCAAGCTGTGGACGATTCTCGAGTTTTATTAGTATCTTTATTAGTAGGACAAAGTGCCTTTAGCGAATATAGATGTGATAGAGATATCACTTTAGGAATTGATTTAGAACTGTTCAGTAAGGTTTTAAGATGTGGCAATAATGAAGATTTCTTGACAATATTAGCCGAAGACAAGCCTGATAGTGTCATGACTATTTTCGAAGATAAGAAAAAGGATAGAGTCAGTGAATATTCCTTGAAATTGATGGATATTGATTCCGAATTCTTAAACATTGATGATATGGAGTATGATAGCGTTATAACCATGTCATCAGCGGACTTTGCCAAAGATGTCAAAGATTTAAAGAGCATGAGTGAATCTTTAAATGTTGTAGTAACCAAAGATTCTATTAAATTCGGCAGTGACGGTGAAAATGGAAGTGGTTCTATTATTTTAAAACCAAGCAGCGATTTAGACCATCCTGAACAAAGCATTACCGTAAATTTAGAAAATCCTGTTGATTTGACGTTTGGTTTGAAATATTTGAATGATATTATTAAGGCTACTTCATTATCTAGTACTATTACTATTAAATTGGCTGACAAAACTCCAGCTTTATTCGAATACAAATTAGATGCCGGTGGTTATTTGAGATTCTATTTGGCTCCTAAATTCGATGAAGATGATTAAGGTAATTGTCAAAGTTCTATACGTTATTAAATGTATACATGTACTCTATGAATTATTAATTTTCTATTATTTATTTCGGAATATAATTGGATCAAACAAGCCTGAGTTAAACCGGCACTTCTCTTAAGAACGTTGATCTCTTGAATGCTTTATCAGAGATTGGTAAAATCAATCTAAAAGCATCATGAGTATTTAAATAATACTTATACAACCGTTTTACCCGAATAAACCCTAAACTTTCATATAGTTTTAAGGCGCCGATATTACTAACGTCAGTTTCCAAGCTTATTTCATCAACATGATTCTGATTAATCATATTCTTTACTGTTAACTGAACCAACCGCTTGGCCAAACCTTGTTTCCTATACTCCTTGTCTATTACTAACATTCCTATATACCCACGAGTTCGTACACTTTTGTGGTGGTCTATTTTCGATATGATACATCCGATTATTTGCAAATCATTATTTTTCACTATGTAGCAATATTGGGGCCAATTATTTAAAAAGTACCAGTACACGTAAATCGAATAAGGTTCACTCAAATTACCCGAGATCAAAGCCGAAATATCCTTGAACTGGGATTGGTTGGTGGAGTTGAATCGAAAATAATGGAACTTGCTTGCTGTTTCTATAAAGTACTCATCCATATTCGCATTATACTATTTTTCACTTTACTGCTCGGATGAACGGTTGAGGTTCCTAAACTTACCGGGGTTCCCCATACTTTTGAGAATCTACCCATATGAACTCATTTTAGTGTTTGGAGTTTTACATTGTATTAATAATGTCAACTCCTTAAAGGAACGTAACCATACAGTCAACAATTGACAAAAGCTGATAATCTAATTTCTTGCTCTTGAATATGTGTGTCATATCACATAAATTACATAAGCAGACACGTCCGGGTCAACGTGATCCAGATACTCAAACTTGAGCAGCTACTTGTGTAGAATAACATCACTATGGACAATTAACGCTGTAATTGATCTTACCAATATCGAGGATTTTATATGAAACCACGTCGACAGGGTTAGCTGATAATTGGGTGTTTTGCTGAAGGTGATGGTGCACTTTTTATAAGGTGATGTAATTTTTCAGTCGGACGTTTTCGTATAAAAGGGGAGTAAAATCACAGTTTTTTTTCTTTCTCTCTTTTTTAGGATTGATATATAAATTATAGCAAACGTACACTGAATTACAATCACCAACGTAACGATGTCCGTATTAGATGTTTTAAAGACCAAAAGTGGAGTTATTTATGGGGATGATGTTCGTCAATTATTCTTGTACGCTCAAAAACACGGGTTTGCAATTCCTGCCATTAATGTAACCTCATCATCAACCGTTGTGGCTGCCTTAGAGGCTGCTAGGGATTCCAAATCTCCAATCATCTTGCAAACATCTCAAGGTGGTGCTGCTTACTTTGCTGGTAAGGGTGTCGATAACAAAGATCAAAATGCTTCAATCGCTGGATCAATTGCTGCTGCTCATTATATCAGATCAATTGCTCCTGCTTATGGAATTCCTGTTGTTTTACATACCGATCATTGTGCAAAGAAGTTATTACCATGGTTTGATGGTATGTTAGCTGCCGATGAAGAGTTTTTTGAAAAAACCGGCCAACCCTTATTCTCGTCTCACATGTTGGACTTGTCGGAAGAAACTGATGACGACAACATTGCTACTTGTGTTAAATATTTCAAAAGAATGTCTAAATTAGGTCAATGGTTAGAAATGGAAATCGGTATCACTGGTGGTGAAGAGGATGGTGTTAACAATGAACACGTTCAAAAAGAATCCTTGTATACTTTACCAGAGACTGTTTACAAGGTGTTTGAGGCATTGTCACCAATTGCTCCCAATTTCTCAATTGCTGCTGCTTTTGGTAATGTTCACGGTGTTTACAAACCCGGTAATGTTCAATTGAAACCAGAAATCTTGGCCGAACACCAAGCATATACCAAGAAACAAATCGGGTCTTCTAATGAAAAACCAATATTTTTGGTTTTCCACGGTGGTTCTGGTTCGAGTCAACAGGAATTTGATACTGCTATTAAATCCGGGGTTGTTAAAGTCAATTTGGATACCGATTGTCAATATGCTTACTTGACTGGTATTAGAGATTACGTATTAAACAAGAAAGACTACTTGTTAACGCCAGTTGGTAACCCCGAAGGTGAAGATAAACCAAATAAGAAATATTTTGACCCTAGAGTTTGGGTTAGAGAAGGTGAAAAGACAATGTCCAAGAGAGTCACTGAAGCTTTAGACATTTTCCACACTAAAGGTCAAATTTAAGCTTTGATTGTGAAATCTCATATTGTGTATAAGCGATAATACATACAGTTTTAATTTTAATTTCCATTTCTTTGATTTCCATTTCTGTGGTTTCGGGTTTGATCACGTGGTCCCCTTCCAGTACAGCTTAGCTTTGATATACTCGGGCATCTTATTAACATTAAACTCTTTATGATATTGTAATTCTTTACCCAAAACTTGATTGACTTTGAAAAATTTCACCACACAGCGGTCGACACAGCTTTGTTCACCAGTAGCCAAGTCTTCCTCACCATATACATGGCCGAGACACTTTCTGGCACACGAATCTAAAAGATTATTAAACACCATGGCTTGAGCTTCGAACTGGATCAGAGCAATTTTCACCTTCTCCGGGTCAACTGTCTGAAAGCTCGACTGGCTCATGAAAACACTCATCACTAAACGTTTCCAACTATAGTACTACTGAGAAATTAATTTCTCACTGATGCACATTCTCTTAGTGAACGACGATGGTCCGTTAGATGATAAGTATTGTCCGTATATAAAGTTTTTGGTGGACCAGATCCAAACTGTAGGGTGGAAGTTGTCAATTGTGGTACCCAATCAACAAAGATCGTGGATTGGCAAGGCTCATTTTGCTGGCAAGGCATTATCACCTAGTTATATTTATACCCAATACAGTACGCAAACGGAAAATGAAAAAGTCAACGATTATCAAGGGCCGTTTGACACAAAACAGGATTTTCCAGATCACGTTGAATGGGTTCTAGTAGATTCCACGCCAGCAGCTTGTGTGGATGTGGGACTTCAGTTGTATCCAGACGTAGATCTCGTAGTTTCTGGACCCAACTTTGGTAAGAACTCTAGTAATTTGTATATACTTGCTAGTGGTACAGTTGGAAGCGCCATGGAAGCGGCATTACACGGAAAAAAGGCTTTGGCAATAAGTTATTCTTATAATCTGACCCATAGTTTTGACGAAATTAAAAATGCTAGTAAAATGGCTATAAAGGTGATTCAACATTTATACGAATTCTGGAACGATGGTGTTGAATTGTACTCTATCAATATCCAATTGGGGCCCCAAGTTTTGAAACTGCAGGCGTACTTTGCTCCTATTCTACGCAACAAGTATTATGACTTTATTTACAAAAACATGGGTGGGACTTTTGAATGGAGTCCGGATTTCGCCGAAATCCATCGACAGGATGCCAAGGATTTTAACCATAGTGATAATAGGATCTTATTGGCGGGGGATATTAGTGTTACACCAATGCGTGCTGCGTTTCATCAAGTTGAACCGTTAGTAGGCGAAATTTCTTTGCATCATAGGCCTGAAATTAATCATAAATTCTGTTTACTAGATATTGACGTAACCAATTACATTTACCAGCCTATTAAACAGGCATTTGAAAAATATGGTATAGCTGTGAGTTCAGATCCATTGACTTTGGCTGATTTGGAGTCTAAGAAAGTGTATCATTACGCAGAATATGAAGGCCTTGATTTTGATTTGATTTCCCAATATCCCAAGAATTATTTCATTCCCAGTTATGTGTATCGTAAAGCGTTAATAAGAAAGAATTATCTTGCCAATACCATTCATCATTATACGGTAAAACATCCTAAACTGATTTTACATAGTAGTTTCCCCAAAACCTATTTTTTTGACTTGGACTATGCTGAGTTCTTAGACGATGCGTTAGATGAATGCTATGAGTTACGTGATGAGGTAGAAAGTCTCGATAGATTATGGATTTTAAAACCTAGCATGAGCGATAAAGGACAAGGGATACGAGTATTCAGATCCATTGAGCAATTGCAAGCAATCTTCAACCTGTTTGAAGAGAATGATACCAATGAAGAGGAACAACCTGAAGAAGAAAATGGCGTTATTACTTCACAGTTGAGACAATTTGTGGTTCAAGAGTATATGGAGAACCCGCTCTTATTAGAAGCCTACGACAATAAGAAATTCCATTTTCGAACTTATGTAATAGCCAATGGAGATTTCCAAGTATTTGTATACCGCCAGATCCTCACGTTATTTGCTGAAGCCCCGTTTCAGGTTCCACCATATTCCAATGCCAGCATTCTACCAATGACCGGACACTTGACCAATTCGTGTTTACAACAAGAACCGTTAGTGGAAAAGTTCTGGGACCTTGAAGAATTGACGTTGTTCCAGAAAAATATCATATACAATAAAATCTGTCAGATCACTCGAGATACCTTTAAAGCCGCACAAGCCGATAAGATCAATTACCAAATCATTGACAATGCCACTGAAATATACGGCGTAGATTTCATAATCAACGACAACTTGGATTTACAGTTATTGGAAGTCAATGCTTATCCCGATTTTAAACAGACCGGTGACGATTTGAAGCCGGTAATTGATGATTTGTTTGATAGTGTTATAGGAGAAATCATCGCCCCCAAATTAAACCACCAACCACGAGTACCCCGTGATTCGGACTTGACCCAGGTATTGCCGTGATGATGTTTCTTTCAATGTATAGCTCTGTAGGTTCATGTGGGTTTGACCCTTTACTCTCCAAATAAAAAGTCGTGCACGCATCAATGAGAAAAAAATCGACGAAAATTTCAAAGTTTCAGATTACAGAACTTGAACATAATTATAGCACGACCATCTTGTAGTAAACCAGGAAATATTATATAACGGATCATTGTGTTAATGTCAGGACGAAAATATAAGAACCAACTGAAGAAGGCCGCTAATGGCGGGGCAGAAACGGTGCCAGCATCAAAAGCAAGCGACCCATCCACCAAGTTAGTGAATTTAAAGGAAATGTTTCCAGACTGGTCTTCGGACGATTTACAAATGTTGTTGGTGGAAACCCCGGACTTTGAAAAGGTGGTTGATCTCATTGTCAGCGGCAAAGTATCGAAATGGGAGTCTACTAGTGATAAGAAGGAGGCCAAACGCAAGAAAGACTTGGAACTGCATGAAGTTGCCAATAGTGTGTCCCATCCAAGCCACCACTCCAATGCCAGTTCGAATTCTAACGTTGCCAAGAAACCACAGTCTAAAAAGAAGTTTGTGAAGCGGAAGGAAGCTGGTCCTACAAGTGCCAATGGTACAGGTGCCACTGTAGCACATACCAGTGCCACTGCTTCAGTTCCAACAACGCTGTCGTCGGTCCCAGGTACGGAGAGTTCATGGGCTGCTGCTTTATCCAAAGAGAAGAAGGAAATACCAAAGCACATACCCAAAGAAATAAAGGAACCAAAGGAACCAAAAGAGGAAATACAGGAATCCAAAGAAAGACATTCCAGGAAGAAAGAGTCTAAGGAAAAAGCTATAAATAGTGTAAAAACTGCAGAGCCAAAGAAACTAGTGCAAGACAAATCAGCCCCAACGTCATGGGCTTCAATGTTAACTCCTAAACCCAAAACGGCCCCTAAAAAGAAGTCTGACAAAAAGATTGATAATATATCAATACAGGAGATTCAAAATTCCATTCCAAAAGTCCCAGACACAAAACCTGAACCTGTTGTAGCCACATTGCCGGAGCCAGTGGTTGAAGTAGACAATGCTACTGAACCTGTTGTTGAGCCTATTAAAGCGGAGCTTCAACCTGAACCGGTAGTTCATGATGTTAAAGACAAGTCCCATCAAGAGCCATCTGTTATTTTGCCAACCCACAACAATTTACACAACGTAGGGGTTACATTTGGGTCTCTTAACGTCGATCAACCTTCAAAGTCTGTGGACGATTACCAATATTATTATAATCAACAAGAACAAACTGCAGCTCAGCAACAAACACCAACCAAAGTTGCTGAATCAGTTCAAAGCCAACAGCAGCAGCAACAACAACAACAACAACAACAACCACAGCAATCTGCCCCTGTTCAACAGCAACAACCACAACAGCCTGCACCACAACAACAACAACAGCCTGCACCACCAACAGCCCAGCAACCAGGATATCCTCATGATTACTATAATTATCTCCAAACGGCGCAATCTCAAAATTCCCAAGTTCCCGGACAATATGGGGGATATCCAATGGATTACAACAATTATAATCAAATGTTGGCTGCACAATTGGCTGCCTTGCAAATGCAACAGGCTCAGCACCCTAATAATGCTTCTACCAATGCTCAAGGCAATACAAATTCAACAGGAACACCAAGTAAATATGAACAAAGCCCAGTTAATTTGAATCAGCAGTCATACTTGCAACAACAACAACAGCAGCAACAACAACAACAACAACAACAGCAGCAATTCCAACAGCAACAGCAGCCCGTACAACAGCAGTATCCAAGTCAAGCCCCACCACAAGGTCAACAACCACAAGTCCCAGGCCAGATTCCCGGACAAATTCCTGGCCAACCATTTGGATATCCTTATTATTACAATTACTATAACCAATACTATAACCAGAATGGGTACACCAGCAGCCCAGGACAACCACCACAAGGCCAGCCACAGACCCAGGTGCAGCCCCATGGCCAAGCAAGTTCAGGTGCACAGGCCCAAGGCAACCCACCACAACCTGGAAGCCAAGGATCAATGACACCAGGCGGCCAGCCCGTTATGCCGCAGTACCAGTATCCGCAATTTGGATACCAAACTTCCAGCCAGTATAACAACAGTTGGTATTAGGTGTACGTAGTTCTAATATAAGTGCTTAGTTATAGAGCGTGCCGAAAATTACAGTGAGGGCCGCACCGCGCGCGTAAGTGTCAGTACTAAAATTATCAATACTAGCGAGAAACTCCTTAGTACAAGAATTTTACTAGTATTATTTAGTTAGGGAAATTTAAGTATGTAAAATATTTAGTGAGGAAATTCACCAATCCCCACAAGAGCAACCAGCAGGGCCCTACAACATGGAGATAGGGCCGTACCACCAACAATCCGTTTGTAGCATTCCAATGCCTTGATATCAAGCCGGGGTTCGGTAACGTCACCGTCAGACCCTGGGAATTGTATGGGGGACATAGTTAACAGTTGCAAAAAAATATAAACAGTGAGAATATAAACAATTGCAACGATTGTCGACGTGGCCCGGAAACAGCGAAAGCCGTAAACGACAATAGCACTAAGCACCGGTGGTGTACGGTAACCAGGACGGGTAAAAAAGTCAAGGGAAAATCCCAAAAATGTGGGAATTGTTCAAGTTTTAGAGATTAGAGATAATTTGGTACCCACTGCGAAAAATTGCTTTATGGCGACGCGACATGTGTCGTTGGTTACCCAAGCTCCTACACAATTCGTAGGCACTGGTAGGGGAAATTTCAAAAAAATAAAATGTCGCGGTTTGTTTACGTTGATGGTGCTCCACTGTATATAAATGAAAATGAATTTGTCTCTGAAAATTTACTAACAAATTTTTAGGTCAAACCAAAATCGCCATGGCTGAAAAGAAAAAGGCTTCGAGAAAGAAGAAGGATCCCGATGCTCCTAAAAGATCATTGAGTGCTTATATGTTCTTTGCTAACGAGAACAGAGATATCGTGAGGGCTGAACACCCCGGGATTTCGTTTGGTCAAGTTGGAAAGTTGTTGGGGGAAAAGTGGAAGGAATTGGATGCTGATGCCAAGTCTCCTTATGAAAAGAAGGCCGAAGAAGATAAAAAGAGATATGAAAAGCAAAAACAAGAGTATGCTAAGAAAAACGCTTAGTTTTGCTATTGTAATTTATGTTTATTAGTTGAATGTATTGTATCCATATCTATTTACACTCTCACATTGTCTTTGGTTTTATATGTATTCTTTTTATATGTATCCAGTCTCGATTGAGAATGCGTAATGATCCCTCCACCGTACTTAAATAGTGATAAGCATTCCTTTGGTTACGATACAGCTCGTGTAAGATGGCCGAAAATTATCAACGGCTGTATCACAGACTTGCCAAAGTTGAATACCCGCAACAATCCTCAGCTTTTACAACAGTTTCACCAATTACTCAATGACATCAATGACGATCGTACCCTACAACCATTTACCCCAGACGAAATTAAATTGAACTCTCATTTGAAACTATATAATGAACATTTATTGGCCAATGGCCCTTACACATGGAAAACAGGTCCTTGGCTTTATTTGGAATGCCATTTGTACCAAGTCATTAATAATATCTTTTTGAGAGACAATATCAATATTGATATTTTTCAAATCTTGAAACAATCCACTTTAGTTTCTAGTCAAGTGGGTATAATTGAGTTGTGTAAAAATATTAGCAACAGGGATTTTAGGAACGTGTCGTCCAAAGATAAGTTGGTTTACTTTAAAGAATTTATTGACATATCTCTTTGGGGAAACTCTACGGATTTATCTTTGTTAGCAGGAAATGTATCTCTTGACGATATTAAATCTATACAAGGCGAGGAGACTCGTAAACTGAACGAAAAGAATATATTGGTTAACGACACATTTAAGATATTTGAGTATTTGAATATTCATCCTGGGGGAATTATTGATATCGTCTTGGACAATTCAGGGTTTGAGTTGTTCAGCGACTTGGTGTTGGCGATTTACTTGGTCGAGGCAGGATTGGCGTCCAAGGTCAATTTTCATTGTAAATTGATTCCTTGGTTTGTTAGTGATACGTTGCCCAAAGACTTTGATGAATTATTTATAGAACTTGACAAGTTTCAAAACGATGCCGTTTCAGGCTTTGTTCACAAATGCAAGCAGTACATTACTACCGGCAAATTCAATGTGAAAAGTGATGCATTTTGGACATTGCCATTGCCATATTGGGATTTGGCTAAATATCCAATTTATAGTCAATTTCAATCGCTGACATTATTGATTTTTAAAGGTGACTTAAATTACCGAAAACTTACGGGAGACGTGGCCTGGCCCAAAACCACTAGTTTTGCTGAGGCCATCCAAGGGTTACTGACAGCAGGGTTACCAATTGTGACGTTGAGAACATGTAAGGCAGATGTTACTGTTGGATTACCTCCAGGAGTCGAAGACACGTTGATCAACAGCGACGGAGAATTTTGGTCTAGTAGTGGAAAGTTTGCAGTTATTAATTTCTTTAAACCATAGACATAAATATACAAAGTACATATAAAATTTATACATCACCAGCCTTTCGAGAATTACAAGCAACAATCTTAAACTTATCTACAGTGACTTGATCGTTTAAATCGGTATTGCCAGCATCACTTAATTTCACCAATACGTTTTTGATTATAAAGGTCCACACATCATCACAAAACCTATAGGTGCTCAAATCGCCTTTAAACGTCAACTTTGAGCGAGCAATGTTACTTTCAGGTTTTAATAAATCAGACACAATTTTATCAAAGTTGGACAAAATCGTCATCGCCAATTGGGGCTGGATTTTCTCATCGGATATAAGTTGGTCTAAGGCATCAGTAAGAGTCGTACCAACAGTTGATCTTCTGTATAATTCGTAATACCCTGGATTACTCATGCGATAACTTGATGACAATGGTGCGACTTTATCAATGTCACAGAATGAAACTGTAAACCAAAAGTACACTACCTTAATAGCACAGTATAATACGATTCAAAATGACAGTCGAATGAAAAACTCTTTGGAGTTTCAAAAGGATTTGTCTTTACTTATAGACCAGTTTGAACTAATTGATCACATGATCACTACTCTTGATTTGTTTAGTGATAACGAATTTCTAGAGGAGATTAATGTTAATTATTTGCCATTTCTTAATATTGATTATTATTTAGGAGAATTGTATATGGCTAGAATGTGTGATAACGGTGTAGTACACGTTGGTGTGGAGTATAAGGTTGAGAATTTGAATAAGAGCAAGGACTTTTATAATCGATATCTAAGCAAAATGAAAGATTTGGAGTTATTAAACCCCCTTCAATTGAAACAAAGAGACGGTTATGTTCTTAGCAGAGACGAAAAGATTCAGCAATATCGGTATGAAAAGGAATTAAAGTTGAAAATTCAAAGTATCGATTTAATCCACGACGAAGATGAAAAACGACGGGTTTATATTGATGAATTTAATTTGTACACTATAAAAAGTTTAACGCAATTGGAATTAATTACAATGGAGATTCAGGTTTTGAAAAACAGGCCCGTTGATAGTAGTCATAGTGGTGAGTCTAAAACTGTAAAAACCAACTCTACTGATTATAGTACAAGACTAGATAAAATTCCACAAAATCAGCAAATCCATCAATTGGTGAAAAATGGACGTATTCTTCAACCGTTCACTATAACACGAGAAGAACTCAAGTCTAAAGTGTTTGGTACAGGACAGGTATTACCGTCGATGACAGTGGAAGAGTATTTGGATTATGAATTAGCCAACGGCAAAATGCAAACAACCCAACAACAATCAAAGACAAGTGATGATGAAGACGAAGAAGACAACGAAGACGAAGAATTGAAGAAAAGAGAATGGGACGATTGGAAAGACGATAATCCCAAAGGACTGGGAAATACTATGAATTTAGGATGATACACTAGTTTACAGTAGCCAACTTTTGCAAATATTGCTGATATTGCCCAGAAATATCTTTCAAACTGATTATTTTACCACCAGCCAATAGCCATCGTTCATCTTTAGCACTAAAGGATTTTAGACCATTTAAAATAATGATATAGAATTCTAGAATTTTCAAATATATCAACTTTAAAGTAGCGGCATCCAAGCCATCGTTTGTCGCTTCAAAAGTGGTGACGAACTCATAAAGACCCTCAACAGCTTTACGTTTATCAGAATGCTGAATTCTCCATGCATAAACGATTTCGTAAAAACGTATAGAATCCAAAAGGTTAGTGGATTCAATGCATTGCAGTAAAATACTATCAACAACTCTATATTGTTGACTAAAGAACTTGTGGGAGAAAATACTCTTTATGGTTTTAGTTTGGACTAATTGAAGGATCAATGCTTTAAAGAAGGCAAAGTATTGCGGATGGGTTTCGAGATGAGACAAAGCATCGATGACGGTCGTTAACTTAAACGACACTAAAGCCATTTTAAATAGAGACTCGTAATATTGGCACTTTATGTCTTGATCATTACTAAGACTTATGGCTCTTGTTTCGTATTCAATAGCCTGATTCACAAACTGTAGCTTGAATTCTTTAGATATGAAAAGCGACAAGTTGTGATAATATTTAGACTCATCATCTTTGGTTATGGACGATAAAAACGTATTCAAGTTTGTATTTGTAAACTGGTGATTCAAGTAACTTAGATTTGAGTGGACAAAGTTATTAAAGTCCACCATTGCAAACCCTCGCTCATCTTTGTTACTAAGATAGATGAGCCCTACTAAAAATTTATTAGGACCAGTGTTAATCTTCGACAAGATGTCATAAGTTTCAAGTAACTGGTTGGATTTCACAAGGTCTAGAATTATATTGATCAAGTAATCCTCGTTGTTGATGGTTTCACTCAAATAATTATACTTATCAATGATATTTCCTTGTACAATGGGCTGGTTGACCAAGATATTGGCATTATTATTGATAACCAACTCAAATATCTTGAAGTTTTGAAACTTTTTCCAAATATCATTGATTTGCGTGACTGTTCCTTCTAAATGACATAGCAATATAAATAATTTGATCAAAACCTGTTTATGGACTTCCATAATATCCTTAAAAGCTGTTGTTATATATGTTTTATTGATGACACTGAGATTTGTTTCAAAAGTATCAACATCAGTCTTTGTGGATATTAACAGCTGTATAATATCAATACTGTCATTTAATTGGAGACTAACGTTGTCAATATCAGAAAATTCCACGCCAAACTTGGTCAATATATACTTGAGATCATCTGGGGTTATTTGTGACAACTGAGTAACGTACTCATATACTTTATTAAGAGATTTACTTGATACTTGATTGGATATTATCTCTAGTATTTCATAAACTTTTCCATTCGCTATTTCAAAATCATTCAATGGCCTTCTGAGCCCTATACCATTAGTTTCAAGTATAATGAGCTGTGATTTCACTAATTTTAATCCTAAGCTCTCTTGACTCAATTTCCTATACTCATCAACGATCGAACTAAGTAAATACCATGGTTCGTCGTGTTCTAGCTTGCCAACTGTTTCGTTGATCAAATATTCATCAATATTTTTGACAATTGGCAAATTCAATTTCTCCCGTAAAATATTTATACTGGTATTTATAATCAAGTTATTATAATTAGCATTGATAATCTGTGGTTTATAATACTCCTGACTATGAGTATTCATAAATTGTGACTCAGCTGTCAACTTAGAACGTCGGGATTGGAGTATCAGGTACTCGGAATCCAACATATACACACTTATTATACTGGATATGTTAGAAACCCATAGTATTGTCAATTCGTAGTCCTTATTAGTAATTGATATACTATAATCTCGAATATACCATGATTGGTTATTTGGCGAATTGATTGTAAAGTTACTCAAACTTCCCCTTTCATCAAGGATATAAAACGTATTACCGATTTTGGCTTCGACGGAATTAGTAGTGTGGAAAATTAACTTGTCGTTAAAGATTTTGAAATAAGCGTTGATGTTTGGTGTTAAATAGGTATCGTCAGAAAGAGAAATCGAAGTTTTCAATTCGTGATTACTCAAATCCCAAAACTTGAGTACCTTATTGACTGTCAATGTGATTAAAGTACCGTCAAACACAATACTATCAACAATACAATTATCATTAATTGGTTTTGTTTCCTTAAAGAATCCAAATAGACCTAATCCTTTTGATTGATCATTGAAGTTATAAATATCAAAATCTATTAAATACGCTTGTCGTTTAAAATGCAACATTGCCCCATCATTAAGAGAGACCAAAAAGTTTAATCCGTCAAGTGAAGTGAATAAGAATGGCTTAGATCTCAATTCAAACGAATATGGTACCGAAACATTCCCCCAATTTCTAAATTGAGACAATTCAAAGTCATTTCCTTGGTATGGGATAAAGTCCTTAATATTAACAATCACGGTAATGAACAAATATTCGTGGTCAATAAAGTCGAGCACGAGATTCAAGTCCTCATCAATATCAACGACGTTGACTGCAAAACAATTATGGGCGATCAATTTATGAGGCAATTGAACTTGAACGTTTTGCAACTCGAGACTTAACGGATTTTTAAACATTATGGGCGTGAGAGTGATTGTTTTCAAGTCGTTCAAAACGTCAATGATTACTGAATCCAAAAATGAGTTTCGGTTACTTAGGTCCACGATTTCGCCATTTGTCGATATTTGTTGGGTGAATTGATCATTCACCGCCTTGGACAGTTCCACCAGAGGATACTTTAGTGGTAGCCGTACGAATTGGGTCTTGAAGTGGGCCTTGAACTCCGTAAGATGCACCACATCAAAATCCGTCATATCTCCAATATCTCCAATCTCAAATTTTCACTTTTAGTGCGCTGGTCTACACCAAAATGTCATCAACAGTATTTTATAAATTCCTCCACCAAAAGTCCCAGAGCACCATCCACTTTGATGGAACTGGGATCAACGTCTTTGATATGAAACACGAAATTATAATTCAAAATCAATTGGGTGAGGGCAATGACTTTGATTTAAAGTTGTATCATCTGGAGCAACCTGATAAGGAATATGATCAGGACCAAGATGTTATACCCAGATCATCATTTGTGCTAGCCAAACGGGTACCTGCCGCTTCTAAGATTGCCAGGTTTGGTAATGCCGCTAGATATGTTAGCGGTAAGCCTCGAATCAATCATAAAGCTTTGAACAATGCTAATGTTTCAGGACCCACGGATTTATTAGCTAACCAACAAAACATTGATGAAAACCTTAGTGAAGAGGATAAAATCAAAATGATGTTTGAAAACCAAAACACTGCATGGGCCCAAACGCAAGATGAATTATCCCAACATCGAGTTATTTATAATAAACCCAATGCGCCTGTAAACCCTGAAGATATCCCTCCTCCAGGATATATGTGTTACAGATGTGGGGGGCGTGACCATTGGATAAAGAATTGTCCCACTGCCAATGATCCTAATTACGAAGGAAGGAAATTACGTAAGACTACGGGTATTCCTAGAAGCTATTTAAAAACCATAACTAAAGAAGCAGCCGATAACGATACTGAACAGAGGTTTATTAGCAATGACGAAGGCGAAATTATAGATAAACAAGGTAACAAGTATATGATTACTGATACCGGAGAGTACGTCATAGCCATGGCGGATTCCAAGACGTGGCAAACGTATCAAGAAAAACAACAGAATGCCGTAATGAAATTGAAACAAGAATACGATAATAAAATCTTGGAATGTGTTGAACAAGATAATAAATGGGAATTTATAAACCCGTTAGCATCTACTAAGAAACTATTAAATTATAATGAGTCAATTGTAATGTTACCGTGTTGTAGGGAATCGTCAAGATTAGACAAGTTGAAAAATTTCAATTATAATAAAGATGAGTTGGAACAATTATTAATAGATAATGACTTTCATTGTCCTAATTGTGATACTGGCGATAATTTCATCGACACTTTTATAGACAATTCCGACTTGCAACAAGAAATAAAGAAATATGTTGAAGAAAAGGCTAAAGAATTGGAATTAGAAGACCCCACTGCCTCGTTAAATAATGTGATGAAACGTTCCAATGATGACGATTCAACATCAGACCCCAAACGACAGAATACCGGGGTATTTCCTTTCCCAATGGTCCCAGGGATGCCACCCTTCTTTATGCCTGCTTTAAACACGCCATTTCCAATGATGATCCCTCCCGTTATACCTCCCAAGAAATAAATCCCTTTAGTTTGTATAAATTTAAAATAAACGTTACCCGGCCACCACGCTTTTGATGCGATTTTGCTGTCTAAGAAAATTTTTCATCCAATTAATGTATGTAGTGCTCAAACAGGTTGAAAGGATGATCCAAATAATTAATCAAACTAGAGTTTGTGACTTTGGAATGATCACAACATTATTATGCATTGCATGCTGACCAGCCTAATTCTGCAAACATTGTTTTTGCGCAAGTTTAGCTCCAAGGTACTAACAGTAACAGTCACAGAATGAAAAATGTATGTCTAATGCCTTGAATTAATTTTATGATGAATTTAAAAAACACAAGCTGGAATTACCAACTGAATCTTCTTGATTGAGAATGTTTTTGCAACATCCTGAACAAAATTAAGTCTTTGAAAATTTGGATTATTACTAACAATTAGCATGGAAATAGGAAATACGTAGTGTATGTTGAAACAATAGTATAACGGGAGGAAGTATTGCACTGGGCACTGATATTCAATGAGTGACAACGCATTATGGCAGGCCTCAGAAACCTGCTGGAACTGATTTATTGTTTAAGTACTAACTTCAGATGGAGATTGGGCTTAGTATGTAACTTTATTGTTCTTGATAAGATGATTCCAAGATGACGAGTCAGATACGGGTAATCCGCTGATGATAACGTTTTTATTTTACCATTCATGCAAAACTGATCAAGACACTCATATTCATAAGCTTTACTAACTTTTACAGTCTAAGATTTTTGATATAAAGAATATAGAACCTTACAAGATGATTTGAAAAACAATGACAAGCATATGTCTGATTCCTTGAAGATACATTTTTCTGTCTGATAAGTTTTTATATTTTTATATACCTAACAGCTTTGGATAATAAAGTATGTAAACCATTCAAGTGGATGATGATTCACCACAATTTCACGACGGTCTACTGCGTATAATGACTTGTAATCATTTTACATTGATGAGAAATTAGGCCTTGACCGGCCGTGGTTCCTGAGCTTGTTGATTTACTAACTTTTAGCAAACAGCCACCAAACCATTAGTTTAGTTACACGGCAGTGCGCACCGATCACGGCCGCGGCGTGGGGTTGACGAAAATCGCCCAACGAATTTAATATAAATACTCCGCCTTGGTGCGGTTTCCGTAGTACAATGTCTACTGCCAATTTCGATGATAATAAGCCAGGAAAAGTCACAATTTATGATTTTATCTTGGCACCTTATCCTGCTAGATTAAGACTTGCCTTACATGCGAAAGGATTACATGATTTAGTAGAGTTTAAGGTTGTGAACATCGGTAAAGGTGAGCACAGGACTCCGGAATTTAAAAAGTTAAATTATTCAGCTTCAATCCCAGTTCTTGAATTTGCCGATGGAACTACTCTTTCGGAAAGTGTAGCAATTACCCAGTATATTGATAATATTGATAATAACCCTATTCTTACTGGTAAAACTCCTCTTGAACAAGGAACCATTCATATGTGGACCAGAAAGGTTGAAGCGGAATTTCTTGATCCGTATATTGCTTATTTCCATCACAGTACTCCAGGATTAGGTCCAGAATTGGAAACTTATCAAAACAATGAATACGGATTGCTTCAAAAGGAAAGGGGTATAAGAGGAGCTCGTTATATTGACTCGATTTTGAAAACCCGGCCTTACATTGCGGGGGATTCGATTTCAATGGCTGATTTCACAATTATTGCCGGCTTTATCATTCACTCACTCATTGGATCTGAAATTCCTGAAGACTGTGTGACTTTGAAAGCTTGGTTTGAAAAGGTTAAAACCGTACCTTTTGTTAAAGCTTATTATGATAGCAGGGAAAAGTTCCTTGAGTCAATGTCCAAATAGGTTTCCTAGTGAAAAGTTTATTAGTTCTTGTTAGTTTTTATATATGTCTTTGTTCCGCACCACAGTATGGTGTTTAATTCTCATAGTATAAAGAGCCATGAATATACAGACAAGCCTCCATCTTACGATAATGCAAGGACTCTAAGAACTCCACGTTCCAATTCTTCACCGTCAACTTCATCAAGGTCAATAACAGCCCAAATCGCCGATAATGACGTACGTACAAAGAATATCCCGTATCAGCCTAGTATTGAACAACAAAAGTATATTGACGAATTAGGAACCAAAGTCACATCACTATCAGCTACGACCACAGGCGCCCATACTGAGTATTTCGATGTATTACCGTCATTTCAGATGTTTCAGTCTATTCTTAAACGAGACGATAATCAGTTTAACGAGAATTTGATAGTTTCTCCGCCAGATTATGGTGATACTACCAATACGTTATCCACACCACCAATTCGGGAGCCATCAATCGATAGGAGACACTCACAAACTGATGAAAACGAATACGAACACGAAATCGAACAAGATGAAGAACATTATGCGTTTGATGCTAATGATAATAATGATGGATTACAACCATCAGTGTCATCGTACCATGTTACATACGGACACTCGGTTTTAGATAATATTGACAAGTTAGCTAAATTAACTGCTTCGAGTATTGACATTCAAATTTATGTAACTAAAGATGTACCCTCGCCTCATCATCCTAGTGATCTTGAAACCCGCTTAAAAGAATATTCCAACGGTGATATTATTAATGGATATATTGTTATCACCAACACGACATCAAAACCCATACATTTTGGGTTATTCACGGTGAGCCTAGAAGGTACCATCAAAGCCGTCGAACGCAAAACCAACACTAATCATTTTGATATCAACAAATTCAGTAAAGTATTGATGAAGAAGTTTTTGAAAATGTACGATTTGAATGCGTCCTATAATACGACTCAGGTTCCTAATAGTGCTGGAATTGAATATGAATCATTTATTATCGATAAACACGATGGATGTCAAATTGGACTTCCTGACGAACGAATATTATATCCAAATACCAAATATAAGAAATTCTTCACTTTCAAGTTCCCCAATAAGTTATTGGACACCACATGTTCTTTAGATATCTTACCGCATATCTTACCTCCACCGTCAATTGGCATAGATCGGACCAGTTTTGGAGGCCAGAGTGATTATATTCAGATGAACAAAGCGTTAGGATACGGGTTTTTATCCTCCAAGGGCACTCCTTTAATGACCAAGGATTACTCGTTTGATGATATGAGTATTAGTTATAGCATAGAGGCCAAGTTTATTGACAAGTTGAACGATAAAAACCGATTCAGTCACGATGAAATCAATGCCGATAAGACCAATGATTATATTATTTCGTCTTCCAAACAATACTTTGTTCGGTTTGTGCCTGATTTGAAGCAATCATTATCGTATCTTAATGAGGAGATTATATTTGGCAAGGAAACCTATGGGAGTCTTGGAATTGACGGAATGTTATTTAAAAATTACCAATACCTCTCGACTTGGAGACATATTAATAAATTGAACAAGACTGTCGAACAAGAAATCGATTATCGGTTTAATAAACAAGAATGGGATAGCGATGATGTTAAACATAAAAATCTAATTGTTGCCAACATCACCAATACGACGACCCAAACCGAGTCATTATTTCGCAAACAACAAGTAATCGATCATCCTGTTTATGACGACAAGTATTTCGGAGAGCGTCGAATGATTGGTTCCAACTTTATTGACGTTTATGGCAAGAAGAAGGGAAAACTTTTAGGGGCGACGATAAAAGTCGGCAAACTGCAACTTTTTGTCAAGGTACCATCTCAGCCTATAGCTTACTGTTCCCCTAAACTCGTGACGAAATATAACACCGAGCGACAAGTGCCAAATTTATCATCATTACAATTAAATCCCATTACCAGTAATCACGTGACCACAATTTATAATCGAGATGATCAAGATGTTAGCAAGTTGGTAGAGATAAGTTTAGTGTATGAGTCAATTAATAGTGGCACAAGGCCACCGGAGATAGTTAGTATTGAAGTGAATATTGTGGCATGGTCGTTTAAAACCGATTATCCCCTACCGTTTGAATTCAATTATGATTTCTTTTACGAGTGTTTAGGGCGTAATGAAACCAACAAGGCCACCGATATCACCAAAGAGAATCTACAGACGATTAAGAGCCAAACCAATAACTATATCGATTTCTTAAAGGCCAACAAGACGTTTATATCGAAAAATACGTTTCTTTATTTGAAGTCCATCAGTACATTAGGGATCAAGAAAGACACCATCAGCGACTTTTTCCGGCCAATTACGGGGTTGACGAATCCTGAAGTAATCAATACCAATTGGAACGGCCAACAGACTAGTACGGGCATCAAATTCATAAAGACCATGGATATTCCATTGGTAATGATCAATAAACACAATATAACCTTAACCCCGAGTTTCCAAACTTGTCTCCAAGGACGGCTTTATGGTTTACAAATCCGGGTCAAGTACAAAGGTGGGGAAGAAAACCAGAATCAAGTCCTTGTGGATGTTCCGATAATCGTGGGATAACAAATAACCCATAGGCAGATGACTAATTGCTAGTTTTAAGTCGCACTAATAAATTGCTAATAAACCGCAGTGAAAAATTATTGACTCTTTGCAAATTATCAATTATGACCAGTCCTCAAGATATTGCTGAAAGTATCCAGCAAGCGCTACACATCACGGGGTCGCCCAATGCGGTATCGACATCGCCAACGCAGTCGTATTTGCAAAATTACATCCCCAGTCAGCCAACCAAGACCAAAGTGTTGAAGCCATTTTCCACCGGAGACATCAAAATCTTGTTATTGGAGAATATCAATCAGACTGCGATTGATATATTCAAGGGCCAGGGCTACCAAGTGGAGTTTTACAAGACTTCGTTGCCTGAAGACGAATTGATTGAAAGATTGAAGGATGTACATGCGGTAGGAATTAGATCCAAAACCAAGTTGACGGAAAAGGTATTGAGCCATGCCAAGAACTTGGTAGTGATTGGTTGTTTCTGTATAGGTACCAACCAAGTAGACTTGGAATTTGCTGCCAAATCGGGGATTTCCGTATTCAACTCGCCATTTTCGAATTCGAGATCAGTGGCAGAAATGGTTATTGCTGAGATCATTACTTTGGCCCGGCAATTGGGTGATCGGTCCATTGAGTTACACATGGGCACATGGAATAAAGTCAGCGCCAAGTGCTGGGAAATTAGAGGCAAGACTTTAGGGATTATTGGCTATGGTCATATTGGTTCGCAATTATCAGTATTGGCGGAAGCCATGGGAATGAATGTGATTTATTACGACGTGGTGATGATTATGGCTTTGGGAAATTCCAAGCAGGTTGCTAGCTTGGACGAATTATTGTCGAAGGCGGACTTTATTACGTTACACGTTCCTGCTACTGCCGAAACCAAAAACCTTTTAAGTGCGCCTCAATTCAGTGCTATGAAGGACGGGGCTTACGTTATAAATGCGTCCAGAGGAACCGTGGTTGATATTGCTGCGTTAGTGGAGGCCATGAAGGTGGGGAAAATCGCGGGCGCGGCCTTGGACGTGTTCCCCCACGAACCCGCCAAGAACGGCGAGAACTTGTTTAACAACGACCTCAATGGGTGGGCGTCGGAGTTGTGTTCGTTGCGGAATGTGATTTTGACGCCTCACATTGGCGGATCCACCGAAGAAGCTCAATCGGCGATTGGTGTGGAAGTCGGGACCGCCGTCACCAAGTATATAAACGAAGGCAATTCGACAGGAGCCGTTAATTTCCCTGAAGTCAGTTTACGAGGCTTGGACTTGGACCAACAGAATTCCGTGAGAGTGTTGTACATCCATCAAAACGTTCCTGGGGTGTTGAAAACCGTTAATAACATTTTATCGATTTACAATATTGAAAAACAGTTTTCGGATTCCCGAGGCAACGTGGCTTACTTGATGGCGGATATTTCCGACGTTAACGTCAACGACATCAAATCGTTGTACGAGCAATTGGAACAGACCCCTTACAAAATCGCTACTCGTTTATTGTATTAGAAGTTTGTAGTAAATTTTGAGTACCAATTTTAAGGTGAGTACAAATTTTAAGAGCGCGCGCGAATCCGGTGGCAATTATGGCATTAGTATCAGCAGCACCGTATTTGGCATTACTTAACGAAGACGACGAGAGCTTAAAGTCGTATGCGTTGACATCGTTGAACGGCGTGGTCGACCAACTATGGGCCGAGATCGCCAACAATATCACCGACTTGGAAGAACTTTACGAGGACGAAGACTTTGCCAACCGCAAATTGGCAGCGTTGATTATCTCTAAAGTCTACTATAATTTAGGGGACTTTGAAGCATCGGCCAAGTACTCGTTGGCGGCTGGTGACGAGTTCAACATTGAAGAGCAGAGCCAGTATATAGAAACCGTTGTTTCTCAGTGTATTAATTTGTATACGGTATTGTCACAACAACACTTTGATGATGCCACCGTAGTTATAGATGACCAATTGGCGGAGATTTTCGAAAAACTGTTGAACAAATGTTTTGATGCCAAGGACTATAAGTTGGCCTTGGGTATTGCCTTGGACTCGTTTCGCTTGGACATTGTCGAAAAGACCTTGCGGTTACAACTCGACATTAACCTCGATACCGGCTTACAGTTAATCACTTATGTCATGAGCTGTACCAATACAATCATCCACCATGAAGCTTTCAAGGCCAAGGTTCTCAATTCGCTCATTGATATTTCGTTATCATTAAAGTCTAACCCCGATTTTTTCACCATCTTCAAGATAATCATTCAATTAAACGACTCGAAACTAGCTAGCGGCATTTTCAAGAAACTAATCGCCCAAAACGATAAGTTAATTGCTTGTCAAGGTGCGTTTGATCTTGTTAGTTCTTCGTCCCAGGAATTATTGGATAATATAATTAATGACTTGAAACAAGATCCCGAGTTTCAAAATGACGGCGATACCGAATCAAAAGTATTGTTCATTTTAAGTGGCGTCCCCACCAGCGACTTGGAAATTACCTTTCTTTATAAGAATAACAATACCGATATATCGATTTTAAACAGAACTAAAAATTCCTTAGAAGGCAGAAGTTCTATCTTCCACTCAGCAGTAACATTTGCCAATGCCTTTATTCATGCTGGTACCACCGATGATTCTTTTCTTCGGAAAAATTTAGAATGGTTAGGGAAAGCCACAAACTGGTCGAAATTCTCAGCTACGGCTGCTTTAGGGGTTATTCATAAAGGTAATTTATTCCATGGCAGAAATATCTTGAAACCATATTTGCCAGGTTCATCTGGTTCTTGTCATACTAAAGGTGGGTCATTATTTGCCTTGGGATTGATTTTCGCCGGTCATGGCGGAGAGACTATTGATTATTTGAAGAAACTCCTTGATGAAAATGGAAATTCCGCCGGTAATAATGAGACGGATGTTATGTTGCACGGGGCGTGCCTTGGAGCTGGTGTAGCGGCCATGGCTACCAATAACGAATCTCTTTTCGAAGCATTGAAGGTTGTTTTATATTCAGATTCGGCTATTGCTGGCCAGACTGCTGGATTAGCTATGGGATTGGTAATGTTGGGGTCTGGCAATAAACAGGCTATCACCGATATGATTTCGTATGCTGAAGAAACTCAACATGAAAAGATAATCCGTGGTTTAGCCCTTGGGGTGGCGTTGTTGAATTTTGGCCAGGGGTCAAAGTCAGATGAATACATTGACACTTTGTTAGCAAAAGAAAACTCCATTTTAAGATATGGTGGGGTTTTAACCATAGCCTTGGCATATGCTGGAACCGGTGATAATGAGGCCATCAAGAAATTATTACATTTTGCGGTATCAGATCCCATTGATGATGTGAGGAGAGCTGCGGTACTGTATTTGGGGTTTGTGTTGATCAGAGATTATACGTCGACGCCCCAAATTGTGAAATTATTGTCACAGTCTCATAATCCTCATGTTCGGTATGGTAGTGCTATGGCGTTGGGAATTTCTTGTGCTGGTAAGTTGGTACCATCAGCGATTGAAGTGTTGGAACCTTTAACCAAAGATCCGGTTGATTTTGTGAGACAAGGGGCATTTATGGCCACGGCGATGATCTTGATCCAGCAAAATGAAGTGGTTTACCCTAAAGTTAAGGATTTCCGGGAACGGTTGTTCGATACCATATCCAACAAACATGAAGATGCCTTGGCCAAGTTTGGGGCAACATTAGCTCAAGGGATACTTGATGCTGGAGGCCGTAACGTGACCATCAATTTGGAGAATCCGCAATCAAATACATTGAATCGGCAAGCTATAGTGGGATTAGCGGTGTTTTTACAATCGTGGTACTGGTTCCCCATGGCCCATTTCTTGGCATTATCGTTTGTACCCACGGCGATTATTGGGGTTCGGGAACTTGATCTCAAAGTGCCCAAGTTTGAAATTAATTGTCATAGCAAACCGAAATTTTTCGAGTATCCACCAAAAGTGGAGGAAACCAAGGAAAAACAGCCTGATAAATTAGCAACCGCGGTTCTTTCTATTACAGCCAAGGCCAAAGCCCGGGCCAAGAAGAACCAGGCCAAAAAGGACGAAGAGGATGGTATGAATGTGGATACCAATGACGACAAAGCCGAAGAAAATGTTGAAAAAACCGAAGAAAATGTCGAGAAAGGTGAAGAAGAAAAACCAGATTCCGGTGACCATGGCGACAAGGCAGTTGATGATAAGGAAAAGGATAAAGACGATGTGGTACGTTATAGCAAAGTTGCCTATAAAATTGAAAACATGTCGAGGGTATTACCCGGACAAATGAGTTATGTATCGTTTATAAAAGACCAACGGTTTGTTCCGGTAAGAAGACCTCGAGGCGTAGGGGGAATAATAGTTTTGGAAGATACCAAGCCCGACGAACCCTTCAAGATGATCAAGACCATTCGGTTCCCCAAACCAACTGAAGCTCCGGTGCCCGTACCGTTTGTATTAAGTGATGAGGATGTAAACGACACTGAGGGGTCATAGATTGTCAAATCCTAAGCACTGCCGTCACGGGCCTGTGATCACTTATAAGGAACTGGTGATATTGGCTGGTCAAGGTGTGATGTTCGATAATAGGTACCTGTTGTGTAGTCCATATAAAATCAATTGACTTTTCTCTACCGGGTTCGAACCCCGTACCTTTGACTTTGAACCCGGTATCGGTGAACTTGAACCCCCGCTTGCGGCGAGCCCCCACGGCCGAGTCCACCATCCCCCACTCTACAAACGTCCGGTACGGTTCTTGGTGGGGTTCACTGTTGAAGTCACCACAAACCACAGCGGTATCGGAACACTGTTGCATGAGCCGCATGATCATAAGCGAGCTCTGGACCCGGGCGGTTTTGCCAATATGGTCGTAATGAGTATTAAATACTTGGATTCGTTTATGGCCACGGTGCTGGAGCGTTACAAAGGTGACGATTCTCGGCAACTTGGCGTCCCAGCCTTTACTGGGGACGTCAGGGGTATCGCTAAGCCAATAGGTGTGGCCGTTGATTAGACTCCATTCGGTGTTGTTGAAGAGAATGGGGGAATATTCGCCCTGGACACCGCCATCGTCCCGGCCAACCCCGAAATACGTCCATTCCGGGCCCAATGCCGCCATGATATCCGTTAGTTGATGATGTTTGACTTCCTGTAAGCCAATAATTGTGGGGTAAAGCTTACACTGGGCGAGGATGCTGTGGCAAATGCCGGTTTTCCTAATACGCCATGGCTGTTCGCCGGGCAAAAGATTAGTGGTATCCTGACGAATATTATGGCAGTAGATTTGGATATCCAATTCGGTAGTCATTAGTATCTAGATGCGGATTTCAACAACCACTGAGTGTAGTTATAAAATCCAGGGTGCAAATGTTGCGAAAAGGCCTGGCTAGCTCAATCGGCTAGAGCGTTTGACTTTTATTTAGAAGCAATCAAAAGGCTGCGGGTTCGAGTCCCGCGTCGGGCTTTCTTTTTAACCTTGTTTTTACTAGTTACCGAATTGTCACCGACATTAAGTGAACCCGACCCAAAAACTGTCTCACCACATGTCCCGGAGAAATATCCCATGTTGGCCAATTAGAGGCAGACAAAAGAGCGACATTTAACAACCCGCGACAGCTCAAGGAATTAATTTCAACTTTTATCTAAAACCATGTTGTCAAGAAATCTTAAAGTTTCCAGCCGTCGTTTTCCTCTGATGGCAAAGACATCAGTCAATGTAAATCTCAAATTGTCGACGAGAACTTTGACCCGATCAAGTAAGTCGACCCAAATAGGTAATTTGAGTTTTCAAAGTCTCAAGCCGGTTGTCATCGAGAATGGCATGACCCAATTATCTTTTAAACGGTTCGCCTCCCATACCGTCAAGGTTCCTGAGATGGCCGAATCAATCACCGAAGGGACATTGACGTCATTCAACAAAGAAGTTGGTCAATTTGTTAAACAGGATGAATTGATTGCTACTATTGAAACCGACAAAATTGATGTTGAAGTGAATTCTCCTGTTGATGGGACTGTGAGCGAATTTTTAGTTTCACCGGACGATACGGTTGAAGTTGGCCAAGAAATCGCCAAGATTGAAGAAGGCGATGCTCCATCTGGATCGGAAACTGCTCCAAAACAGGAATCACAAAAGGAAGAACCCAAAAAGGAGGCTACTAAAAAGGAAGAACCCAAAAAGGAAAAACCCAAAAAGGAAGAACCTAAAAAGGAAGAACCTAAAAAGGAGCCACCCAAAAAGGAAACTAAAAAGGACGAATCCAAATCAGAATCAACTGTTTCGTTTACCAATTTCTCAAGAAACGAAGAAAGAGTCAAGATGAATAGAATGAGATTAAGAATCGCCGAAAGATTAAAGGAATCGCAAAACACCGCTGCATCTTTAACCACATTCAATGAAGTTGACATGTCGGCTTTAATGGAAATGAGGAAATTATATAAAGACGAAATGTTGGAAAAGACCGGAATCAAATTCGGGTTTATGGGAGCTTTTGCCAAAGCTTCAACTTTAGCCATGAAGGATATTCCTGCTGTCAATGCCGCAATTGAAAACAACGACACTATAGTGTTTAGAGATTATACCGACATTTCCATTGCTGTAGCCACTCCAAAAGGTTTGGTTACCCCAGTATTAAGGAACGCCGAGTCGTTATCAATTTTGGGAATTGAACAGGAAATCTCTAATTTAGGTAAAAAGGCCCGGGACGGTAAGTTGACATTAGAAGATATGGCCGGTGGTACATTTACCATTTCCAATGGTGGAGTGTTTGGATCCTTATACGGTACACCCATTATTAACTTGCCACAGACTGCGGTTTTAGGATTACATGGTGTAAAGGAACGACCAGTTACCGTTAATGGCCAAGTGGTTTCCAGGCCCATGATGTACTTGGCGTTGACTTATGACCACCGGGTGTTGGATGGCCGTGAAGCAGTCACGTTTTTGAAGACCGTCAAGGAATTGATTGAAGATCCAAGGAAAATGTTGTTGTTGCAGTAAATAGCTCGTGCATATAATTCCAGTATCTAAGATTATCTACATAACTCCAGTATCTTATCTCTGGTGTACGAGTGTCTCTTTTATTTTATTTCTGGTGTACCGAGGGAGTTATTTCCAGTATGTGTTTATTGGTGTACCGATATCTAGACCCTTACACAATAACGTTATGCAACTGAAATTCTGATTGTTTTGGTTCGATTGTTTTGGTTATGTGTCAACAGGGTAAGTTGCCATGTTAGTTCAAGTATTTATACAATGTCCCAATGCGGTAATTATTTTCAATGATTTCGCAGTCGACTTATAGAGGTTAATTTATGTAAAGTAATTTTTTTTTGGAGTAAAACTATTAACCTTTGCTGTTCGTTTAGTAAAGTACAACCAGGCAATTAGAATACACCAGCACTGTTTCAATGGAATCGTTTGCTAATTGGGATATCGCCAACGATGATATAACCGTGGCCAAGAACGAATACTTGGACCAATATTTGGAAGGATATAATGTCGACATGGACGATCTCTTTAACCAAACATTAATCGGGCTCCAGGACCTCGATGTGCCCACGGGATTTGTCGACGAATTACAGTCACAAAATCCCACGTCATTCCATACCACCAATTCCATAAATGTTTATAGTCATAGTGCCAAACACAGTCGAAAGGTTAGTGGAACTGCTATTTTCGGTTTCGATAACCATACCCGAGAATTGTCACTTGATTTGGCACCCTCGGGCCTGAGATCCAACTCCAAATCCATCTCCATATCTCCAGTACAATTGTTAAAGTCGGTGTCGCCTCCCAAGGGTCCCCCCTTGAAAATGCAATCCCTGCCATTACAAAAGTCCAATTATAAACCCGATACGATTTACGAAGACACCACCGAACCCCAGGCACCTCAAACCGTAGGAGCCAAGCCCAAAACTAACCCCGATTACATCACCACCGCCAGTCCCAAGTCCTACAAGTTCCCTCCGTCGCCGTCGCCCCGCGAATCCGCCTTGGCCGCCCGGGGCTCGCCCTCCAAACCCAGTACCGTCAATTCGTACTCCGCCAAGTATTTACAAGAGTTGGGGAGATTGAACTCCGATACAAAAGAGCCGGTGTATGTTGATGACATTGGGCCTTTATTAGAAGAAGATACTACGCCTAAACAATCGTCAGAACCGTCGACTTTGTTCAATAATCAATTGAAATACGTTCCGTTAACTGTACAAGAGCCATTGATGCTCCAAAAACCACCACAAACCCAACATGCTCCTAGTAAATTGTACTTACCACCACCACCACCTGCCATAACGACCACCCTGCCGTTATCGTCGATCGAATCCCAAGCATACGAAAAATCATCACCCACTCATTTAAATTCATCGCCCATTCATGCTACCGATGCTAATTTGTTTTACAACCCCCAGTTCTTTTCTGACGATAGCAATTTTTTCGAAAATGAAGGATATTCATCTCCAGTGCCCCAGTCCCTTAGTTCGTCGCCCATAAAGGGCAACTATTATTCCAGTCCCCTTAAACAAGTGCCTATAAATAATGATTACGACGAAACCGTGGACGCTGACAATACTTTGGCACAAATGACTCCCTTGAAACCAACGTTCCCCATCACACCTTCTAGAAATAAAGTCATTTTGGAATGGAGTCCCATCGTATCACCCAACCATAAGTCAAATCAGGACGTCAAGTTGGCCATTAAACAAAGTGTCATAAAAAAGAGAATCAAGAAAACATCTCTTTTGCCTCCTGGAGAATTGGATAAATACTGGCAGGGCCCTGATCACGACAAGTTCTTTATTTGTACCTACAAAGGATGTGGCAAAAAGTTCACCAGACGATATAACGTTAGATCTCATATTCAAACCCATTTAAGTGATCGGCCCTTTAGTTGTGTTTATTGTCCCAAAAAGTTTGTAAGACAACACGACTTGAATCGTCATGTCAAAGGTCATTTGGAAGCCAGACCTTCAAAGTGTCCGTGTGGTAAAGAGTTTGCTCGGATCGATGCCATGAAGAAACATCGAATGAGAAACATTTGTAGTGGGGGGATTACCAGTAATGAAAATGATAATTATCAAGATATCGATAAAGATACCTTTAGTTATTCCAATTCGTTGACCAATAATATTTTAAGAGATATTGAAAATATCGGGAGTTTTTAATGGAGTGTATAATAAAGTTTAGTTCATAGTTTAAATCATAATGTCTGTACCGCAATATCTGTACCGCAATATCTGTACCGCAGTTTTAGATTTCCTGGGCTTTTAGTCGTTCTTGTTCCTCTTGTTTGTGGATTTTCAAATGTTGGTTTAAATTATCCGACCTACTAAACTTTTTATGGCAAATATCACAATCATACGGTTTTTCAAACGTATGTAACGATCGAAAATGCCGCTTCAAATGTTCTTGTCGTTTGAATCTTCGGGAGCAGTAATTACATAAATAAATCTTCGACAGGTCAGTTAAATCCGCCTCTTTATTTTCCTTACGACCTCTTATACTGGACTTGGAATTCACGGTACTGGTGGCCTGAAGCTGGGAATCAGGGATATCTAAAGTCTTTAAATCCACTTCTACTTCAATACCCTCTTCCGATATTACTTTGGTCTTTACATTCTTTATATCGGCCTCCTTTTTGGTAGTTTTGCGTTTGATTAATTTGGAACTCAATACTCGTTTCGATGCTATTGCTAAACTCGATTCTTCATGGTCATATTCCAGATCAACAGTATCTTCATTATTAATTTCCATACCAAGAAAGTTTTGGGAATTTGAAGTATTGGAGGTTGATAATGATATCAGTTCGCTGTCATACAGGTTAGCTGGTTTAATATCAGTTCCCCCATCCATATCCCAATTTAATTGGTCCTTTGCCTTCAGTTTGGTCTTTGTGAACGACAAACTGCTTGATGGTTTACTAACCTTTTTATTCTTTCGTTTCCCAACATTTTCAAATAATGCTGCATAATCAGGTTGATGAGGAACGTTCAGGGCCATATCATCAGCATTATTAACATTAATTACTTGGTTTGCGTTGGTTCTAACCGTATTTGCCGAAGAAGGGGTTCGGCTCATACTGGCTGGTAAATTATCATCGAAATCCTCTTCGTGGGTTAAAGAATTATTGGTACTTTTACTAGAATCATCAATATCCTCATTTTCTTCCTTGACAGGAGTTTTAAATCTCGTGAAAAGGTTTCTTTTTGATTTTTTCACCTTTTTGAACGGTACTGGTTCCACAGGGTCCATAGTATCGTGGCCATCGTGAGGGGGGCCACTCATCATTAAGAAATCAGTATTATACTCCTCATTAATGCTTTCAAATAAAGGATCGGATTCTGAGGCGACATTTGGCGACAAGGCATTAGTTTTGAAAATGCTCTTTATCAAATGCTTAGAAGGAAGTCGAGGTCCTGGCTGGGATTGACCTGAGAATAACGATGGCGGTGTATGTGATGAAAGCGATCGCTGGCCGCCCGACATTGGCGATTTATCATCATCACTAAGACGAGAATGATCTTTGTCTTTATCGTTCATAAACGGAATATAGTTGGAGATGGAATTAAAGTTCAAATATCGCCCGCTAGTAATTCGTTTCAGTTGGGGATTGGACGCTAGAGAATTGGTGTCTAGGGAATTGCGATGGGAACTAACGATATCCACCGAGGGTCGGGGTAAATATTGATGAGCCGAAAAGAATGATGGTTGGTTGGATTGTAGTGAGTTTACTGACGGTGTAAGTGATGTGGTTGTGGATAATGGCGATAAGTCGTAATTCGGGTACACCCCCATAGTCAACGGGTTGGGATTACCGGGATTAATTGATAATGACGGCGTATTACCATCGATGGAAGCGTTTCGAAGATGATCGTTACTGAAGCTGGACGTTTCGTTATCGTTGATGAATGCTGAGTATATGGAATTATTATCGTAGTGATTGTCGTAGGAAACAAATTGTCCCGTGGATGTGGGGGTATCAAATTGGAGATTCGACGACGGAGTAGGAGTCGTGGCATTGGTAAGGTTCTGGTTCAGGCTGTGGACTCCGGTTTGAAGCGAGTTCAAGAAATGTTGTCGATTGAAATATTGATTGTGGGGGAACATACTTTCTCGTCTCAGATCATTACCCTGAACTGTATGGTGACTGGCGGAATCAAAATACAGCTCGGACTCGATGGCAAACGGCGGACTGTCGTCAATTTGCATGTCGTTGTTTTTGAATGCCCCGGGAATATGAAATGAGATGTTTAGATTGTCGTCGTCTATGTCTATACTGTTACTATGAGAAATGTGATGGGTCTCATCGTTAGTAAATCCCAAGCTAAAATCGTCGTAGTCGGCGGATTCAATATTTCCGTCCATTTTTAAGCTAGTTACCCTGATGTGAGTAATTACTAAACTTTAAGACTCTAACAAACGGACGATAAAAGCTCTTGGTTTAAATCCGTTTCGTTCCTTTGTGGCACAAAATTTCGCATTATCAAAATTAGAAAAACTGCTTATGTAAGCAGCATTACTAGAAACATATTGTACATTAAATCGTTAGGCAACTACATATGGGCTTGGGAGTCGGCGGAAGGAACACGTTGGCGTAACGTGGTTTCGTCAATAGTGGATAAGTCGGGATTCATTACTTTCAAAATACTTCTTCGTTTGGAACTCACCAACACTTGAACGTCGATGTTGGCTATGGATTGATTGAAGTCGGACTGGTCGTCGCTGTCGAGGTCTAGCGTGTCTGGATTAGGATATTCGGGTTCATTGGGTGAGACTTTTATCGGCGAATTCCCAGCAGACTCGATTTGCGACTCGATTTGCGACTCATAGTCTGGTAATAATGAATGGTTGTACAGTTTGACAGGCGATAAGTTACTGAAGCTCATGGACTTGCGCAATTTGACCATGGACCGATTCAATTTCGTTATGGTTCTTAATGGTTCAGGGGTCTGGAGTCCACCCGAAACCATATTAGGGGATTCGTCGTCCAATTGCGGACTCATTTCTTTATCGTGTAACGTTTCCTGGCTTTGCATGAACGGATTCTCTCTGATACGACTACTATCAAACTCTTGTCGTTTTTTAACCCACGAGTCTATGGAATTGACGTCCAAAGTCGAACTGGAATCGTTATACAACAACGTTAGATGCTCGCCATGATGGTTTGGTGGTTGTTGTGGGGGTTGCGATTGCCGTTTCTTTTCGGTTTCGATATTAAAGTAATTTTCATATTGGTAATTCAAATCTTTAAGTTCTCGTTGTAGTTGTGTTTTCTTTTTCTTTTTAATTATATAATATACCACGGCAATAACTATCGCAACTACCGATACCGGAATAACGGTTGCCAAGATTGCCTTAAGTTCGATCGAATGTTTAGCAGTTTCGTTTTGAGCAATAATTTGCGATTGGGATTTGGGTATTGTCACCTGCTGGACTTTATTGAATTGCAAATCAAACAAATTCATCTGGTAGTTATTGCTTCTCTTTACCGAGGTCGGCCGAGAAATCGTTATAAAGTTATTAAACACGGTGGCATATCCTAAATATGCACTAATATTAAACTCTGGCAACCCCTGGAAATACCAATTATTGGTATCCATCACCAACATCGATGCCGGTGGCGACACTAACTGGTCATCGTTGTCCAATCCGCCGAGAATCATCACCTGGCTGACTTTGTAATCGTTAATCACCGTAGATTCATTATTGTTGTTCAATGGACTAAAGATCGGCAACAATGTGGAAAATTTCCGGGAGTTTATGACGGTACTATTGTCCTTATTGACCAGCACCGACGACCAGCCACTGGAAAAGTCCCACGTCGCCAATTGGTACATATTTAACCATCCATTGTTACTTTCACCTCCAATCAACAATTGAGTTTGGGGATTGGGTGCTAACAAATTACTGGCACCATAGAAATATTGGGGTTTGGTGGCAGTGGAAATATTACAAAACTTAAATGTGGTGAAATCAAGTGATAACAACCGATTACTGGCATTTCCATGATGATCCTGGCCTCCATAGATAAACAACTGCGATGATACTGGCGAAGTCAAGTAATTGGCGTATTTATAGAATTGACTATTGTCGATATCATCGAAATCCAAATCAATGTTTTGCCATGTACTTGAACTGTTATCAAACTTGAGCAAAACCATTTTATTGTTGTTCTCATTAAATCCATATAAATCGTTACCAAAGAGGAACAATTCTGTGTTTTGGGGAGGCGATGATCCCAAGCTATGAATCTCTTGACCATCGCCGATTGAAAATGGTCGGCCATCAATGTTGAATTCCAACATCACAATGTCATTATTAGCAAGATGGATATAAATCTTACCGTTGGTTAAGTCATAAAGCGTATTACATAAAACAACAGTTAATAGTGATACTAATAGCACTATTCCGGGGAAGTTCATAACTCAAATCGATGAGGCCAATATTTTCAACACCCAACTGTTTCTTGTTTTCAATAGCTGATAGAATTGATTGATTTTGTAGGGTCATAGTTTGCAGCGGTGTTTATAAATATTCTATAAGCAGTAATACTCACGACATTAGAGAAGACACGACATTTTACAAAACCGCGACATTACACCATTAACACCACCACACTACAATAATAGAATACCAAAGTACTTTATGCGTTATATTAATTATACAAGGAATAAGTTTACTTTTTTCTAAATGAACAACCTTCAGTTAATTTAGCTTTACCACCGGTAGGGGTACATAAAACAGTCGAACAGTTGTCACAAGTAACAGCAGTTTGAGCATGCGAGAAAACAGTGGTGATGGTTAAACAACCTTGACATTTAACATCCATAAAATATGATCTTGGGCTTTGAACCAATTGTTTCTTTTTGTGCTTCTGTAATTCGGAAGCTGGATTTGGGTGTAATAAATCTTGAACTAAAACCTAGATTTGTTAGTATTGGCATTTGCCGAAATTGGGAGAAACCGTAATTTATGGAACAGATATTCGTAAATGACAGTGAACGTCTTTGGAATTTGAATTATATGGATCTTATAGGAATCTGGGTAATAACGGGCCGTTGTCTAAGGATAGTTCGTATCATATCTCGGATTCTATTAACCCATCAATTCTTGGTAAATGATTCACCTAAATCAGTGGTACAAGTAGCTAATCAATCAAACTCTTTCTTTGCTTAGCATAGATACATCTCTGCCAAGTTGTCCAAATACGTAACCACTTTACTTCTTCCCTATGGACTCAAACATACCATCTTGGATTGAAATAATAAAGTAAAAAACTGAAAAAAAAATTGTGAGGCTCCTGGTTTTGAGAAGATTAGAAAAATTTTCTAGATGACACACGACACATAAATCATGTGACACTGTGACTGCGAATATTCTGAATACGTTTATTTTAAAAACCTACACCCAATCACTATAAGTCACACCTGTAGCATCCTAACAGCTTATTAATGACCTTAGCCCTTTCATCAATTACCGTAACACTATATATTCATTATTAATCGCATTCTTGATATCTTTATGGCATGCTTTACAACCTATTTACCTACAAGCTATAAACCTCTAATCCCCACTATAAAAAGTAGAGACTAATGAAAATAAAGAAAAAAAAAGTCATACGGATTAAAATAATCATTAAAGTACAGCACAAAGTACTGCCAGACGGAAATAAAATTCTTATGTTGGTTGTGTCATTAATGAGAAGTTAGAATGACAGGAATGAATCTGGTGAATGTTTATAGGTTTCAAAATATAATTGAAATCATAAACTAGTTTTAATTTTTTTTTTGGTGGAATCTTCTTATCAAACTTTGCCGAGATAACCGAGTTTATTTCGAACCTCTCTTCTTTCGTTGAACGTTATTACTCATTAAAGGATGAGACGGATATTTGGTTTGTTTATCTGCTGGTTTTAAAATTTGAAATGAGCATAATAAGCTTTCATCGACCGACATCATAGCCCCGGCGTTATCAAATTCACCACAATAATTTGGGGCTGAAAATAATGTAACCAATTGCCGTTTACTGAAAAACTCGTACCCATCCTCAACAACCTGATGGGCCCGACAAATCAAATCCATATCATGTTTTTGTAAAAACCTCGAAACCACATCGGGACCAAATGTAAAACTTACCCCACGATCATTTTCACTCCATCCGGTTATATCTTTATCGGGGTCAGACCATAATAAATCACACAATAACCCAACATCAGGAATATCGGTAGGTCTCATAACTCGTCTGATTTGTTCCATGGTATTCAAGTCAGGACTTAAACCCCCGTGCATGGTGAAAATACGTTCGTCAATGATGGCGGCAATCGGTAAACAGTTAAAACAGTCGGTAAATGTTTTCCATAATTTAATATTATATCTTCTTTTACACTCATCATAAAACCCGTAAATTCTATTGATAGAGGCACATTCATGATTCCCTCTTAATATAAAGAAATTCTCGGGATATTTAATCTTGTATGCCAATAAAAGACAAATGGTTTCTAAACTTTGTTTGCCTCGATCAACATAATCTCCCAAGAACAAGTAATTGGCTTCTGGAGGGAACCCTCCGTACTCAAACAATCGTAATAAATCGTAATACTGGCCATGGATATCACCACAGATTTTAATGGGGGCCTCCAACTCTAATAATATCGGTTGTTGGATAAAGATTTCCCTCGCCTTGGTACACAAATATCTGATTTCGTGTTCTAATAACGTAACTTGCTTACCGGGTCGGGAACCCCTTACTTCCAACAACCGGTCGACGATAGAGTCTATATCGGCCTCTTGATGATCTGTCATGGTTAATTTAGTGCCGGGATGTGCAATGCCTTGTTTTTTTTTACGGGTAACCTGGAGGTTTAAATGGGCAACGAAATATCAGTCAATCAATCAAACAAATAAAGTCCACAAAATTAGCGTGGAGTTCTTATACCGTTATATACAAAATTTCCAGTGTAAATAGCGGGTACTGCCAAAAATCTCTTACTGACAAGTTTTGCCTTTGATGTTTAATATCGTTGTTTTTTTGAGATACCCCCTTTTTCGAGGTGAAAATTTGTTCAACGCGAGACATTTGTCGTCACGCCCTGGAGAACATCACTTGATTGGCTGAGGTTGTAAACGAGGTGTAAGTTTTGAGTAGGCAGTAAAATGTTGGATTTTGTCGATTGGGGTTGTTAGTCGAGACTTGTCAGTGGGTTGGCGGTTTGACTACTGTCGTTAATGGATTAGTTGACTTGAGGTTAAATATCAATTGATTAGCCAGGACTTGCAATGTGATTAGATCCGCGATGTCAGCCCCATTCTCTAATGACTATAATTTACGAACAGTTGCAAGTACTCAGGCCAAGTCTTGTATGATCTGTTACAAGCCTAGTGTCAATGTGCTTATAACCAATAACAATGTGGATTTCTTTTATATATGTTATTCTCATTTGAATGATGAAACGTTTGCTAGTAAATGTGAGAATGAGGAATACCATAAGTTAGTTAAACGACGTAAAGCTTTGGAGATATTAATTGAAGAATTGGATAAGAAATTGGTCGAGAATACTCCTAGCATGTTGAGTAAGATCCCGGGGTTTACTGATAAGGAAAAGACTCAGAAGCAAACAGAAAAGTATAAGGAGATAAGTACTGATAAGGATAAGTATAGTAACGAGGTCAAAGAAGTCAAACAACAAATTGACGACTTTAAATTTAAAAAGTTTCAATTACATAATAATGTGTTTAAAATAAGACTAAGAAATTATATAAATAAGATGGTATCACAGAAAAAGATGAAGGACATGAGTGAGCCGGGGTATTTTCCTTCAGTAAGCGGATTAAAGGAGCTATAAATAAAAGAGATAGGTATAGGTATAGGTAATTTAACAAATATAATGCATTACTCTTTTCACTGTATACCATCAAGTACAAGTTCATCCATCCAATCCTGCCATTCTTGAATCTTATTTTTCACAACACTTCCCGGCTTAAATTTTACATCTCCTTGTAGTTTATCAAATGTAAATGGTAATATATCGTGGGAAAACAAGAAATCATCTTCATTGTTATTTAATTTGGTTTCAATCACCTTGGTCATTTCCTTCTCTAACAAGGTTCTCACTTTATTGGGAGGTAAACTATTGAATAAGTCCACCTTGTTGACCATGAATAAATAATCAATGGGATTTGGATACGTTTCAGTAATTTCCAAGACCCTGAGCAATTTAATGGCAATGAGATTCAAGTGTTTATTGACACTGTTTAGATCGGAATCGATCATGATCATTACAGCTTTCAAGTTAATGTCGTCCACTAAATTTTTGAAAAGAAACTCATATTTCAAGTATCCCGGATAATCAATAAGCTGATACGGTTTACTATGATGTGGTTGAGCCCATGGTAAGGATATTTCCCCGTGATTAACATTAATTGAGGAAACCGTAGGTGTAACGGTTTGGGACGTGAGTTTATAAAATAGCGAGGTTTTCCCACTAAAGTTATGGCCAATAATTAGAAATGTCGGCTTCTTTATCGATTTGGCTTCAAAGTGTTGTATGTAATAAAGCACCACCACCGAAATCAACCCAACCACAAGTGTCAATATGATTAACGGTATTTTGTTCATGGCGCACAAAGAGCTACTGCGATTATTTATTAGGTTTACGGAGCTAGTTGTATCAGTTGCATGGCACTATTTCTAGCACTTTGAATCAAATATTGATCCAACAATACCAATGATGTCATTGCTTCTACAATGGGCACAGCCCTGGGAGTCACAGACGGATCGTGTCTTCCTTTGGCCGCTAAAACCCCATCGACTCCTTCATAAGTGGCAGTTTTTTGTTCTTGGCTAATAGTTGCAGCTGACTTGAAAGCCACTGAAAAATAAATATTTTCTCCGTTAGAGATCCCTCCTTGAATACCACCAGAATTATTGGTGGTGGTTCCTAGTCTTTGACTTGAATTGTTAAAATAAAACGAATCATTGTGTTGGGAACCAGGAATTTTCACTCCTTCAAATCCACTACCAATTTCAAACCCTTTAGTTGCTGGTAATGACAACATGGCATGGGCTAATTTGGCTTCTAATTTATCAAAACATGGTTCACCAAGTCCAATTGGACAATTTCGGATTACACAAGTAACGATACCTCCAATAGAATCTTTTGCATCACGATATTTCTCAATAAGCTTGACCATATCATCTCTGATATTCTCATCAGGACACCTGATGGGTCCTGTAGCATCGACAGAATCTCTGGTGATGGTATTTAAGGTTTCCAAAAAAATAGCATCGCTAGGGTCTCGATTCATTGATACGTTCCCAATTGCTGAAACAAAGGCGACGACTTCCACATTATTAATTTTCGCTAAAACCTTATCAGCAATGGCACCTGCTGCCACCCTTCCAATAGTTTCTCTAGCACTTGCTCTACCCCCACCACTAGAAGATTTTACACCATACTTTTGGATATAAGTATAATCAGCATGACTAGGTCTGGGAAACACATCCATTTCTCCATAATCCTTAGGCCTATGATCTTCATTTTTAACTATCATACCAATAGGAGACCCTAAAGTCTTACCGAATTCAGTCCCACTTTGAATTTCCACTTGATCTTTTTCGTTTCTTGGTGTTGATAATTTACTTTGGCCTGGTCTTCTTCGGGTTAATTGCGGTTGAATATCAGTTTCAGTTAACTCCAACCCCGGTGGCACACCTTCCACTATACATCCGACGGATTTACAATGTGATTCACCGTATGTGGTTACTTTAAATAAAGTCCCAAAACTTGACATTTATGACTGATTTATAAAAATTTTTGTACAAAGTCGCACAAACCCAAAGAAAATCACTGGAATTTGCAGCCAATATTGATATTCATTTATCTACACATTGAACTTTTTACCCTCAAAGCTTACTCTTTGCATAAAATCGAACCACCTCATCAATGGCCTTGGCAACCTTACTGAAGTTATGTTCATTCAATCCAGCAACGGAGATTCTACCACTACTAACCAAATAAACCGCATGTTTTTCTTCTAATCGTTTCACCATATCCAAAGATAATCCGGTGAATGAAAACATACCAGTTTGGTTAACAATATGGTCCCAATTTCCTGGAGTGTTTAATTCAACTAAAGAGTCTCTTAATTTATGTCTCATTTGGTTAATACGCGTACTCATTGTAATTAAATCTTGTTGCCATTGGTCAAATAATTCTGGGGTCTGCAATATGGTGGCTACTATTTTGGCACCATAAGCAGGAGGATTGGATATTTCGGCTCTGATAATTTTCTTCAATTGGGAAGCAATGGCTCTGTTTAAACTATCACTTGATTCGTTTGGTATAACATGGACCGCACCCACACGTTCTCCGTACATACCACAATTTTTGGCAAATGATTGACAAATGACAATTGGAGCTTTAAAGAACTTTTGATTAACGGCAGTTCTAATTGAATAACTATCAGTTTCCAAGTTCCCACTGGCAAATCCTTGATAAGCACTGTCAAATAGTGGTAAATGGTCCTTTTTTGATAATTTATCTAATATTTGTAACCACTGGTCTTTTGTAGGATCTAATCCAGTAGGATTATGAGCACAGGAATGCAATATAAATATAGAACCTTGGGGTGCTTCATCAATGGCATTTAAAAACCCAGTCAAGTCTAATGATTTGTTGTCAGCATCCCAATATGGATAAGTAACAGTTTCAAACCCTAAGCTTTGAAATATTTGGTTATGATTGGCCCAGGTTGGTTTTGACAAATAAATCCTGGCAGTCTTTTGATTATAGAAATCTTTCAAAAACTTACCTGCCAAATGCAACGCACCAGTTCCGCTTAAACTTTGTTGACTCACTAATCGATTTTCAGCGATGGCCACAGAATCGCTACCAACAATGATTTTTGCGGCACTGCTAACAAAATCACCATACCCTTCAATAGGTAAATATTCATGATTATAATTTTCATGATTAATCAATCGAGATTCTGCCATTTTTACTGCTGGCAAAATCCAGGGTTTTCCATTATTATCTCTATAAGCACCAATACCCAAGTCAACTTTGTCGGGTCTGGAATCGCTCGTATAACGTGCCTTTAACCCAAACAAGGGATCAGGTGGTAACTCTTTGATTTCTGGGAAATATTTCGACATTACTGGGGATTTTGAAATTGGCGTACAGACTTACTTATAAATGGTTATAAGCGTGGACTAAAGGGAATTTTTGAGGGGTGACTTCTTACCGAACACAGTTGCGGACTTTTTTTAGTAAATTCTGGAGTTAAGTCCAAGGCAACTTGAGTAACTGAGAACGTAAAAAGATTGGGGAATTTATGGGGGTTATGTACTAAAAGTCTACGAGTACAACGGCTTTAAATAAAATGGGTTACGGTCGAACGGATATGGGGTACCTCAACGGTTGCGGTCTTTTCATATGCTTTGTTTCGTATTGGGTACGGAGTTTTACGGCTATATAATTGAGGCAAAAATACTCGGTTAAACACTCCATTTTGGGACCATGAAAAGTTTGAGGTGTCGCTAATTTACTCCACACCATAAATGGCTCACAGGGATGTTTGGAAATGTGAGCAAAATAACGGGTAATCTTTTTGGGTTCGGTCACTACAGATTTACAGTTGTGGGGGTTATTTTTTTTTTCGGAAGGATAAATGGAGTTTAGTTTAGGGAAAATTTGAGCGATGCACACGATATTATATAATCATAGTAACACGACATTTGTCGCACCACCGTGTATATATTTGCTACTATTGACTTTAAACCACCAGCTTAACTTCAAAGAATCTTCGTAAATAATAGATTTGAAATAAAGAATTAATGACAACAACAAAGATTTGAAATACGGACCACCATTTAACCCTGGAATTAGTGGATTCAGCGGTATTCCTATGAGTTCTTTCTCTAATTACCAAGTATCCCTGTTCAGCCTTAACATCACTAGTTAATTGGCTCAATTTTTGTATAGCGTAATCCAAAGTATCTGAATCAGGATCGTCTAAATCAATAAAGATCACTCCGTGGACGTTGAACGATACATCCATGTCAACTCTATTGGATTTTTCATTGGAAAAACAATATGTATATCTGCCATCAACAGTAGCCTTAACCAACTCGTCACCATGATCCACATCATTTCTTTTAATGATTACCTGTCCATTTGGAGTTCCAATAGAAAACCCTGCTCTCAATTGTTCACTATTTGAAGGGTCTCTTGATCCCACTTGATAACTAATGGCTAATTCATCATTTTTCTTTAAATTCTCGAAAAAACATTGTTTACCATATGGGGGCAATAAGACGTTGTGACCAGCAATAAGGCCCAAAAGGTAAATGAATCCCAAGACGTTAAGTAATTGCATTTAACTACGTGTGTTGGTTTGTTTGGGAACGTCAAAAATTTTCACGCGTTTGCCACGACTCGCACAAAGTACTAAATACATAAAACGATATATATATATATAATCTAAAGAGGTTTCATAATCTCTTGGTATAACAAGGTTTTTAAATCTTCAATAGTCAATTCATCTTTTTTCTTGTCAAAATCAAAAAAGTCTTCTGGGATTTTTTCGCTTATGGGTTCGTCATTAGGATCATGATATAACTTTAAATATGGATGTTTCAAGGCATCGTCAACAGTAATTCGTTTGGCGGGGTTAAAAATGAGGAGCTTCTCTAACAAGTCTAATGCTAATGGATTGATTTGTTTGTTCAAATTGGCAAATAAGGTTTGGAATGGGATCTTTTTGCAAAATGGTAATGATCTGATGTATTCGCGGGCTCGTTTCAGCTTTATATTGTAATAATCCTCCATATTAGGAGTCCCTAATACTTCCATGATCAACCATAATTGATTATGATAATCTCTGCCTGGGAATAAAGGTCTCCCACTCAACATTTCTGCTAAAATACACCCGACTGACCATACATCGATAGCTGTAGTGTATTCCTGAAACGTTAACATTATCTCAGGGGCTCTGTACCATCTAGTAGCAACATACTCGGTCATAAAACCAAAGTTATCTTCGCTGGAAGCAATACTTCTAGCAAGACCAAAATCACATACTTTCAAATCACAGTTGGAATTCAATAATAAATTTGACGGTTTCAAATCTCTGTGTAACACATTGGCCAGATGTAGACATTTTAATGCCCGAAGAGTTTGATAGATAAAGTATTGCATATGATCATCAGTTAGTTTCTGGGTTCGTATTACTCGATGAAGATCAGTTTCCATTAGCTCTTGAATCAAATAAATCTCGTTGAATAAATCATAATTTATAGGCCGCTGAATCGCTAAAATACTTATAATGTTTTCATGATTAAAATGTTTCAACAACTTTAGCTCTCGCAATGTCCGAAGACACAACATCGATCGTTCAAATGGTTCGATCTTTTTAATAGCAACTTTTTGATTAGTAGGTTTGTGGACAGCACTACAAACAATCCCATAAGCACCTTCCCCGACGACTTCCAAGATCTGGTAGTGGTCACTAACATTAAAGCTTATTTGTCTTGGTGCTGGTTGAGGTTGTATTGGTTCCACATATCCTTGGTTGAGGTTGATTTGCCCTTGTTGGGGATTTGGGAGATTTTGAGATGGTAGTTGTTGTCCATTTGGGAGCACACCTTGACCTTGCAGAGGTCCTGCCTGCCCCGGATTAAGGCCTACTTGACCTTGATTGGGCCCAACAGGGCCCTGAGGATTATTAACGGCAAACGGGGGGTTCTGCATCGTCTCCTATTATATGCTATAATGCGGTGGTGGTTTAATGTTAGTGGATAATTTGCGTACCTGAAACCTCAAAATATCAACACAAATTTTTACATGAAACCAAAACGAGTTTAAGACAAATTAAGAAGTATTTACGACGGATTTCACAGGCTTATAAATAAATAAACCAGAAAAATATCAAGAGACAACTGTAAATACCAAATAACCTTAAACTACAAAACACGTAACGTGTGACATAACTAATAGATCTTGTCTAATTATTTCTTTCTACCAAATAACCCTTTTTTCTTCTTTTTACTATTATTCTTTAAAGAACTAGCTGAATAGTTTTGACTTGAGTACATTGGTTGATCATCAAAGTTAATGGTTGGACGAGAATATTGGTTTTGGCCTGAGACATCACCTGAGTAATTTTGTTGTGACGATGTCAAGTTTGAAAACGGGAAATCTTCATGGAAACCCCATCCTAACCGTTGACTTTCTAACTGCTCTTTATAACCTACGTCTCCAGTAATAGCATACTCAAAGCCTCGAATAGTATCTAAAGGTCTTTCATTTCTCGATCTCGTGGGGTTTGACATATCAGTTTGACCTATTTTTTGGCCGAAAACGTCATTGAAGTTATTAGATTCCTGACTTAAATATGATGGCCTTCTTCCAAAACTTCGATCAGCTGCTTCTTCAAAAGGCTGTGCCTCATTGACAGCACTCAAAATCGGATCGTGCACATTAGCAGTGTGCATTTTATAATCCTTATTAGAATGACTTTCATATTCTACTTCTCTGCCTGATTTACTCCTAAAAATCGCCATTTTGCTACTGGGTTTAAAATAACGTCACACACGGCTTAAAAGGATATTCGCTGATTTCTCATTTTTTTTCATAGCCTGCACATATTTAAAGGGGGAAAAATACAAACACGATAATTATCAGGGTTCATATTGCGTGGGATAATCAGAGAAGGCGGGTGGTGGGGGTTGGTTCCCACATATGGTAATTATCGACAAAAAGAGAGTTGATGCAGTGGTGTAATGGTGTATAGTAATGGATACTGGATCCAACAATAGCACATTGTTTATTGCGCAAGGGTTCGCATTGCATACAAAAAGCATTAAGTTAAACAAACAAAGTTACAGTAAAAGTATATATCTATTTAAACAGCAACTCTATTTTGGTAGCCATCGAACCAGGCTTCAATTCCCGACCTGACAAGTGTAATATGCCATCTTGAGTTATATTCACAGTGACCTCAAGTTTACTGTGCGGCTTCAAGTCTTTCAACGATATACTTCCTAAATGTTCACCACATTCTTCAACTACGTTTTTAATAATTTCCGGTTCTTCTTCTTCGTCATCACTAAGGTCGTCATCACTGTATTCAACCTTAGTAGGCTCAACAACAGTTTCAACAATGGTTCTTTTGCCTTCAAAGAATTCAATACAAACAGTTTCATTGTCACCATTGGAAACTTCGAGTGATTTCTTAATAGGATACGCAGTTTCATTGACAACAATAGGCACAAACCCGCCATCAATGCTCTTGATACCAATGGAGTTCACCAAATGCTGGGTGTTTATAACTATAGGTTGTAAACTTTCTTTAATTTCATCGTCATCGTATGATTCAATTAAAGCCGCTTGTATTGCAGCTCCTCTACATATCAACTCATTAGGCAAAAGAGCTTTTGAGTCAGTGGTAGGGGAAATAATTTTGGTAGTTGGGGGGAACAATGCAGCGATATCATTAGAGACTTTTGGAGTATTGGAAGAACCCCCTACTAATAAAACTTCATTAATTTCGGATGGCAATAATGATGCTTTTTCAATCAACTTTTCAACAAAATCAACCATTTTGCTTACGGTGGATCTTATAGTTAACTCATAACGCAATCTGTTAATGCTACTTTGATAATCAATGCCGTCTGCCAATGATTCAATCGATACACTAGATGTTTCAACATTAGATAATGTCTTTTTAACTACAATAGCTTCACTTTTCAACTTGGCTAAGGATCTAGCATTATTACGTGGATTCACTTTATATTTCTTTTCAAAATCTTTGGCAAAAAATTCCATCAATGCTTCGTCAAAGCGATCACCTCCTAAATGGGTATCATGAAGGGTAGTAAGAATCGTTAAAATACCGCCTCTTACAGCGATTACAGCTCCGTCTGAACGAACTCCACCAAAGTCTGCAACTACGAATATTTTATCGGTTAAATATTCATCTTCATTATTGCTTAAATATGCCAATAGTGCGCTACTTGGTTCGTTAATCAATTGGTGAACCTTTAAGCCAATAGAGTTACTTGAATCAACAAGTGCTTGACGTTGCAGTTCGGTAAAATTAGTGGGCACAGTTATGACACACCCCTCTACCAGTTTACCAATGTAATCTTGGGCAGCCCGCTTCAATTGGGTCAAGTGTCTGTTTGTAGCTTCCTCAACACTTATAGTGGTAGACTCCACATTAAAACCAATTTTGTTGTCGGAAGAAACGGCCGGTGAGCCATTCTTGGTTACATCATTTGTAATTTCATCAAATTTTATGCCAATAAGATCTCTAAAATTTATAATAGTGTTTTTGGGGTTTCTGATGAGTTGCGCTTGAGCTTGTTGTCCGTGATATTCATCACCTCCAATGTACGATAAAGTCGAAGGAATAGTTCTATCACCATCTGCATTGGCAATAACATCCACTTCGCCTTCACCATTGGCAACAGCAATGCTGGAAGAAGTGTTACCAAAAGAAATTCCAATAACTGACATTGTGAAAAATTTTTCTTTTACAAATGTTTTAGTCGCACTGGGTTTGAGTTGTAGTAAAATTGATGCTTCGTAGTAAAAAAATAAGGACGGTATTAATATTGGCCTTAGTTCTTCTTTTTCTTGTAGTGTTAGTTTCGCCAATTAAGGAAGTCTTTGAGTTTTTTAGCACGAAGCATCAATTTAAACTGTTCAACAATGATGAAATAGAATTTGAAAAGTGGAGGTCCGAAAACGCTCCGGGGAATAACATACCAAGTGTACCTGAAGTTAATGCAGATAAGCCAATTGAGCCTGAAGAGATTAAAGAACCGGAGCTTGCTGATATTGCAGATGCAATTCCAAGTATACTAGTCCAAACATCTAGTCCTATTAGTCGTCCACCTAGATATGGTAATTCCAACAGTCGTAATCCTTCTAGTCACCCAAATATAAAGGATGATAAAAAGGAGCATGCAAAGAATCCTCAAAAGTTTTTGGGTGGGACTATGAAAGTGCACACCACAGAACAAAATATTAATGGCAATATAATGATGGAGGACAGTGATCAGGACGCTTTTAAACAATATAAAGCCAAGGGTGATCTGTTCCAATTTGCGGATACATTAGCTAATAGCCCTGCATCGATTTCCAGTGGTAAAAAGATAGGTGTACCTGATTTTGCCTTGTTACAAGGTCTAGAGCCTGCTACAAAGCCAGCTAAAAAGTATCCTGCAATTGAGGACGATTGGTCTAAAATCACAATTAAGCCTTTCAATTTTCGACTATATTCCCATAATATCAAAAATGGAGGTCATGATGTTTTAGTGCCTGGAGAGGAATCATGGAAAGGTCGGTACCGCCAAATCATCAATTCTATAAAGTTCAATTCTCGTCCCAATACAATTGTTACTTTACAAGAGGTGTATAAGTTTCAAATGCTTGATATAATGGAAGAATTGAACAAATTTTCGCCCCAAGAATGGAGTTACTTTGGAGAAGGCCGTATTGATGGCAAAGATATTGGTGAATTCGTACCTATTGTCTATAAGTCATCGGAATGGGATTTAGTGTTCAATGATACCATTTGGTTAAACGAAAAGGACACAAGAGTGGCATATGAAGGCTGGGATGCCAAATATTTACGAATTTTATCTTATGTGACGTTGAAACACAGGCAAACTGGCAATTACATTAATGTGTTCAATACCCATTTGGATCACACGGGCCCTCTTTCTCGGGTGGGGTCAGCAGAGATTATAACAAAACATATGAACCTGATAAATAAATGGCCATCGTTTTTATGTGGCGATTTGAATTCTGAGCCCAAGGATGATGCTGTAGCGGTTTTAAAACATTCTTTGATTAATAGTGCCGATCATGTGACACCGTTCAATAAGTATGGCCATGAAAAGTCCACGGTGACGGGATTTGATGGACTGGTGTTGACGGCAGGCGGCCAAAGTATTGATTATATTTTTGTGCCCCGTTATACGAGAAAGATTGTGGATGAGACGGATTGTGCTTTTAAACACAAAGAGTCTCATGAAGAGATGGTACTAACATTGGAACAGTATGGGATGTTGCATTCCAAATATAATGGGATTTATATGAGTGATCATCGGCCCATAGTTGCCGATTTCCTGTTGAGACCCCAAGAGTGTGGAAAGTCGTAGAATCAGTAGTTAGCTTCACTGATTTATCAGGTTGTAATGATGGGATCTTACCTGTCATAGTCTAGTTGATTTATTTTTATTTAATAGACAGACTTGTCAAGTACTAGGGGGTGTATAAAGTTAGTATTTTTAATATCATGATATTGCAAGGCCCATGTTTTTCAACGTGGTAATAAAATAGCCTTGTGTATACTGTAACCAAGTTTCAAGGCGGTTTTTGTGAAAACAGGTCACGACTTATGATACGTCACAAAACACAAAATGACTGCGATCGATCTCTGAAATGGTCTAACTGGTGGAGAGAAAAGGTTTATTTAAAATGGATGACTTCAGGTTACTGGCAAGCGTTTATATGATTGGGTAAACATAATCCAGTATTTACACAGGCTTGCTATAAAAGCTTTTAAACATACGGAACTAAACTAATAAAGTATACGTAATTATTGTCTATTTAAAGCTGCTGGGATCGTTATAATTGTTAAAGGTGTTGTATTTGTGTAAAGATAAGTTGGTACAAGTATCAGTTGGAGTGCGCGTTTGAGTTATAAACATGGAGAACCCCCATCAACAACAACAGAATTCTATACTTTCTCGTATAATCAACAACATGGTGCGTATAAGTGAGCCATTACATGGAAGATGTGTTCAATTGCAAATTGGTCTGTTTGTTTTACTAACATAAGGAAAACTTGAACGAATCCATAGTGTCTATGAATAAAGCGTTGCAAAATATAAATCGCAAGAATATGGAACTTGAACTCGTATCACAAATGTGGGAAGGGTATGCTACAATATGTGAGAATACGTTGGAAACCACTGGCGATAAGAGAAACCCCATTTAATACTTCCTGGTACGAAATGTCCTAGAACAAAATGAAGTATCGAACAAAATGAAGTACCGAACAAAATGAAGTACCGAACAAAATGACGTTCTAGAGCAAAATGATTTTGTATGCTAATATATTACTATAATCTACAATTTACCTTACGTCCATGATATATAAACACATTATAATGAAGCAATATTTATCCCGATTTTTCGGTAGGCAATAACCCAAATCTCTTCTTTAACGTTACTCTTTGCCGGGAGTATTTATCATCGGGCGAAAAACGAGCAGGATGAGCTGATTTGGTGATTTCACCCTCTGGAGTGACTTTCTTTAAAGTATATGCTCTTTTACCATCAGAACCAATAGTATACATCAAATGCATTATGACTGAGTTCAAAATTTTTTAATCCTCTTCGCGAAAAGAATAACTAAAGTCGTTCCTTTACCACAGCGAATCGAGCAAAGTTGATAGATTATGGGTCCCAAGAAGGATGCATTTGCTGATATCTTTCAGAGCGTGGCCTCTTCCAGAAACAACAAAAGTAATTTGCTGGATTTGCAGAGATCTAAAGTCCCGGTAACACAAACCCCGGTAACACAAACTTTGGGGCATCTGGTAGACCAAAAGCCAATTCCTGGGCCGAATTGGGATGAATTCGAGATCTTTTCGTCCAATTCTTCCAGTTCCTCTAAAATAACCACTCCCATCCCCACCAACGATCCATTTGCTATTTTTGATACTCCTCAGCCACCAGCGAGGCCGTCTTCAAAGCCACAGTCTCAAGAATTGAATTTGCTAGACGATGATTTCACTGACGTGTTTCAGCCAACATCTCAGCCAACACCTCAACCCCCTCCACCATCAGTGAATCCAATTCCTAACTCACGTGATCAGCGGGACGAAATTATCGCTCAATTACTCGATATTGGCTTTGATGTCGTCTCTTGTAACAAAGCGGTTGATGCAGTGGGCCTAGATTTACAACGGTGCGTAAATTTAATCATGAACCAAAATCAGCCACCCCAAACCAAGTCCCAAGCCAATACAAAAAGCCCCAGTCCTGATTTGGGTACGGCAATAAATGATTTGTCATCAGATTTGTTACACAAGGCGACGTTTTTATTTAATAAGTCCAAAGAAACAGTACTAAAGAATATTGAACAGTTTCAACAGAAAGATGGTACGGCGATGCCTCCATGGATGAGGAATCAGCAGCAGTACAAAGCCCAGGCATCTGAGAAAGCCAACGGTCACGTGTATGAAGATTATGGAGAAGATGAAGATAATATTGATAAAGATGCTATAAGGAGATTTATGGAATCACAAAGACATAGGGAACGATCACCAAAATTAACACCGCAACAAAGACCAGCACCAAAGCAAACACCAAAACATACACCAAAACATACACCACATACGTCGAGATCTCAAACTCCGAATCCAACGAAAACCCCACAAAACGAAGAAGTGGATTTATTAGGATTAACAGAAACTCTGAGTATTCCAAGCCATGGTCGAAAAACCACGAACGAACCTCTTAATGAGTTTATCAAGTCGGATTATGACACTCGCAAAGAAAAGGCCACGAAATCATTTGCCAACGGAGATTTTGATGACGCCTGTATCAATTACACAAAGTGCTTAGAAGTGTTAACTCCGACTCATGAATTACGAATTGTCATCAACTCCAATTTGGCCATAACCTATATCAAATTAGGTGATTATAAACAAGCCAGAGACCATTGTGACCAGGGATTGGCTTTGATAAGTAAGCACGAACTTAATGACCGTCAATATCTCATTAATAACAAGCCTATAAAACTGTGGTACACGAAATTGCTTGCCCGGAAGGCAGAAACTTTGGAAATGGTGGAATCATTTAAATCGTCGTTGCAATGTTATACAGAATTGATTGAGCTTGGTGTTAACGATAAAAAGACCATGGATGCCAGACGCAGAATCGCCAATATTGTCAATCCGCCTCCGCCTCGGCCGAAACCAGTTGTCAAAGCTGAAACTGTAGTCAAAAATAACGACAATTTGAAACGTGTTCAACAACAAAACCGTATCCAACAGCAACGGGAACAGGAGAAATATTTGCTTCATGATAAAGTACATCAGAAGGTGGGGGAATGGAGTAATGGCAACGAAGACAATTTGCGGGCCTTATTAACGAAATTACCGGATATTCTACCGGTACGATTAGGGTTTGCGTTTTTGACAACCAAGAAAATCTCGCTAAATGATATAATGTTGCCTAAAAAGGTGAAAATTAACTATATGAAGGTAATCAGTGCTATTCATCCTGATAAATTAACAAGTTTGGACTTATCGGTTGAGGAGGAGATGCTTTGTCAGGCTGTGTTTATTATATTGAATAAAAGTTGGGAAAGTTTTAAGCAAACTGAAAATGTTTAGAGTTTGATCGACTTAATGTTGACGTTTGCTACGTAATCGTAAACTTTGCAGCTGTGATTCATTGGCGAGCTTTGTTTCATTAAGAAGCCCTGGTTCATTGGATTCAATGGATTCCTGGCTTTTTTGAGTGGCTGGGGTTTTGTTCAACGTTAATGAAATCAAATAGAAAATAATATTAAGAATTCCAAATCCAAATGTGAATATAAACAAAAATATCCCACCATAAACAAGGGCCTTTAAAGGATCATCTGTCAATGTAGTGAGGGGGTCTCTATTGAATGTATACCACCAATCTTTCATGTTTAGCATCTCTCGTTTAAATAGTAATTGAAAGAAAAGTAGCACCCGGGTAACTGAAACTGACTCGTCTTCTTCAATTAGCTGGTCAAATGTTTTTGGAGGAAGTTCTGGGTCTTTTAAAGGTTTAGGTTTGTTGATTTCGTAATCTTTGTGCTCCAATTCCAACTTTGGCAAAAACGTAACGTTGCCAATGGATTCAGCTTCGGCAATAGAATGTCCAAGGTAAATATTATCAAACAATATATCGTTTTCTATGGTCCATAGTTCAAACCCCAAGCCACCAATGGGTTCAAAGTTATGAGGATATGAATCATTGTAGAAATGGGGATTTGGTATACGCCTGGGTTCCCATTCGCCTTGAAAGTTGGGGTTTTTCTTCACGGGTTGAATCCACGGGCCTTTATAGTTTTGATTGGGTATTAAGGGAGCTTGCCATTTTCCACAACCAACTAAACATTTCGGATTTTTAATAATCGGTGGCCACCATTTGCCATCTTCGTCTTCATCCCATTCCGTTGGCTGTTCGGCGAGTGGATTGTGGATATAATTTGGTTCATCCTCGAGCCAGCCCTGGGGCTTAACAACGCTGGGATCCGGAATATATGACGAACCATAAGTTATGTCGTAGTCCACGGGCTTGGAAACCGATTCGTCAGCGACATATTCCAAATCGTCCCAATCAGAAGGTTTAAAGTCTAATTCATCAATGATTTCCTGGGGTGGGAAGAGTGGGGGATTAAGCAAATGCGGCTGGTGGACAAAATTGCCCGCCAGAACAACGTTGCCATTGATCCGAATCTCATAGCTTCCATCAGGTAGTAGTATTAATGTGTACAATGTGGAAAGTGGGGTGGATCGGGTCATGAGGGGCAGCACGAGGTGCTTAGGCTCCTGCTGTTTGGTTATGGGATTCAATTTATTCAAGATAAGGTGAACATTGTCGTTGGCACCGCATTTATCGGGCCCGAACATTAATTGGAACGACGTGGTATTATCAAAGGTGGAACTATTGAAATTTTCCGTTAACAATTTGATATAGGCTCCACCGCAAGTTAATCCGTTTTGGGTTTTCACTTCGTATTGCAACACCAACGTGTCATTAACGGTTTTGAAAGTGTTATTGAAGCGATATGAAATTGCATGGAAAGACGATGGGGTTTTCATTACCAACCCCAGATCATTGGCGAATCCGGGATACATGGAAGGAGACTCGATTGCCCATTGGCCGGTATATTGCTTGGAATCGCTGGCAAGTGTCCATGGTGATTGGTTTAGGGAACTATAAAGGAATTGTTCGAAAAAGGAAGTGGGGGATACCTGATTGGGGAATGGGTGGAAATGGGGGTGAACCAATGTGGCAATTGTGATGCTATTGATGATAGCAACTATAGCACATAAACGGAAAAGTCTCATATGTGCTAGCGGCTCAGATGTGAGAAGAATCAAATGCAAGCCTTAACTCGGTAATTGTATCGTCAATAAAACAAAAAAACGATGATTGTGGTTATCGCGATGATATGAATCTTATTCTTTTATTACCATTTGTCAATTGCGTATTGGTTAACCCACTTCCTAAACCAGTGAGCATTGATTGGCTTAATGATGGCGAAAAATGGTTGGATTTAGGACTTCTGGTGAGAATGCTGCAATTCAATTATTTGGTTTTGTGGCTGTTCTTTGATATGGTGGACACCCTCGATCGCCTAAAATGGTATCCATCAGCCACCGAACCCCCCACTTATCCAACTAGGAAATACCCCCGAATGCACTTGACGGAATTAGTAATTAATATTTCCGATTATGACGTCGATTTACAGTACGGTGTAGACGAGTCTTACAATTTAACAATCACCGATGATATTGTGATTGACGCATTTACTATATGGGGGGCATTGCATGCCTTCAAGACTTTGCAGCAACTTGTAATGTACGAAAGAGGCGATAATGGCCAAGGTGGGGTGTTTAAAATAGAACTGGGGGTTCGGATTAGAGATTATCCGTTATTAAAGCATCGCGGAGTATTAATTGATTCTGGTCGTAATTACTTATCGCTTGATGCTATAAAACAAAATATTGACTTGATGTCGTTGACTAAACTCAATGTCTTGCATTGGCATTTGCAGGATACCTCCAGCTGGCCACTTGAAATTAAAACGTTCCCGGAAATGGTGCTTGATGCTTATTCATCTTTGGAAATTTATACGCAACAAGAGGTTTCAGAATTAATCGCTTATGCACGCACGAAAGGCGTCCGAATTGTTCCGGAAATTGATTTGCCGGGGCATGCCAATGCAGGTTGGCACCGTGTGGACTCAAATATAGTCGTGTGCCATAATGAATCGTGGCGAAATGTGGCTCAGCAACCCCCACCTGGCCAGTTGAATATTTTTAATAACAAAACATATGAAATCGTCGAAAAAGTATTCCTGGAAGTTAATGCATTATTTCCCGATAACTTTTTCCATATCGGTCATGACGAAGTCAATGCCAATTGTTACAATTCCAGCTTTCCTGATGTGTTTATTGATTTCATGCAATATTGGCTTGAGAAATCCCAATCAATTTTTTTGAACAAAAATACTACATTGATCATGTGGGAAGACATTGCCTCATCGCTAACAACCGATCTGCCATATAAGAATAATGTCGTGCTCCAGTCGTGGTTAGGCGACGGTAATATTAAAAAATTGACACTGCAAGGCTACGACATTATAGTTTCGTCACATCAGCATTATTATTTGGATTGTGGGTTTGGAGGCTGGATCACCAATGACCCTTTCTCTGGCTCCTGGTGTGCTTATAGCTCTTGGCAAAACATTTATAGTTATGATCCTTATGTCAACTTAACATCTGCGGAAGCGGAACATATAGTGGGGGCGGAAATAGCATTATGGGGGGAAACAGTGGACTCCCGCAATTTAATTTCCAAACTCTGGGCCCGTGCTGGTGCGTTTGCAGAGGTAGCCTGGAGTGGTAATAAACCAAGTGGGGTGATCCGGTTAAGAGAGTTTACTCAAAGAATGTTTAATTTCAGAGAATACATCGTAGCTTTGGGGTATATGGTTGATCCATTAGCCCCCAAGCATTGTTGGCAGGTACCTCATTCGTGTGATTCTTGAATATACGTCATGCTTGGTATTAGACTCGCATTAACATCGCATCGCATACGCATTGCAGCCAATGTGTGGAATCCTTGTTCTTGTAACCAAAACCTTTGTTCGACACCCTTTACCGTCCAATGCATGGGAGTTGAGAACCCCAGAAGAAATCCAATCTTTAACTAATCGGCCGTTGGCTTTCTCGCAGGCAGATTTGAACAAGTTGAAAAGTCAAGATATTCTCCGAGACTTGAATCTGCAATTAATAAAACTAGGGAATAACGTTAAAACCGATAATCTGGAGAAAATCCAACAGATTAAACAACAAATTAAAGATATCATAGGCAACGATGATAAAATACCCCGAGTATTCAAGACTGCTACTGACGAGTTTGAGTTTTTAATACCGTACATTGCAAATAGAGGCCCTGATTATATGCGATATAACCATCGCAAACATAATAATTGGACGTTTCAGCTATTTTCGTCTATTTTATCATTAAGACAACCATTTACATCTCAGCCATTGATTAAGGGCCCTTATATATTGCAATTCAATGGAGAATTGTACGAACAACAATGTGAGTTCTCTAACGACACCGAATATTTGATGGACGTAATTATCAAGAACGGCATTGATGTTTTGTCCACTATAAATGGCGAGTTTGCATTCGTATTGATTGACACCGAAAACAGTAAGATATACTTTGGTCGGGACATGTTTGGAAAACGGTCTTTATGTTTCAAGTTGACTAATGAACTAATCATCTCATCAGTGGGGTTACCCGGATATGAAGAATGTAAAGGATATACCATATATGAAATGGACCTTGCTAAGTTTGAGCTCATTACACATTATAAGCCACTAGAATATCAGCCATTAGACGTGTTGTACTTGGGAGATGACCACGAAGCCAAAGTGGTTGATATATACCGAAGATTAAAAGTATCTTGTGGGATACGACAAGACACAATATTTCCACTAACGTCTACAGAAGCCGACTTTGGGGTGCTATTCAGTGGTGGTATTGACTGTACATTAATCACAGCATTCTTATTAGAGAATTGCATGGAGCTGCAGCAACATGTGACTATCGACTTGTTAACAGTTGGATTTGATAATCCAAGGACTCAGCTGGCAGCATCTAATTCTCCGGATCGGAAATTGAGTGTTAAATCATGGTTTCATCTTACTCGTAAATTTCCAGGTATTAAACTTCGGCTAATTGAGATCAACGTAGATTATGAATCTTGGTTGCTTCATAAACCGGTGGTGCAGGACCTCATGTATCCTCGTAATACTGAAATGGACCTTAGCATTGCTATAGCTTTCTATTTTGCTAGTAATAACATATTACCGGCTCAAAAAATTGAACTCACTGACTTTGACGTTAGCTGGAACGACTTTGTCCGTAATACCAGTGCATATACAACTAGTACCGAATACATGTCACGTGCTAAAGTGCTTTTTTCTGGTTTAGGAGCCGATGAGTTGTTTGGAGGATATTCAAGACATGAATCACTTTTTACAGGTTTGACTTCGGAATGTGATGCATCAGATGCATATAAGCAGTTAAATGCACTGTTAATTCACGACATCAATATAATTCATGAGCGAAACTTGGGCAGGGACGATAGAGTTATCGGTGTATGGGGTAAAGAGCTCCGATATCCATATCTTGATGTGAATTTCGTGAAGTATGTAATTAACAATATTGAAGGTAATTTAAAAATAAAAATGAATTGGACCACTAACAAAAAAGGTGATGTCATTGCCAACCCAATTAGAAAATGGATATTACGTAAAGTTGCAGAATATATGGGATTAGACTTTATTAAAGATGAACTAAAGAGGGCTATACAATTTGGATCTAAGAGTGCCAAAATGGAAATTGGTCAAGCCAAAGTAAAAGGTACTGATGCGAGTTAAAAGCAGGGCACATAACATTGCATAATATTACATCATTTATAAATAAAATGCATATACAAAGTCTACAAGTTCTTCACCCATTTGGGCTCTATAACCAAACATTCACATTCAGTAACCAATTCCAATTGTTCTGCCATATTATAAATCAATCCCCTAACCCAGCATTTTCTTCCGATCTTTTTAATTAATTCACATTTGATCATAATATTCGAATTACAAAAACATGGTTTCTTATAATTTATATTCAAGTTAGCAGTAACTCCTTTCTTAGAATGAAAATTTTGAAACGCTAGTCTGCATGTCAATTCATCTAGTAATGTGGCTAATAAGCCTCCGTGCACAATACCTTCATGGCCTGACAATTGAGACCCTAGATTAAAGAAAGTAACGGAGTAATTGGATTCTTCTGAGTCTATTGCTTCAATGTCATTGTAGGTTTCGAGAAATTTATCGTCAATCAAAAAGATGCTATCACTTCTAAAGTTGATTTTATCGGGCCCTACTAACGTGTAGCCAGTTAAATTAGGCCTCAACTTTTCTTCTATTTTTGTGGACAAGTTAAACTTTTTATAAAGTTGCAAATACTCTTTATATATCGAAGTTTCCTCTATGGCATTGGTATAAATGTTATTGCCTAATGGAGTTTCTGAACTTATAAACTCCATACTTCGCATCCGCGGATCTTTAATAGGTTACTATTTGGTTTTATATGTAATGGAATGAGTAGTGCAGAGACCATTACGCTATGAAGAAGAATTATGTTGGGTAAAGTTTAATATTGTTGATAACTAATGACGTCGAAAAATACATTTTTACGAGTTACCAAATGAGTAAAATACTAATAACTCCGTATGATATAAAAATATTAAATTCTGTGAAACAAAATGTAGTGGCTAAAGAAAATCAAAATACTTCTTTAAGAATGGTTTACCATCTTCAACGACATTTCCATGGCAAGGAATGATCTGAGAAAAGTCCCAATCATAAATAATTTTCAAGGCCTTCTTGACTTCGGGAGTGTCGGAGTGTACAAACTTATTAACCATACCTTTATAAAACTTGGAATCAGGGTGACTGTGTCGTGTTAAATACGATAATCCGGCATGAGGATTAAATGATGGCTTAAACCCCAATTCTGGAGAGTATTGCTCTAATTTCGTGCCGTATGGGCCTAAATTCAAGATCAAATCGGCCTCGAATAAAAGTTTAGATGTCTTATCAAACATAACTAATTCCTTATTCTGATGACTAGGCAAATACACAAACTCAAAGTTGTTTAAAATTGCATTACTAGTTATGCCCAATTGGTTCAATTCTGGTTTTCCAATTAACTGGTAACTTAATTTATTATCAATAACGTAATCGAGTTTAACTTTCACAGAGTTCATACCAATGACTTTAATGTTTGGATATGCCTTTCTGAACGATTCTACCGCCATGGAATGTACAGCATCAGGAATTATAATATGCGTAACGTTAAAGTTTTCCTCTTCTCCTGTCAATTGTTTTAAGCTTCTGATGACTTCGTCACCATAAGGAATGGCTGACCATACTATGACTTCGTTGTCGTAATAGAACAAAGACATCCTCGCCCCAAAATTAAGGGCGTTCATCCTTTTAAAAGGAGTAGAAGCGATAACTACGTTATCAGTTAAGTTTCTAATTACTGCCTTTAAGGGATCAGGATACATTTGAAGAAATCTTTATTGATCATACGTTCGCGCTTGCATTGCGTTGCTGCGCGCGCTTGCTCATATTATGCATTAGATGCTAAAAAGTCATAATACTTAACCATGGCTTGTTTCCCATCGTCAACGATATTCCCATGACATGGAACCATTTTCGAAAAATCCATGCCATAAATGACTTCAATCCCGCGTCGTCCTTCTCCTTGGTCACATCCTGCCAACTTATTCATCCGGGATTTAAACCAGCTGTTACCAGCATGAATTAACCTAGTTAAGAACGCATTACCCCAGTATCCCCAATGCGGGTCATAATCCTTATCACATCCTGTTTCTTCACAGTATTGTTCTAATTTAGTGCCAGCGGGCCCCAAAGTTATAACCACATCTGCTTGGAAAACGTACTTGAGATGTTTATCATACATCACCAAGTCTTTGTTCTTATGGTTAGGTAAAAACACAAACTCAAAATTATCATAAATTACCGGATCCATGCCGAGGTCTTTCAACTGTTGCTTTCCAAGAACTTGGTTGCCTAATTGAGTAGGAATCGTGATATCTACAGGCACAGACAATTTCAAACCGTCAGGTCCAATAATTTTCAAATCAGAATACTTTTCCTTGAAAGAAAGTGCTCCCAATGTGTGTCTATAATTGGGAACAATTAAATGAGAGACTATGAACTTGCTGTTTCCTGTTAAGAGTGATAAACATTTTTCAACTTCTTTGCAGTATGGGAATGCAGCCCACACGATTATTTGGTTTCCATAAAAAAAAAGTGTCATGCGTGCGCCCACATTGATTCTTCCTAAAATAGGTATAGCAAAGGGAGTCGCAGCTGTTAACACATTGGGTGATAAGCGGGTGGTGGTGGCTTTTAATGGATCGTAATACATTAGGCTTATAATTGCTGCGATTGCGATAGTCGAGGTTTTGAGAATGTTCTGCATACTATTTACGTATAATGCGAGGGAATGTAAGCTACATGCAAATGATAACATAATAAGATTTTTACAGGAGTTTAAATTTAGGAAATACGGTAGTTGATCTTTTTACGTCAATTACTGTTCGAAATGGGTTCATTAATATTAGATGTGTAAATTGCACAATAATCAGGGTATAATTGAGTGTTAGCCAAAGATCCATATAGAGATATCAACATATCTCAATGTTTATTAAGTGGATTTAGGTAATAAAAGCATCATTACGTCTCCCGGTGATACCACATCCCCTTCTTCAACGGTGACTTCAGCAACTTCATAGTTGCTGGTTTTATCTTCTTTTGTATCTTCTTCATTGTCACTATCATCGTCTTCCTTTATTGCACGAATAGGAATTTCCATCTTCATAGCTTCCAAAATTACCAATACATCCTCTGAGGTAACTGTATCACCCTTCTTAACCGATATTTTAAAAATATTTGCAGCCATTTCTGCAGTCACCTTCACAGCAGCCGGGTTCTCAAGGATGTTGGTTTTCGACAGCTTAGATTTTTTCAGGACCTCCAACTCTTGGAGCCATTTATTTCTCGAAACTTCCTCAATTTCCATAAGTTCCTCAATTGCCTCCTGCTTCCTGGTGTTGAGCTCTTGCAACTCATCGTCAATACTTTCCAAAAACGAAATGTACTTCTCAAAGTCAAACTCGACGTCTTCTGATTCAATGTGTAATTTTCCGGCCAAGAGTTGATTGTTCAAGTCAGTCAACTCGGCTTCTGTTACCTCATAATACTCAATTTGATCAAAATTCTCAAAGAACCAGGGCTTTCCTTGCAGAACATTTAAGCGACCAAAAGTATTCCATGCCAAATCGGGTAACACCATTCCCCAAATCATGTATCCCCCAGGAGAATCAATTGAGTATATGGAATGAGCTACGGCACCGCTACCAATAGCTCCTTTAGGAGTAAAAGTTCTAGCAGGATTATACTTTCCGGTTTTGAACCTTGTCCGTGGATCAATATTCACTGATAAGGTATTAGCACACAAGAATGAGACAGCGGTAACAACTTGTTTTTGACCAATGACATTGGCTTTGAATTGGTCTATCAGGGTAAGTAAGTTGGCCTTCATAACAAATTCAGTGTTATTTGGTAAGTAAGGAGCGTAAGGCCGCTGCGTATGCATATATCTTTCTATGCAATGCGTCAATGCGTGGTGCTCAAAACATATGGGTAACTTATACAACTTGCTCTTAATCTTGAGACGTTTAGTTGGAAGTATATTGGATTCTAAAGCAATGACGGACTTGATCAAAATATCTCGATCAATGTTTTTAAACACAATACCCAATGCTCCAGTACAAGCCTCAGTTCTAACAAGGTATTTGGCCAATGTCAGGGTAACTTTAGACTGCAATAAACTCATGCGACCGTTACTAACCAAAGTAAAGTGCTCCAAACCAAAATCTATGATAATCATATTTTCACCTCCTTGACGAATACAAAATTCGGGAAACTCATCTGATTTAGGTCTATGGTACAAAATAGTAGGTTCAGGTTTTTCGTATTCATTTAATTCATCGATAAATTTCGGAAACTCCGTGCCAGTCTGCACTGCCAATTCCACCTGCTGCAAGTAATTTTCTCTTAACCGAGCCAATTTTAACGAGTCTTTAAAACTAATTTGTTTAAATTGTATTCTGCTGCCGACCTTAGCTTGTCCACCTTTCCACCATTCGCTTCTAATAGGCGTGGAAATGCACACAAATCCCGATAAGGTGCCCCCATCAACCCCAAATAACGACATCACGTTTCCTACAACACTGACACCACAGGTGGGATATGGATACTCTAAAATATTACTGGGATGAGCCCCACCGTCTCGACCATTAGTTCTAGAAAACACATCCGATTGCCCATCTAACCGAGTGCATCCACGGTTAGAATTCAAATTAACACTGTAAATTGTATCATAAAAATTGGCAATCTTTTTAGGATCACAAATTTCTGCCGTATCATGAGGTCCACCAAGACATTTGAGAGTGCAATTCTCTTGTATCAGAGGTAATGCCAGTTCTGGGATACTAACCCCAAATTTAACATCAGTGATGTTTGGCTGTTGGTGAATCGTTAAACAATCACCTGCCATTATAGGCCGACCTTGATGTCCACCAAGATTTAAAGTTGGGGTACATGCCTTGGACCCTAAGTATTCGGCAACTTCAGGAAATCCTCCTTTAATTGCTAAGTAGCCCCGAGCACCATGGCCTACAGCATCACCAATCTTCACCACGGCGCCTTCTGGAACGTCAATGGCAGTAAACATTGGCACCTTTTTACCATTAATGGAAAATTTAAACTCTCCGCCTGCTAAACAAATCACCGAGGATGTGTGAAACCTAATCAGAGGTCCTTTCATAGATATTTCTAATGCGGCTGTGGTCCGATCATTTCCAACTACCAAATTGGCCAATTGGAAAAAAAGCAGATCAACAGGACCTCCTAATGGAACCCCTGCATTTACCAATTCTCGCCCGGGTAAGTCTTGAATAGTGGTGTAAGACCCTTGCTTTACGAATTCAATCAACTGGGGCTTGAAATGAAAACTGGTATTCAAAAATGAAGTCAATGTATTTCCAATTTGGAACTGACTTGATTTCAAGATTTCCGTCAAGTATGCAAGATTAATAGTAGGCCCATTGATGCGAGTTTTCTGCAATGCATGGATCATTCCGTTAGTAGCCCTAACTCTATCGGGACCCCAAACCATGATCTTGGCGATAAGCGGATCAAAATATGGAGAAATTTTTGAGCCTGTTGCCACCCAATGGTCAATTCGTAACTTGCAGCCAGCAACTTCTTTGACATAATCAACCAAATGCAAAATACCAGGTGATGGTTGAAAGTCCTTTATGGGGTTCTCTGCATAAACGCGGACTTCGATTGCATGTCCGTGGGGTACTGCTATATGCATATCATCCACCTCATAACCCCCTTGACTTTGCAACACTTCCAAAGGTATACCCACTTGCCCTTTGGCCTCATATTCAGCTTGTAACAACATCAATTTCATGAGATCTACATCATAGACTAGCTCAGTAATTCCATGCTCTACTTGAAGACGGGTATTCATTTCAAGGAAATAAAACTCGCCAGTTTTGTCATCGACCAAAAACTCAACCGTTCCCGCAGATTTGTACTTCACCGAACTAGCAAGCTTTATAGCACAGGTCGATAATTGTCTTCTAAGATCTTTGTGGTTGTATTTTGGTAACAGAATAAAAGGACTGGGGGTTTCTTCAATGACTTTTTGATGTCTTCTTTGAATGGAACATTCTCGTTCTCCAAATGCCAATACGTCACCTTTCCCGTTACCAAAAATCTGCACTTCAATGTGACGTCCTTCCTGCACGTATTTTTCCAAGAAAACGCCGTCATTTTTGAAAAGAGTTTGACCTCGAGAAATAACCTCTGCCAATGACGACGTTAATTCAGAATCATTCCACACTACCTTTAACCCCATACCGCCCCCACCAGCGGTTGACTTGAGCATTACAGGATATCCAATAACATGTGCGGCTTTAAGGGCTTCTTGTGGATCTTGAATCAAGTCGGTTCCTGGTACAACAGGGACATTATTTTTTTGCGCCAATGTTCGAGCACTGTGCTTTAACCCAAACATTTGCACTGATTCCACAGACGGACCTGCAAAGATGATACCTTTTTCTTGCAAGGCTTCGGCAAAGTTACTGTTTTCCGATAAAAACCCATATCCAGGAACCACTACATGGGCGTGATAAGCAACGGCCACATTGACAATTGCGTCGATGTTGATGTATGCGTTGGCTCCAACCCCCGGCAAAAGATAAGACTCATCGGCCATCGTGACATGCATGGAGTCTGAATCCTCCGCAGAGTAGACACTGATAATATGCAAGCCATTTTCCTTACAGCATTTAATGATCCGACAAGCAATTTCGCCTCGATTTGCCACCAAGACATTTTTGATATTTTCAAACATTGTAAACGATTGGGGATCTGGTGGTGTCATGGTCTAAATAGTGGATAGACTTAGATAGGGGAAATTGCTTATCGTCGAATGACATGGCCCGAAATGGAAACCCGCTAGTCGCAGGAATTATAGCCGCACCACATACTGCATGCGCACGGAATTGAAAGATTAAAAGGATCAAGGCTGCTGCTCGGTTTTCCTCAACAAAATGCCTGAATTTACTAAAGCAGAGAATGCCTTGTCGCCAACATATTTGAACGGCGATGCCAATGATAACAAAGTCCTCGAGAGATATGAAATCAATTGCGATATGGGCGAAGGATATGGGCCCTGGAGAATGGGCAACGATACCGAGCTTATGAAATACATTGATACTGCTAACGTGGCTTGCGGAGGCCATGCTGGAGATCCATCTACAATGCTAGAGACAGTTCAGTTGGCCAAGAAGCATAATGTACGTGTAGGAGCCCATCCGGGATTGCCTGACAAGATAGGATTCGGAAGAAGAGAATGGCTTATTGCTCCTCATGATATTTATACTATGGTTCTTTACCAAGTTGGAGCATTGAAAGCAATTTTAGATGCTGAGGGAATGGAGTTGGCCTACATTAAGCCGCATGGCGAATTGTTCTTCTACATCGACCGCGATGACGACATTAAGCGAGCTGTTATCAAAGCAGCCAAAGTATTTGGAGTGCCTTTAGTTGGAGCCAAAAGTGCCCCATATCTTGCCATTGCCCGGGATAATGATCAAGGCTTAATTCAGGAAGTTTACCCCGACTTAAATTACAACAAAACTGGGGATTTATGTCGTATTAAAGCGGGACCGAAAAGTCTCAAGACCCCGCAAGACATTTATGATTGCGTTATGAGAGCTGGAATGACTGATCAGATTCTCGACATTGACGGTAATGCTATGAACTTGAATTATAAGGGCATCCCCATCACATACTGTCTTCACAGTGACATGCCCACCGCAGTAGAAAATGCCAAAATGGCACGCAAGGCTATTGACATCATCAATGCCCATTATGGTTTAAGTAGATAATCACACGTTTGCGGAATATCCGCCAATCACGAGTCTGACGCATTATTCGCGCATGTTCCCCGATAAGATAAGCTGTATGCAGTCGTACATTAGCGATATTTATTCCGTTTTAGACGAGCCGCTAAGATTAGCTTATCAGTACCCTCTATATTTATACAACCCAGAGCGACAAAATACATAACTCCAGCATGTCATCCAACGGTCAAGTGTTTGGCGTTAGCGTTGGTTATGGAATAATTGTGGGTGTGGGGTTTGCGTTTGCAATCCTCATGGTGGGGGTTACCAAGATTTTATCAAAGTACTTTAATGAACAACAAGACTCAGAAATGCTTCTTACTGCCAAGCGGTCGGTTTCCGCAACCATTTCCGCAGCAGTCGTGAGTAGTTGGACTATTGGAAGCACCTTATTATTGAGTTGTACCGCTTCTTATTCTTGGGGAGTGTCAGGGGCATGGTGGTACGGTGCTGGAGCATGTGTCCAGATCATTATTTTCTCGACATTGGCCTTGGAAATGAAGAAAAAGGCTCCCAATTGCCATACTTACCAAGAAATAGTCCGCACACGATTCGGCCCCAGTGCTCATATCGTGGCTTTTCTCTATTCTTTGATCCAAATGGTATGCTACACTACTAACTTGCTTATCAATGGTAGTTCCATTTTCCAAGGCATCACCGGTGTCAGCAGAGACGCTGCCATTGTGCTTTTCCCCATCGGCGTTATCATTTATACCTTGCTTGGAGGTATTAAAGCCACTTTTTTGACCGACTGGGTCCATACCGTGATCATTTACGTCATTTTATTGACGTTCATGTTCAATACTTATGCCACCAATGAAACCGTTGGTAGCCCCGATAAGTTATGGGACTTGTTGGTGGAAACCAGTATCAGAAGACCCATCGAAGGCAATCACGAGGGGTCATTTCTTACCTTTGCCTCACAACAAGGAGGTTTATTCGGATTGGTTTTATTCGGAGCCGGTTGGGCTGCCGCCTGTGACTCTCAACTCTTCCAAAAAGCCATCGCTGCAGACCACAGGAGTTTGATTTGGGATTATATTTTAGGCGGAATCGCTTGGTTTGCCTTGCCTTTTTGTCTTTCCACGACTTTAGGATTGGCTGCTGCTGCCCTTGAAACAAACCCTGTGTTCCCCACCTACCCTAATCTCATGACTGCTGATCAAGTCAACGCCGGATTGGTGATGCCGTTTGCGGCCGAGGCCTTAATGGGAAAAAGCGGGGTTTCTATGGTGTTAGTTATGGTTTTCATGGCCGTTACCGCTGCATTCTCATCCGAAACCATTGCTATTAGTGCCATGGTCACCCACGACTTTTACAAAGCCTACATTGATCCCAAGGCCACCGGTAAAAAGTTGGTATGGATTGCGGACTTAACGGTGTTAGGGTTCGGAGTTATCACCGTGGGTTTAGGTATTGGGTTGGCGCACGCTGGTTTTGAAGTTTCGTTTATTACTACGGCTTCCGGTATTATAGTCAATGTCAATGTCATTGCGATTATTCTTACATTGTTCTGGAAAAAGCTTTCGGCTGCTGCTTATATTTTCGGAACTATCGGCTCTACCTTGATTGCGTTTGCTGTATGGTTCGGATATACCGTGTCTCAATCAGGGTATATCTCGTTGGCTACATTATCTACTAATGAAGCTCTTGCCGCTGGTAATACGGTGGCCGTGGGAGTCCCGTTGATTCTTATGCCTATTATCACCTTAATTAAACCCGCCAACTTCGATTGGAACGTGTGGTTAGAAATAAAACAGGACGATAACACTGAGTACGACAAAGAACACGGCTTAACTAATGTCCTCAGCAGTACTGAAGCCACTAAACTCGTGTTGGAGGAACGTATCAAGTACGACAAGGACTTGAGATTGCATTCCAAGATTGGTTTGGGGTTCACGATTCTTTTTGTGTTGTTCTTTTTGATTCTTTTCCCTATTCCGCTTTATGGTTCCAAATACATTTTCTCCAAATCGTTCTTCCGGGGCTATACGGTAGTGATGTTCATTTGGGGGTTCACGGCTGCGTTTATTATCATTGTTTTACCTATTTACAAGGGAAGACGTTCTTTAATAAGGTTATTCCGCCTTGTGATACTTAGACAAGGCGAGAAACCTGAGGGTGATATTTATTTCGTCAAGTCCATCGAGTCTGCAGCTGCTGCTCGGAACGAAAAGCTTACCTACGACATTGCTGTCGACGGTGCTTAGAGAGTTTTCTTGGCCGTTGGTGTTAGAATTGTGTTGGTGTACCCTACTGGTTGTTTAGGGACCAATGGTGCGAAATTTGGCGTTAGCTTCAAGGGCTGGATCCGCGGTGTCGCGGTGTTGGTGGTACTGGCCAAGTCCGCGGTGTGGTGGCTTGTGCGACTTGTGGAAGAAGTTGGTACTACGGGAGTTCGTTTTGGGGTCATTACCCCTGTTTTAGGCGTCATTACCGCCGTTTTGGGTGTCATTACCGCTGTTTTAGGCGCTATCTTTGGCGTACCTGCCTTTACCGTCTCAGCAGTGATCAATGAGTCAAAACTACTAACACTGGTAACTGCTGCTAAAGTTTCCATTTTCTTGTGCACCAAATTCTTTTGTATGTCGTTAATCTTAGATATATACGTTGTGAATTCTCCCTGAGTACAGTCCGTACACCCAAACGCCAATTTTAAACATATAGGCAACACAAACTCGACAATTGTCTCTGACTCCATGCTCAAAGTTTCATCATTGGCCAATAAACTAAAGTAATTCAACACACTGCTAACAATACGCTTATCCCTGCTTTTCAAATTCTGGAAAATCGGCAAAAGTTGTTCCTTTACAATACCCCGGTCCATGACGTTTTTCGTGGTCATTGTCTCAAACACTTGAATCGTGGCCAATTTCGTAGATAGTATCGTTGTTGTTTGAAAGATTTGAGTTATGGACGGAAAAAAAGTGTTTTTTATATAGGGAAAATCCAATTTGGTGATAAACAACTCAACTTTGGACAAAAATTCGTCCTGTAGGATAATTTGTTCCTGTTTAAAATGTTCCTCGTTGGAAGGTAACGTTAAAAAAAGCGTTGCCGACTTCTTAATTAATTCACAAACATCTTGATCATTGACCTTGGCAATGATAGTTTCAAGGTGTTTGATGATCTCTAATCGAACTTTAACAGAAAAATTTATCATCTTGGTAAAGTAATCAATCCGGTTTTTTCTACGAACACTGGTATCGACCTTGAATAAAACATTGAAAATCCGATCATTAAATGACAAGTTGGAAAGGCCAGAACCAATTTTAAATATAATCGATAACACTATCGTTAGAAGATCAATTCTATCATTCTCGCTTCTTTCTTCTTTAGACGTTACTACAGTCAACTCGGTTTTAATAATGTCAATAAGAAGCGGTAACAACTTTGCAGTTTGGAATGAAATGGGAAACTGTTCAAGAAAAGGTCTTCCGTCCCGTTGTTCTAATAACCCTCGAAGAAAAATTAATTTATCATCCAACGACTTTGTGGAAAACTCATCTACAAAAAACATGGCTTTCACGACACTTCCATTGAAATAATCAGAATCAATTAATTGGTCAAGTGTTAGTCTATCATGAGGATATCGGGCCAATATCCCAGGGAATGCTCCGTATAACGGCTGAGGAATGTTCTTCAATACATATCCCAAATCATTAACTCGATGGTTGTAAAACTTTTGTTGGAATTTGCCAAACTCCAATTTGTAATCATTAACACTGCTGCTATCAAAACAGTTGATTAAATATTCACCTTTATTGAACACATAAAATATCAAACACCCTAAAGACCACATGTCATTACCGTAGTCCAATTTAGGCTGATCAAGCACCAATTCCGGCGGCGTAAAGCTCAAATTAATATTGTCAAACGTCACAATCGACATGTTATTGAGTGAATAAAAGTTTTCCCTATCGCTAGCGGAAATTTCATTCAAGTTGGCTAAAAACTTGAACCCTGAGAGTCTCCAATCCCCCTGTTTGTTAATGAAAATCGATGATGGTTGAAGGTTAAGATGAATAATCGAACAATAATCGTGCAAGAACTGAAGAGCCTTGCAGATTTCTAATAATCCTTTCTGTGCGCTCAACTCATCCATCTTATCTACGCCAGTCACTAGTGTGTCGGTAACGGGTTCTGTCACAAACAAAAGCTTCAGTTTGGTTTCTTCCAAAGGCTCATACAATGTCAAGAGCTGCGGATGCTTCAATTTCGCCATTTGGGCTACTTCCTTCCTCACAAACTCGTAGCATTCACTAATTATCACTTTGGGGTTTTTCGTATTGGACATTTGGCTACATAGTCTGTGGATATTGGCCTCAAACTTGGATTTGTCAAATATAAATACGGAAGCAAGTTTTCCTGTGGTGTTATGTTTGCCCGGATACACAAGCCAGGGCTCGGTGCTGAATGAGGGGTTGTTCAGCACGTCGTACGTAGCTCTAATGCCTGATTTGAATACAGACTTGAACATGGTACTAATTTTTCAGTTGTGGGTGATGTGTTGGTTCCACGTAGGGCGATTCGCGCACCAGCTCCATCACCATTACCGATGGAACTACTTGAAGAGAATTACATTCATTCGGCCGAACGTTTGGACCGGCCTTCGTCATATCTTGTCAAGAAAGCCATCCGTCGACAGAATTTTGAGAGTTTGGAAAAGTCATTGCACTCCAAAACCATTTATGTGGGAAATCTCACAAAGTTCACTACGGAAGAGCAGCTCTTCGAACTCTTTCAAAAATGTGGGCGTATCGAAAAAATCATAATGGGACTTGATAGAATCGAATTGATACCCTGTGGGTTTTGTTTTGTGATATTTAGTACCGAAGCTGGTCTGTTGAATGCGATGAAATATTTGAAGGATACTAAATTGGACGGTCAAGTATTGACTATAGATTTAGACCCAGGCTTTAAGGAAGGACGACAATTTGGACGTGGTATTTACGGAGGTCAAGCTGCCCATGATGGGCCCATGCCAGGGAATTTTAGGGGCAGGGGTAGAGGAAATTTTAGAGGTAGAGGCTTTAGAGGAAGAGGGTTCCGTGGAAGAGGTCGTTAAATCTTTTTATGTATACTTAATAAAACTAAACATGTACTCATGCCAATGCAAGCTGCGATTGGAATGAAATAATCTTTTGTGAACACCATAATCTACTATCAGTTCAATATCTTCCCTGAAAATACGTAATAGGAACATAAACATCTTCTTGCTTAAACCCTTTGAATTCCTCTAAATTTCTAATTTGCCAGCCAAGAATATCCAAATCGTGCTTTATCATATCAATCTCCTGATACTTAGAATCGATTATATATGGCTTTAAGAAGAACCTCGTCACCAATGGCGGCAATGCCAAGCCACCAATTAAACCTAAGAAAGCATTTGACTTGAGAATTGACATATCTCAGTTTTACTCAAAAGGGATTTCCCAAGGGTGTTACAAAAATAGTGTGGGGGATTCGCGAATTTGCCCGGCGATTACCGGTTAATCATTTTTTACCAATCACTTTAGGTATGTAGTTAGACATGTGTATTTAATGCTTAGGCTAAACTTGTTTCCCTCCGTAAAGTTGTCTCCATTCGTCAATTTTGTTCTCGTCGATTCTTTTGAATAAATATTGGGGTTTGCCGATACAATGTCCCGGCAATAACCACAAATCAAATGTATCGGGGATCTTTAACGGCGAGGTATTCAAAATATCATTGATTTGATTGGTAGTCTCTGGAATAAAAGGACTTATCAAACTGGAAATTAAGTAAACCAAATTTAACCCGACTGCAATCACTGCATCGGACTTTTCGGGAGTATTGTCATATAAACTGTTGTCCAACTTATTGTCCTGCAAAAACTGATTGCCTCTTGCGGAAATCGCCATGGCAAGCTCCAACCCACGTCTCAAGCTAACGGATTCCATGGCCTCAATGTATTGACTAAGAAGCTCATTGACCTCGGATTCAAAATTGCCGTAGCTCACAATGTGACCTGTATCAAATTGAGGAACCACCCCGTTATATTTGGCGACTGCGAATTTGACTATACGATTCACAAAGTTGCCTAAATTGGCTAAAAGCTCCGAATTGTTCTTGGTAACGAAATCCCGCCAGCTGAATTGGGAGTCGCCTGATTCTGGCCGTATGGAAGCCAAGTAAAACCGCCACACAGAAGCAGGAACTCCCGTATCTTTGGCATTGTTCCCAAACACACCTACACCTCTACTTTTCGAAAACTTGCCTCCCTCATACTGCAAATACTCTGTAGTGTTGATATGATGGAGTTTGGTCCAGTTATCCCTAGTGCCAATCAACGAGGAAGGGAAAACAACACTGTGGAATGGAACGTTATCCTTACCCATAAATTGGTAAAGCTGAACGTTGTCAGGGTTTTGCCACCAGGTTTTCCACTCTTCAGTGTTGCCCTTACTCTTGAAATAATTTGCAGTGATAGATACATAACCAATAGTGGCATCAAACCACACATATAAAACCTTTTCCTTGAACTTTTCCAAGGGTACGGGAGTTCCCCACACCAAATCTCGGGTAATACATCTTGGTTCTAAGCCTTGCTTGAGCCAGTTATTGGTGATGGTCTTGGAGTTTTTCGACCATGCTCCTTCATCGGATGCTTTCTCTATCCACACCGCCAATTCTGGCTGCAAGTCATTTAATTTAAGATAAATATGGGTAGAATCTCTGGGTATAGGAGTAGCATTGTCTAATTTACAATGAGGATTGATCAATTCAAAAGGATCCAACAAACTTCCACATTTATCACATTGATCTCCTCGAGCATCGTCGTATTGGCATTTGGGACATGTTCCTTCGACATACCTGTCAGCTAAAAACGACTTGTGAGTCTCACAGTACAATTGTTTCGTGGTACGTTCTTCTAAAAACCCATTGTCAAATAACTTCATGAAAATATCCTGGGCAATCTCTGTTTGTAACTTGGTGGTGGTTCTGCCGAAATAATCAAAGCCAATATCAAACCACTTGTAGATTTCAGCATGAAGAGCATTATACTTGTCACATAATTCCTGGGGAGTCACCTTTTCTTCTAAAGCCTTGGTTTCTGTAGCCGTACCGTATTCGTCGGTGCCACATACAAATAATGAGTTGTAATTGCGGCCTTTCGTATACCGAGAGTAAATATCAGCAGATAATACTGAACCAATTATATTGCCTAAATGAGGAACATTATTGACATATGGCAAGGCCGATGTGATCAAGATATTTCTTTGTCCTGGGATTACATTTATGCGTTCTCGAGAAGATACTGCGGCGTTTCCAGACTTGATGTTCCGAACCCCATTATTATTTTCTTTTTTTCTTTCAAGCCTGGTGATTTTTTGTGCTATAGCAATACCTTGTTGTGCTTCAGACAACGCCGCAAATTCAGAGGCCCACTTGCCAAGTTCAGTGTCTTTAATGTCCTTCAAAACCCAATAAATTGCACTGAACAATATAATTTGGGAAGATCTAAGCTCAGGTTTCGAAAACGGGTTTTTGGCACCCTTTAAAAACTCTACCACCTGCTCACTTTGGTTGGCCCGTAATCCATCATAAATCAATGTTTCTTCGGCTTTGATAATGCTATCGTCTTCGAAATCTCCTGAAATATACTTCACTATAGCATTAGCCTCAATAAGCTCAAACCCATCGTGGCCGATAAACTTTACTCCTGCGTACTGATCATCATTAATCTCTACTCCAAAGGCTTTGGCCACAATTGCAAGTTTCAAGTTGTTGGCAAATGCCAATACTGTCTTATTCTTATCGTGACTTAACATTTGACTCACAAAAATTTTTCAGTTCGCTATGGTGCGAGGTTGGTACCGTGGCTTGCACGATAAATGGAACAGTATTATCAAACCCATCGACCAAATAAGCCCCCGCAGTCCGGCCGGGGGGCGAATTCTAACCTATACGGCCAAGGACAATATTTTGACAAAGGGCACAACCACCTGTGGGTCCAGAATTCTCGCCAAGTTTGCAAGTCCGTATAATGCCACAGTGATCGACTTATTCAATGCAAAAATGGCTTTGATCGGTAAAGCCAACTTGGACGAATTTGGCATGGGGTCGTCTACCACCAACTCCATGTTTGGCCCCACATACAATCCACTTTACCCCGCAAAAGACTACATTGTTGGAGGGTCTTCGGGTGGTAGTGCCGCGAGCGTGGCTGCAAAATTGTGTGATTTTTCAATTGGTACGGACACCGGAGGTTCCATACGATTGCCAGCTAGCAATTGTGGTTTATACGGGTTCAAGCCTTCCTATGGCCGAATATCTCGATGGGGAGTCATTGCCTACGCTCAAACTTTAGATACGGTGGGTATCGTTGCACGTGATGTGGATGTTATTAAAATGGTATTTAATTTATTGGACAAACACGACGACAAGGATCCCACTTGTCTTGGAGATGATATACGACAGGAAATTAGTCATTCAGCTGACTTGAGAACCCAAACCCGTGATGGAAAATTTGTATTTGGAGTACCACAAGAACTCATTGTTGAAGAATTGACGGGAAATGCCAAAGAGAAACTCACAAAAGCAGCTGAAACATTACTCGACCAAGGACATACGGTTAATTTGGTATCGATACCGTCGATCAAGCGATCGTTACTGGCGTATTATTCTATTGCAACTGCTGAGGCCACCTCGAACCTATCGCGATACGATGGGATACGATATGGCGATGCCAATGGCGATATAGCTATGGCCAGGACTGAAGGATTTGGCTCTGAAGTCCAACGAAGAATTATCCTTGGAAATTATACGATTTCGTCAACTTCAGGAGATCATTATGCTAAAGCCAATGAATTACGAAAAGCTCTTGTTGATGAATTCAATGATATTTTCTATCTACCCAATCATCTTGTAGAAGCATCAAAACCCTCTGATTTGGCCAAATGTGACTTTCTATTGTCTTGTACCACAATCAGCAAGCCCATAACGGTGCAAGAGTTTATTAGAAACGAACAAAACAATCTTCTACAAGCATATACGAACGACATTCTTACGGTTCCAATGTCATTAGCAGGCCTTCCGACCTTAACCATCCCTTTTGGAGAGAATTCAGTACAAGGATTACAAATATTTGGTCAATACGGTGATGACCAAGGCGTTTTGAATGTTGCTGGCTATTTATAGGTATTACATTAATATAAAATAGTATCATCATGGCGTCATAAATGCAGTTACACAATGTCACCTTCTCCCCAACAATGTCAAGAACTCTTCTCTGGTTTTCTGCTGCTCTCGAAAACATCCCAACATACAACTAGTAGTCGTTGACGACCCTGTTTTTTGAACTCCTCGGCTCACCATGCACATGTGAGTCGCTTCGATAACCACAGCAACCCCCCGGGGCTTCAATATCTCGCTCAACGCCATGGCAATTTGCTTGGTCAACCTTTCCTGGACCTGAAACCTTCTCGCATACATTTCTGCCAACCTTGCCAACTTTGACAAACCCAATACTCTTTTGTTAGGAATATAGCCGATATGGGCTTTGCCAAAAAACGGCACAAGATGATGTTCACACAATGAGTAGATTTCAATGTCTCGAACTATAACCATTTCGTCGTGGTCTTCTTCAAACACCGCCCGTTTTATAACGTCTCTGATATTGTCTTCGTATCCTTTAGTGAAAAATAACATCGCCTTGGCATACCTTTCGGGAGTTTCAAGTAATCCTTCACGATTAGGATCTTCTCCAACCTCGGTCAAAATCGTCTTGACGGCCTCGGCAATCCGCTGTTGTCGTTGTTTGGCTTCGTCTTCGGTCTGCTCTATTCGGCCCCGGGCTCCAGGAGATGGCCACGATAACCCATCGCTATCTATAGGAGGGTTTAATGTACACGGCGAAGCGACTCTCGTCTGAAGCGGCGAATAACTCGTGCCAACTCCGTTCAATTTCATCCGTTTCGGTAATATCGGCGAAATGTCATCGATTAGACCATGAACCCCACTCCGGTTCGAACTATTACTATTTTCTGGGTTACTATTTAAAGACTTCTTCTTGTCCATGTAAAAATTTTCACGCACTTAATTAACTATGATTATTAAAACGACTATGTACTAAATGCTAACTACCAACTAGACAAATGGGTTCAAAACTCGCACTGTCAAACACGGTAATGCCATGCCAATCTCGGCCCGGAGTAATACCGGCACTTTTGCTAATTCTTTAATCTCTTGAATGTTATAATCGCCTTCGGTCCGAATACTCAAATCTTGTAAATACGGTGCTAGATTCGACGTTTCCTTATTGGTTGCACTTGTCAGCATCGTTTCCAATAACGGCACGTCCACTTTAGGCGGTGCCAACTTTAATCCACTCAATTTATCAATTATACTTTCATGGTCGCGGTCACGTGCACTGCTTTGAATCTTGGCCGATTCGTCGGCGGATCTTCGATACTTATTTTTGATTGATGACCGATACGACAAACTAGTCTTTTCGTCGGGGGGGATAAATGTGGCAGTGTCAATTCCCGCTTCCCAATACAATTCCAAAAGTCGACTGCTTTTGTCAAATTCCGCCTTCACCAATGGAAGCTGGTCACCATGAACTCGCTTTTCAACCCCAAACTCCGGTAAAAACACATCAAACGAAGACTCGTACACCTGTATCACCGTACCCATACACAAAATTTGCCCAGCATCGCCTCCCATATCGTTAATGGTTTGCGATAACAATAAATGGATCGCTTGTTCTTGAGCGTTGGCTGCACAGTCCTTTTTGAAATTACAGTAATCAGCAACTGCTTTTAAGGATTCGATATCAAACGGTGCATCTGTGTCAGTTATCAAGGATTTTAATTGCCGATGAACAACAAGATCGGCATATCTTCGTAATGGGGCTGTAAAATGAGTGTATAACGGTAAATTCAAATAATAGTGGCCATAACTATCAGGATCTTGTTTGCCTGCAATGTAATACTTGCCTCTGTTCATACACTTGTAAAGCAATATTTCCACACATTGACGTTTAATTGGATCCTGGATGCTGAGGATTGACTTTTGTAATGTGGCCGCATCAGTGGTATCAATTTTGAACCCCAACGATTCGGCTTTTCTAACAAAAGTCTCCATTTTCAGCAACGTTGGCAATGATTGACGACGTAACAACGCTAAATCTCCCAACCCGGAATGAACTTTGGCTGCTATTGCACTATTCACCTTATGACTAATTTCATTAATTATATTAAATATCTTGCTATTTTTGAAAATGTTCAAATCTAATCTTACTTTTTCATCATCAAGTTGATTCAACAACGTTAAATTAGGGGCGATGTCTAAGGAATTATCATTTAAACGTTGGCGCCGGAATTCCTTAGCAATAAAACTAAACGTCTTGATATAGTCCGATGTGGCTGACGATACATTCTCAACACTATTTCCATCAAGAATACTATCGACGGAGTCATAATCAACAACTTTTTTAGGAACAATAATAGATTCATGTATAAACAAATCTTCCACTTCAAAGTTAGCAGTGTCAATCTCAAACACAACTGATACTGCGGGATTCTTTTCGTTCTCTTTAAATGATATCGCTTGGTTCACTTCTGCAGGAAACAAATCAGCATTTTTCTGAGGCAAAAACACCGATGAAGATCTCTTCTTAGCCTTACGGTCTAATATGGAGCCGACTTCAATAAAGTAAGAAACATCCACTACATGAAAACCCAACTCAATCTTAGTATCAGATACTCTTTTAACATGTAAAGCATTATCAACAAAGCTACCATTGGCACTAAAAGCAATTATATAATCATACAAATATTCGCTTCTATTGGACTTTTCAACTTCGCTATCAAACAGGGGCAATTCATTAACATAATTCTCGGAATCGTCATACTCATCACATAAAAAGTTATTGTCCCTCAAGATAGCATCGACTTCGGTTTCCGGATCATCAATTCTTCCCAACTTGTTGATTAATGTTCCAAATGGATGTAAAGAAGTAATGGGCCATCTCTTGATGGTAGCAATAAACAAGTCATTGGCATACTTTTCATGGTTCTCAACAAAATCCTTTGGTGCTTGTTCGGTAGGAATAGCAATCAAAGGTACTTTCTTATCAGTTGGCTTAAACCATACAATTTTGGGGGCCCTGGGAGTTTGTACAGATGATTCCTTTCCATCCTTCTTGTCTCTTGCAGCCTGAGCCGCTTGTGCTGGACGTAATAATCCTAAAGTACCAGCAAATAATTGGTTTCCAATTCTATCAACAACTGCAACTACATGACCGGCATATAATGGTTTGACCTCATCATTAATTTCCTCTTCTTCCACTAAAAGCAATGATTGACCTTCGACTTCGACATCGTCATTTTTCTTCATAGTTGGTCGTTGTTTGAGTGACCCTCTGCGGTTCAAATTTGAATTGTCGTCATCCTTATCATCGTTAACCTCATTTGTCGAGGGTAAAGAGGTGGCATCATTATGAATATCATCATTCAATACCGAAGTATTACCTTTGGAATAATTGTTATCTTTTCTTCTCTTTTTCTCTTCCTTCTCCTTTTTGCCTTCCCATACTTCGTCCACTACCAATAACTCTACGGCCACAAAATCACTCTCCAAGGCACGGTTACGATCTTTAGAACCACAAATAAAAATATCTGCATCCAACAAACCATCTGTGGACACATAGGCGTCGGATCGGTTTTTCTTGTTTACTCTCAATATTCCCGTGACTAACCTACCATCATTGATTAATTCTGGCAATGAAGATTGAGGGAGATAAGGGGCAAATAACGACTTACGACCATTTTGTTGCTGTTGTTGCTGTTGCTGATTATTGGGTAAAAATTGAGAAATTGAAGATACCGAAGAATTCCCTCCGTAGGAACTATTGCGGGGCCTGTGACCGGGAACAAAAGGCTGGGATGCTTCTAAATTCGACTGCTGACGCAGATGGTTATTGGGAATTTGTAAAGAACCGGAAAACTGCGGTTGTTGTTGAGACCTCCAGTTGTTATTAATATTACCAGTGTTAGAATCAAAGTTACGCGAGTTGGTACGGTAATGGGACCCCCGTCTTTGGTGACTGCGTTCAGGGCTATGGCTGATTGAAAAATTAGGAGTTGGTGGTAATAATGTATTCTTGTCAGGAGGGAATTTGAATCCTTGTTGACCGTACGCTAAGGACCTTGAGTCATTGTGGGACGATGAAGGCGACGAGCTTAATCGGGGAGAGGCACTGTCACTATCAGCATCAGAAGCATTTGCTGGGAATTTAAACGAGCCAAGGTCTTCATTTTGCCGGCTATTTCCATGAGTGGGCGAATCATGGACGCTTGACGAAGGACTCAATGAGTTTTTATTTGACTGGCGTTGGTTTGCAGCAGCCTTGATGGCCTCGTTCAACCCCAATGAATGTCTTCTTGCATGGCCCAAATTATTAGACCCTCCCGAACCAGTTCTCCTGTGACCGCTTGCGTTGCCTGAGGTGATTGAGCTGGAACGAGAATGGCTCCGTAATGAATTTGGCGGGGCGTGCATCGATTCAAGAGAACTGTTATGGTGCCTATAGCTAGTATTTTGCATTTGTTGCTGTTGTTGCATTAATTGCTTCTGCTGCGCTTGCACAGCCTCCAACTGACGTTGCAAGTTGTACTGCTCCACCATTAGATTGGTCAACTCGCTTGGTGAACGTCTATGAGCAATGTGGAGGTTCTTGGGACGTTTTCCCTGGCCCTCATTTCCTGAGCTGTTTCCTTCACTGGCTGGAAGATTCAAATGACTCATCTTACTCACGTGCTGCCACTACAAATAGCTCGGCTCAATCCTCAATTAATCAATAAACGAAACAATGAATGATTGATCTTCGTATAAAAGATGGAATTGATTAAATGAACGACTTTGCTATTGTCAGTTTATCCTTGACAACTCACGGGAAAATTTCTCACAGATATGACTAAATCGGGCGGGCCACGACTAATTAACCATGGCAGACTTTAGACTTTAGGTGTACGGTGGTATATGCAACATTATGTATTAAATATGTACTATATGTCAATCTTTATCACCTCCGGCACCAACTGGTTATCCAACAATACAATTTCGCCGGTGTCGCTGAATTTGGGTAGACTCAAAAGTCGGACGGTGTATTCGCCAATGGTGGCTAGTTTGGTTTGGAATTTGGCCTGGTTGCCTACAAAATAAACTTTTGGGGTTTCATCCACCAACGTAAATGGGTCGTAATTGTCAAACGGATAACAATATAACGTATCTGGGGCTGTTGGGGCAATGTTTTGCCAACGCATCGTGGACTCCATTATTGCAAGAGGCGTGTCCTCGGTAATATCTTCCTCCGGTAAGTATTTAATGATATCGTCGATGTTTTGACCCGACGTCCCCAACATTCTGAGCGATCCAATCTCCAACCAGGCTGGATTCGTTAATGTCTTTATATTACTCCCCACGTAATTCTTGCTGCTCATGAAGAAGGATTTATGTAGAGCTTGTTGCGGTAAACATATGTCGGTTGGATCTGATGCCCCCGGCAATATCGAAATCCCGCAACTTACCATGATATCGTTTATGAATTTCCCAAATAATTCAAATGATTCAGGATTGAATTTGGACGTGTTTTTGGTGCCGTAATTATTCAGTGAATGATAGTCCTCGTTCATATCACGTTCCATTTCCTTGATGGAATTCCCTGCTATGATCAAGTGACTTATCTCCTGACTTCGAGAACTCAAAGTTCCTTGGATAAACTCTTTTAATAATTCCAATTTGATTGAGTGTTGTTGCGGACTCGATATCTCTAATCCAGACACAAAGGCGATTTTTCCCTTTGTCTGCAGCTTCAACGGCCTCTGGGGTGAAACTTTGGGGTAGGCCACATCGAGGATTTCAAAGATTCCTGCTTGCAACTCAATTCCCAAAATAGCAACAATTGTACCTGTGACTAAAACATTCAGCTTCAATTGATCTTCACCATGTAAAATCGCCCGCCCGCTCTCATCCTCCAACATAACGGTGATTTCTTGTGATTCTCCGCCAACATAACTTTTTGGTAAATCCGGTAATATATTATCAGTACCGTTTTCGACGTCTTTAAAAATATTCGATTTATTGTTCATAGCTACAAATACAGTCCCACTCACCCAACACACTTGATTACTCGTTATATTTAAGATTTTGTCCACGTATGTTATTTTCCGGTTATCTCTTTGTTTATTGCCATTTCCCCATTTCTCCAATGCAATTTCATCAACTCTTCGTTTTAAGTGGTTCAACCGATATTGGTACATCGAGAAAAACTGATAGTCGTACCTTCGTCCTGTGGACTCTAGATCAAAACATTTCTGCTTGTCAAAGGTTTCGGGAATATCTATATCAGGCCGATGCACTACAGAGCCCTCTTGTAATGTTGTGTTTAAGTAATCTCTATAGCCCATCGTACAATTAACGCGTGCGCGCACAAGTTTGCAATAAGTAGACGTGTTTCTAATTATTAGTTTCCGTTTATTAATCGTCTATACATCAATTTAGCGTCAACAACTCAAAAAAAAGCTTAGTTTACTCGTCTTTGTTTCTTGTGTTTTTTTTCAATGGATTTCCCGCTTGCCCCAATGGTGATATTAACTTTGGGTGGTACATCAAACCCAAAAGACTTTGCAACTTTGACCAAATCTAATTTATCGATTTGATACACTGTTTTTAAATGATGTGAGGCATACGCCTGCAAGTAGGATCGATAAGCGTCCTTGGCAGACTGATGTAACCAATAATTGCTTTTGATCAATTTTGTCAATTGCGATTGGACATTGGCAATTTTATTGCTGGGGAACTCGTATTCATTCAATGGCACATTGGCGGCCTTTAAATATCTCAAGAACCCTAATTCGCTGGGAATTAAAAACATTAACGATTTTCCTTTACCGTTAGAACCTCTTGCAGTTCTACCAACCCGATGAATATAATCTCTAGGATCATCAGGAGGATCAAATTGAATTATCCAGTCTACGGCTGGTATATCAAGCCCCCTAGCTGCTACGTCAGTACAAACTAAAATCCCTTGTTTGGCATTACAAAATTCAAAAAAAGTATTGGTTCTCTTTTGCTGTTTTTGTTTACCATGTAAATCTAACACTGGAATGTCAATATAATTTAATAATTCGCCAAAATATTTTACACATGAGCATGATGACAAAAACACAATAATTTTCTTTTTGATATTCCTTTTCAAAAATGAAAATAATAACAAAAATCTCTTATCACTTTCACATACAACATAACCTTGTTCTAGACCATCAGCCGTGGATATCGCGGTCTCTGGTACCACATTAATGTACAAAGGGCCCGGTCTCAAGGAGATTCTAGCTAAATCTTCGACTTTAGTGGTTTGGGTTGCTGAAAATAACATAGTTTGTCTTTCCTCTTTGGGTAAGATCTTGATAATCTGTTTCATTTCATCTTCAAACCCTATTTCCAAGATCCTATCCGCCTCATCAATAACTAAAGCTTTCAAGTTGCGGAACACAAATCCTGGAGTGTTTTGTAAATGATCCAATAATCGACCCGGTGTGGCTATTAAGAGGTTTACCCCTTTAGCTAATTTTTCAGCCTCTTGTCTTCTATTAGCTCCTCCAATTACTATTCCAAACGTTTGACTGTGATGTGCCATCAATTCCCTAGCAACACCAAAAATTTGTAATGCTAATTCCCTGGTTGGTGAAATTACAATGACACCCGTACCATTTCTTGGTTTGAATTTCAATGAATACAACATCTCAATTGCAGGTATTAGAAACGCTAAAGTCTTTCCTGAACCTGTTTTTGCTGCTCCCAATACATCACGTCCTGCTAGTAATGGAGGTATAGTTTTAGCTTGAACTTTAGTCATGGTGGTAAACCCCATATCTTTAATGGACTTTAACGTTGGCTCTGAAAGCCCCACATCTTCAAACCTAGTATTTTCTTCGTCTCCATGGTCTTGTTCGGTGCTTGCCACCGGTTTGGGAGCTGTTATTTCTGGTTCTACAGCTAAAGCTTTCGATTTCTTCTCTTCTGGGTCTTTAATATCTTCTCCTAGTAATTCTGCCACTTCGCTAAATTGGTTGTCCAATTCGTCCACTAAACTCCCATTATCTTCCGAATCGGAGTCTTCATGTTTCCTTTTATGACCTTTTTTATGATCTTTCTTACTAACCTTTCCCATTTAAAAAATTAAATTTATCGCAGCTCATCTCTTTTTCTCAGTTCCATAAAATTATAATTCCTGTATAAATCCCGTGAGCTCCTCAGAGTCAGAGCGGTTAGCTTTTTTATTGACAATGGCGACTTATGATCCCAATTCCACCAAATCGTACGTAGAATCCATGGCAAACTTATCTGCGTTTGTCCAGCAAGTCGAAGTACCGAATTTAAAAATTTCAAGGATCAATAATGATCCTGAAAAGATAAATTCGATAGATCACATTGTCGCTAAATTTAATAACATTTCAACCGATTTGGTGTATAGTGTCAAAGATGAAGAACAGCAACAACAAGTGATATTGAAGGAAATTGAATCCGAATGTTTGAGAATCTCTCGTGCTCATGACGTTGATAACTTGTTTACAACGACAAGGAACATCTTGCTAGAAAACCCTTGTGATGAACAATTACAATCATCGCTTTTCGATATTCTTGGATTCGAAGAGTTTGAATTGATTTCGAAAATTATTCAGCACAAGGATTTAATAGTAGAGACTGATGAATCACAGCAGCATTTAGAAAACAAGTTTATGACTACTGAGGAAAGAGTTCAATTCTTGATTGACAATCAAAATAGGGCAAAGAACGAAAAATTGGCTCCTAATAGTTCTGGAAACCAGTACCGTCATGTTTATAGAAAAGAGGATCCCTCTCAATTTTTAGCGGCAATAGGCAAAAGCTTTTCTCTTCCTTCGGGGTCTATAAGAACCTCTTTGCCAACTTATGAGGAATTGGTCATACCCTATCCCGAGCAGCAACAAAATAAATGGATTAAGGATCACCAATTGATTCGTGTACGTGATTTAGATTATTTATGTAAAGGCACTTTTAAATATTCAACTTTAAACAAGATGCAAAGTTTAGTGTTTCCTGTTGCTTACCATACTAATGAAAATATGTTAGTATGTGCACCAACAGGGGCTGGTAAAACTGATGTTGCATTGTTGACAATACTACACGCTATTAGTCAGTTTACTACTGAAGAGATTGATGATGGCCAACCGTCTATATCTATTGATTATGAATCGTTTAAAATTATATACGTGGCACCATTAAAGTCTTTAGCGGCAGAGATTGTAGAAAAATATAGTGAAAAGCTTCAATGGCTTGGTATAAATGTGAAAGAGCTAACAGGTGATATGCAGATGACAAAGCAAGAGATTATGAATACCCAGATCATTGTCACAACGCCCGAAAAATGGGATATTGTCACCAGAAAACTGAATGGTGATACTGAGTTGGTTTCAAAAGTAAAATTGTTAATTATTGATGAAGTTCATTTGTTGCATGAAGATAGAGGCTCTGTGATTGAAACTTTAGTTGCAAGGACACTACGGCAAGTCGAGAGTACGCAACTGATGATAAGAGTGGTAGGGCTTTCTGCTACTTTACCCAACTACATAGACGTTGCTGACTTTTTGGGTGTGAATCGTCAAGTTGGAATGTTTTATTTTGACCAAAGTTTTAGACCCGTGCCTTTGAAACAAGATTTGATTGGTGTTAGAGGTAAGAGCGGGTCAAAGACTGCTAAAGAAAATATAGATAACGTATCCTATGAAAAATTGGTAGATTATATTAGCCAAGGATTACAGGTAATGGTTTTTGTGCATCAAAGGAGAGAAACAGTCAAGACTGCAAAAGGGTTTATTTCTAAGGCTAGAGAGTATAATGAGGCAAATCTATTTGATTGTACCCAGAATGATTCCTATGAAAAATATAAGCGTGAAGCTTATGGTAAAAATCGAAATAAGGATATGAAAGAGTTGTTTCAATATGGCTTTGGAGTACATCATGCTGGGATGCTAAGAACTGATAGAAATTTAACTGAAAAAATGTTTGCAAGCGGTGCCATAAAGGTATTATGCTGTACAGCTACATTAGCATGGGGAATTAATTTACCCGCTGCCGTAGTGATAATCAAAGGTACTGATATTTATGATGCAAATAAAGGAGGATATGTTGATTTAGGAATTTCAGATATTATTCAAATTTTTGGTAGAGCTGGTAGACCACAATATGAAAAATTTGGTACGGGAATTCTTTGTACAACAAGCGATAAATTAGATCATTATATATCTTTGATAACTCAACAGCATCCAATTGAATCCAAATTGAGTGCAAAATTGGTTGACAACTTGAATGCAGAAATCTCCTTAGGAACTGTAACAAATGTGGACGAAGGAATTCAATGGTTAGGGTATACATATATGATGGTACGAATGAGAAAGAACCCTTTAGGATATGGTATTGATTGGAAAGAACTTCAAGAAGATCCTTTATTATACAACAAGAGGCGATCTATGATTCATGATGCGGCCAGAAGGTTGCACGGATTGCAAATGATTATTTATGGCGAAAGTTCTGGAAGCTTTATTGCCAAAGATTTGGGTAGAATAGCTTCCGATTTTTACTTGTTGAATAACTCGATCGAGATTTTTAATCAGATGTTAAATCCAAGTGCTACTGAAGCTGATATATTATCGATTATCAGCATGAGTAGCGAATTTGATAGTATAAAATTTAGAGAAGAGGAAAAATCAGAATTAACACGATTGTCAGAAGATGCAGCACCCTGTCAAATTCCTGGAGATGTTGAGGGAGCTCAGTCAAAAACCAACATTTTATTGCAAGCATTTATATCAAGGGCCAATATTAAGGAATCGGCGTTATTTGCTGATTGTAATTACGTTGCTCAGAATTCTGCTAGAATATGTCGAGCTTTATTTTTGATTGGTATTAACCGAAGATGGGGAATCTTTCTGAAGGTTCTTCTCTCGCTTTGTAAATCCATTGACAAGAGAATATGGCAATTTGACCATCCATTGGTTCAATTTGAATTGTCGGAACAAATTTTGAAGAATATTAGGAATAAGAATCCTACAATTGAAGAACTTAGAGACTTGAATCCTTCGGAATTGGGAGATTTGGTTCATAATAAATCTATAGGAAACACTCTTTATAATTTAGTTGGTAAGTTTCCTTATATTGACATAGATAGTGAAATATTTCCCATTTCGTCGAACGTAATGAGAATCCATATATTCATAGAGGCCGATTTCAAATGGGATGATAAGCTCCATGGTAAAAGTCAATTTTTCTGGATATTTGTTGAAGAATCTGAAGCTTCAGAATTGCTACATGTGGAAAAACTTATAATAAATAAGAAACAATTATCAAATCATGAAATGGACTTCATGATCCCTTTGAGTGACCCATTACCGCCTCAAATTATAGTTCGGGTTATATCAGACACTTGGTTAGGATCAGAGACTGTTCATGCTATTTCTTTCCAACACTTGATCAGGCCAAATAACGAAACCATCCGAACTAATTTGTTAGGATTACATCCTTTACCGGTTAGTGCATTGCATGATAAGCAGATTGAAGATATTTATCTGAAAAAGTTTAAATATTTCAATCCAATGCAAACAATGGCATTTTTTAATTTGTACAACACTAATACCAACATTTTTGTGGGATCTCCCACTGGATCTGGTAAAACAGTCGTAGCAGAGTTAGCGATTTGGCATGCTTTCAAACAATTTCCGGGATCAAAAGTAGTCTATATAGCGCCTATGAAAGCGTTAGTAAGGGAAAGGGTTGATGACTGGCGGAAACGTATATCCAAGGTTACTAAGCATAAAGTAGTTGAACTTACTGGAGACTCGTTACCAGGATCTAAAGAAGTCAAAGAGTCGGATATAATTATCACGACTCCTGAGAAATTTGATGGTATTTCACGTAACTGGCAAACCAGAACTTTTGTTCAGCAAGTATCTCTAATAATCATGGACGAAATTCATTTGTTAGCAAGTGATAGAGGACCAATCTTGGAGATGATTGTCAGTCGTATGAATTATATCACAGCGCATACTAAAAATCCTATTAGATTATTAGGTATGTCCACAGCTGTGTCAAATGTTATTGATATGGCGGGATGGTTGGGTGTAAAAGAAGGTTTATTTAATTTCCCTTCTTCCGTGAGACCTGTACCTTTAGAGATGTACATTGATGGTTTCCCTGATAATTTGGCGTTTTCACCTTTAATGAAAACGATGAATAAACCAGCATTCATGGCAATCAAACAACATTCCCCTACGAAACCCGTTTTAATATTTGTATCTTCTCGTCGTCAAACCCGTCTTACTGCTTTAGACTTGTTTCACTTGTGTGGAATGGAAGATGATCCTAGAAGATTTTTGAAAATGGAGGATGATGAATTACAGAAAATTTTAGTAGATGTTAAAGATGACACATTAAAGGTAGCATTACAGTTTGGTATGGGATTGCATCATGCAGGGTTGGTTGAATCTGATCGTCAGATATCTCATAAGTTGTTTGAAGCCGGTAAAATCCAAATTTTAATTGCTACTTCTACATTGGCTTGGGGTGTTAATTTACCTGCTCATTTAGTTATCATTAAAGGTACCCAATTTTTTGATTCCAAAATTGAAGGATATAGAGATATGGATTTAACAGATGTTTTACAAATGATGGGCCGAGCTGGTCGTCCTGCTTTTGATACCAGTGGTATAGCCATTGTGTTTACCAAAGAGTCGAAAAAAATGTTTTATAAACACTTTTTAAATATTGGATTTCCAGTCGAATCATCGCTTCATAAAGTACTTGATAATCACATAGGAGCGGAGATCTCGGCTGGTACAATCACTACCAGGAAAGATGCCATGGACTTGTTAACGTGGACCTTTCTATATAGAAGAGCCCACAATAATCCTACTTACTACGGCATTGAGGATACTTCAGTGGCCGGCATTTCATCCTACTTTGGCGATTTGATAGATAAAGCTATTGATAACTTGATTGAGTCAAAGTGTGTGGTTACTAAAGGAAAAGGTCAGCTAATTGCTACTCCTTTTTTGGATATTTCTTCATATTATTATCTATCACATAAGACAATCAGAGGCATAGTACACGACATTAATGATCAGTATGATTTTCGACGATGTTTAATTGCATTATGCAAAGCCACAGAGTATGACGAACTAGCTACACGACATGGAGAAGAATTAATGAATATGGAAATGTCTCAAGCAATGAGGTATCCAGCTGAAGATATGGAATGTGAATTTTTCTGGGATCCTCACGTTAAAGCCTATTTATTAATACAGGCTTTTATCAGTAGAGTTGAGCTTCCGATTGCTGATTATTCTCAAGATACAATTGCAGTTTTAGATCAGTCTTTACGTATACTTCAGGCATATATTGATTTATCGTCAGAGTTTGGTTATTTCAATACGGTTCTTCAATTTATTCAATTAATGAGGTGTATAAAGCAGAGATGCTGGTATGATGAATCTTTTTCTTTTTGCTTACCTGGGATTTCTCCAAGTGCTAAAGTTGATATTCCACCTCTAGAGAAGTTAGGTAATTTGACAAAAAACAAACTTTACAGTCTTGGAGAAAAGTTTTTGAGTGCTGATCATGTTCCCTTAGAGGATGTGAGGCAATATGGACCTTCGAATAAAGTTTTGGACCAATTTTGTTTTGTGGCATCTCATTTACCTGTTGGTGAACTAAGCTTTTCACAAAAATCGAAATCTGAAGTGGAAGTAATGTTCCATCATAAAAACTATCCTCTTGATTCTAAATTTGGGACTTATGCTCCACATTTCCCTAAAACCCAAAGAGAGTCTTGGTTTGTCATTATATGTAATGAAGACAAATCCGAGTTGTTGATCATAAAGCGTGCATCTCCTAAGATGGTAGGGAAAAAAGGTGTGATTACGTGTGTTTTGGATATACCCACAGAATACCAAGGCAGATCAGTTTATTTGGTGTTTATTAACGATAGTTTTGATATTCAATATGAAAAGAAGTTTACATTACAATAAAACTGCAAAGTCTGTAGTAGAGATAAAAATTCCAAATCAACGTTATACTTTACACACTAATACAATAATGTTAATTTTGCGTCAATATCACTTTAGTTTACTAGTGTTTCGGACATGTAATATCAATAATGTTAGCACAATCATACCGAGTTTCATTGTTTAAATGCACCACGACAGATAATCCGCCAATAAACGCAGGGCTTTGGGGATTTAAAGATAGGTATTGATCAACATAAGTTATATCAGAATCACCTGGTAAAAGTCCATACCTTCCACTTAAATCCCCAATCTCTTTTTCGTCAGGATTGGGGTTAGACACGTTTCCACCAAAAGGATTTAAATGTCCCAATGTAGCAATGCAGCTTCCATTTGAGGGAACAGGCCTTTCATGAACATGATACAAAAATGGAGAGCCATAATCTGGAAAGTTGGCCAAGTCAACGTGAATCAGAATTGATCCATTTTTCAAACCTGTAAAAGTCACACATCCCTCTAACTTTTTATTAAAGTAAGCGGCAAATTGGACGCCTTGGGGTGAGTCGTTTGCCAAAGGCTGGATAACTCCAAAACTAAGTCCAAAGGTTGTAAACAAGTAAAATAATTGAATGAGTTTCATGTTGTTAGAATAGCTCCATTGCTGTGTCTTTTATATAAATTTAAATCATGACTGTCACAGCAACTTACTGTAATAAAAAGCATCTAATTTACGGCTTAATGAGATCTTCTCCGTATTTTAGTGGATTTTGCGGCGGTCTTATTTTATAAGAGATGTACAGCAGAATGCATCAGACAACATCTCAATTCCTAGAGCAATACACCATAAACATATGCATTGAGAACTTTGTCGGTATTTCCCCTCGTATTGTATTCATTACAACTCCTCTTCAAAGAAATCATCGTTGTCAACTTTGTTGTCACCTTCAACATATGCATCAGGAGCAGCAATTTCAGTTTTCTTCTTTTGTTGGTCGTACAAAACAATTTTGCCTTCGATGATATCATTTAAACTAAACGGCAATTTATTATCCTTTATTAACGTTTCGACGTGTTGTTTGAATTGCTTTCTTTTTTCTTCTGTAGCTCGTAAACCTATTTTGGCCTTTTCGGATAATTCTTGTTCAGCTTCCAAATTAGGATATAACGACACATATTTTTCATCCTTGGGATATAGTACAGTATACACCAATTCAACCTCTTTATGCTTGAGTACAGTTCTAGCCTTTTTAATCATTTTTCGGTCTTCGGATGCCAACGTCTCTTCATACGCTTTCTTGGCCTTTTTGAATAACCTTAAAGCCTTCTTCCTTTCAAAAAACCTCACCATATGATACTTTTTGGCAATTTTCTTAGTTTTTAAAGAGGAGTCGTTATTTATCAATTGCACTTTGAGTGCTTTAAGAGTTCTTTCGTTATCAACCCGTATATTTGCGGGCAAATTATCCTTTTTTAAAAACCTTTCAATATCCCTAATCTTTTTCTTGATCTTCCCATTGCCTGATCCAAATATTTTCGATAACTTGTCCTCTTTTGAGAGTGCCTTTGGGTTTTTTTGTCGTTCTGGCTCTGCCATGGTCAGATGAGATGCGATTTGTGAGAAGATCTACTTAAACAAATAAATCATGGGAGTAATAGAGAAAATTGCACAAATTCAAGAGGAGATGGCCAGGACCCAGAAGAACAAAGCCACGGAATATCATCTTGGGTTGTTAAAGGGGAAATTGGCTAAACTTCGTAGGGAATTATTAGAACCTCAGCCTGGTCAAGGTAGCGGTGGAGGTGGTCAAGGTTTTGAAATTTCCAAAGCCGGAGATGCTAGAGTATCATTGATTGGATTCCCATCAGTAGGTAAATCTTCTTTCTTATCTAAAGTCACAAAAACTAAATCGGAAGCTGCAAACTATGAATTTACGACATTAACGTCAGTAGGTGGTATACTTGAATACAATGGGGCTGAAGTTCAAATCGTTGATTTACCAGGAATTATAAAGGCTGCATCTCAAGGTAAGGGTAGAGGTAAACAAGTTATAGCGGTTGCCAGAACTTCGGATCTAATAATGATGGTTTTAGATGCCACCAAAGGTGAGGACCAAAGGGAGATTTTGGAAATTGAATTGGAAACTATGGGAATAAGACTAAATAAAACCAAGCCCAATATTACTTTAAAAATTAAGAAAACTGGAGGTGTTAAACTCAATTCCATAAACCCCCCGATAAATCTAACTGAAAAAATTGTGACGGGGTTATTAAAAGAGTACAAGATTCATAATGCAGATGTGTTAATTAAAGATGAAAACGCCACCATTGATGATTTTATCGATATTATAAATGAACAACATGTTACTTATATAAAATGTCTATATGTTTACAATAAGGTGGATGTGGTATCATTAGAAGAATGTGATCGATTAGCAAGATTACCAAATACGGTAGTGATGTCATGTGAGATGGAATTGGGAATCGAGGATTTAAAAGAGGAGATTTGGCGTCAGTTAGGTCTTATACGATTATACACAAAAAGACGAGGGATCGAACCTAATTTTAATGATCCAATGGTTGTTAGGAGTAATTCCAATATTCAAACAGTGTGTGATTCTATCCACAGAGATATGAAAAACCAATTCAGATTTGCATTAGTATGGGGTTCATCCACAAAACATTCTCCTCAGAAATGTGGATTAAACCATTTAGTCCATGACGAAGATGTAGTACAAATAGTTACTAAATGATAATGTTTGCGCATGATTTTTCTTAGGGCTGATAAAACTTTTCTGTGACTATTTTTTCGCTGCCTCTATTACCTCACCTGTTGAAAAAAATTTTAACTGTATACTTGGGACCATTAAATATTCCTATCGTCAAATACATATAAGTCGAAATGGGTGGTACTCGTGAAAAAAAAGCTGAATACTTTACTAAATTAAAGGAATTATTAGAAGAATACAGATCCATCTTCATTGTTGGTGTTGATAATGTTTCTTCCCAACAAATGCATGAAATCAGAAAAGCTTTGAGAGGTGAAGCTACTGTATTGATGGGTAAAAACACTATGGTTAGAAGAGCCATTAGAGGTTTCTTAAGTGAATTGCCTCAATTTGAAAAGTTATTACCTTTTGTCAAAGGTAATGTTGGTTTCATTTTCACTAATAGTGATTTAAAAACCATTAGAGAAGTTATTACTTCCAATGTTGTTGCTGCTCCAGCTAGAGCTGGTGCTGTTGCTCCTAAGGACGTTTGGGTCCCAGCTGGTAACACTGGTATGGAACCAGGTAAGACTTCATTCTTCCAAGCCTTAGGTGTCCCAACCAAGATTGCCAGAGGTACTATTGAAATTGTTTCTGATGTTAAAGTTGTTGAAGCTAACAATAAAGTCGGTCCATCTGAAGCCTCTTTGTTGAACATGTTGAACATTTCTCCATTTACTTATGGTATGTCTGTTGTTCAAGTTTATGACAACGGTCAAATCTTCCCAGCCTCCATCTTGGATATCACCGATGATGAATTAGTTGGTCATTTCGTTAAGGCCATTAACACCATTGCTTCCATCTCTTTGGCTTCTGGTTACCCAACCATTCCATCTGTTGGACACTCTGTTGTTAACCACTATAAGAATGTCTTGGCTTTATCTATTGCTACTGATTATACTTTTGAAGGTTCAGAAGCTATCAAAGATAGATTAGCTAACCCAGATGCTTATGCTTCTGTTGCTGTCGCCTCTGCTGGTGCTGCTTCTACTGAGGCTGCTCCAGTTGAGGCTGCTGAAGAAGAGGAAGAAGAATCTGATGGTGACATGGGATTCGGTTTATTCGATTAAACGTATTTGTATAACATATATATAACCTCAATTCTTTTTTTCCAAATTCTTTTACTTTGCGATTGTGTGAAGCTTATTAAAATCAACTAGTAATTCAGTATTATGTGGATCTAAACATTTTTTGCGATCACAAATAGGCTGCAAAAAATGAATTCGCCTAAATTAGAAGATATCAGTTCAGAAGATTCAAACATAATTACTTATTTTCAAACGTTTGATAAAAATACCACTATAATAGATCCTGGCAAAGAAATGTCCCAGAATTTTGCCAAGTTTGAGTTTTTATGCAAAGACGAATTTGACATAGATAATCCACAAATTCTGGATAAGTTGAATGATATATATAATCTTATTTTAAACCTGATATCAATAGCAGAATCACATGAAAAACTACGTGAAGATTTTAAAGAATATTCCAACAAGGTTTTTGATGCTTTCTTGGCTAAAGTGTTTACCCCTGATACCTTCGAAAGCTTTTACTATTTAAATAATAAGAATATCGATATAATATGGCAAATCCACAGAGTTTTGAAACTCATTTACGAATATGAAATACCACAAGAAAACTACAAATTTTTTATTTCCAATGATATCCTAATTTTGTCTATAAATTTTTACCAATTGCCGTTATTTAAATATACCAAGCCAGCAATAAAAAATCCTATAAATTCAGACTTTACAAGGCCCTGTAACCTATTCAGAGATGAAACAAAAAAGACATTTATAATTAAACAAAAGATAGAACTTTTCCAACTTACTTTAGACATTATTCTAAACAATTGTGTATTAAGTGTAGAATTATTGCAATATTTCCAAAGTATTTTAACTGAAATCCCAGCTTACTTTTCCTACGAAGTATTCTCCAAACAATTTAAATTGATTCAATCAAGGGTAAAGCTATTGACACCACTGCCACAAAATCTACCCATCATACGAATTGCCAATAAAATAGATGCTGTTATAATGAATTTGATAGTGAAATCAGTTTCGAAAATATCTCAAAACCAGTACGTCTTGACCCATGATCCCCAAGTAGCCACTATTCAAATCCATGATTTTTCTGAACCTGAACAATTTCCTAAACCACCAAATTGGGTAACACATTTTGAATTCAAATCCACTCCTAGCCATCAAAATTCCGAATATGACAATCCAAACACGACTCAATCAGATGAATCGGAGCCTGAAGTCGGTAGTAAGTTTCATAGGGGATTCAAAGTCAAGTTAAGAAATATTTTCAAGTTTTATTTCTAATTAATACAACAGGAATTAAATAAACGAAAGTTTTACTGACATTTTTGTTTGTTTGATATTTATATACAAGTAAATTCCATACATACTAATCCCTCTTCCTGTATAACTCCTTTGGAGTTTCTTGAATGACTTTTAATTCCTTAATGACCGGTTTTGGTACATGTTGAGATAAATTCTTGGGATTCGGCCATTGTTCAGGTAATAATCCAGCTCTTTTAAATAAAAATGAAACTCTGTCACTTACAGTTGCACCTACACCTAACCAGTATTTCGATCTATTAAAATCAAGTTCTATATGTTTAAAAGGTTTTTCACCATTAGCTATTTCTTCAGGAGTTAAAGGTATTGATATCGGATTGTAAGTTCCAAGAACTTCTATGGGTAATTTATCACGGGCTTTTTTCCTATTGGTAACTACTATGTTGTATACGGGTTGATGTTTTCTACCAAACCTAGCTAGTCTTATATTTATTGAGTTGTTTGCTACCATTATGAATAAATGTTAAATTTTTCACTTTGGTGCGAACGCGACCTTGCCATACAATAATATATCATATAAACTACATTAAATTAGAATTTCTTTTTGGCTTTAAACTTACGTTTAGGTAGTGGCTTGTTAATCTTTGATTTTGCCTTTGGATGAAACTTTGTCTTTTCTACTGGTTCGTCATCATCTGACCAATCTTCTTCAGTGTGCTTTTGTTTGAATTTCAATTTACCTTTTTGTCCTCTTATAGGTGCTTGTTTAACAGCATCTAGATACGCATCGATACCTGAAGAAGTTCCAGATAAAGGATTCTGTTCTTCGCTGAACACCAATTTATCATTCTTCTTTTCCATTTTTCTAGCTAAATCCTTCTTGATTTGTGTTTTAGGTCTCGAGGATGAAATCTTTGCAAACGCTTGACGATCCAATAAATCCAAGGGACTATCCTCTGATTCGATAATGAACTGGTTCGATTTTTTATTATTGGTTTCCATGTCCACGTCTTCTTGCTCATCGTCAGAGACTTCAGAATCATACACTGCCTCTTCATAAGCAGAAACAAACTTCTTACTTTGTTTTTCTGTCCCTTCACCTTCATTGTCCTTTCTTTTGGCCCTATTTCTCGACTTTTTGATATTTGCAACCAACTTTTTATCTTCCTCGGGAATCGAACTTTCAACTAGGTCAATACCAAACTTCCTTATTAGCCTTTCAATAATGTGTTTGACTTTTGACTTAAAGTGCCCTTTATGTTCATGGGACCATCTCATCAATTTTGATAATAATTCCGATAAGTTAGCTTTTATCATATGCTCAGGCAATGATAAGACTTCGACTTTAACGAATCCAATGGCTGATTTAGCAATCTCCCTTGAATTATGGCTCAAAAACAATTCAACAGTTGAGCATATCTCAACCATAGTGTCAATAGGTAAAATGTCTTTGAATTCATAAATTAAACATGAAACGGCGGTTATAGCTGCTGAAATCATATGAGGAGATTGAGCAGCAAGGCCACCACTAACCATCGTGAAGAACTCCGTAATACTAGCTTCAGAACTAGGGGTAGTTTCGTCAAACCCTGGAACTTTAGAATTCACAATTATGCCACCATTATTCATTTTATGGCCCATCTTTACGAGTATTTGATATGACAAACTACGAGTTCTCTCATTACCATCTTTGGTGCACATAATGATTTCTTGTAAAATAGCAGGTATAAAATAAAGTTCTTCAGAAGGCAAAATATCTATAAGATTGGTAATAGATGCTAATCTAGCAGCCCTGGCTGAAGGATGTACTGTATCAATTGATGACATCAATATAGATGTAACTTCGCTAGCAAATTTAATAATAGATTTTCTACCATGCTCAACTTCACCTAATTTGCTCAAAATCCTATAACTCCTTTTTTGCATCAAGACATTGTCAACAGTAATGGTTGACGAAAATATAGTGAATAATGCATTGTGAGATGATTGGGGTACATATTTTGTCATGGATACAATCAAGTCCATCATAGTAATACTTAAATCAGGAGTTACATCCTTTTTGCTTTTAGACTTCTGAGTTTGGGCTTCAGCTTCTTGATCCATGGCATTTTTGAGTAAACCACACACTTTATTGAAAGTTGATTCTAATTCATCTGTTGATATGATTTGTAAATAAACATCAATTGTTTCTAACACAAATCCTCTACTATCGGGTGGTGTTGAGCTGAAAACGTTAAATAATACCGATAATATATTTGCTGCTTTGGAAGATAAGAATTTCAAATTTGATTTAGCTTGTTTGATAGACAATTCTTCCTTCATTAGCGCATCATCCAAAACACCTTCACTATAAGCAATATAAGACTCTGCTAATAATTTCAAAGCATGACATATGACATTTCTGCTCTCAATTTTACTGTACAACAAGTCTGTCAATTGAGCAGCAAATTCGTTATCGAAGGCCTTAGTTAAATCTTTTGGTAAATCACAAAAGTGAGGCAATAAGGACCATATTTGATCTATTATGGTTAGAAATATTTTAGCATGGACCGAATCTTTACCTAATTTGGATACTTTATCTTCAAAAAATTGTACCAAGGGCAATATTTCCTTCTTGTAATAGTTTAAGTTAGAAAAACGAACATTATCTCTTAATATGGGTAATAACCATGCTCTTCCTGGGTTGGTAGTACTGGTCAAATTCAAAGGTAAAACACCAAGAACTACTTCAGGGCCCAAAACTGATAAGGATGAGGCCAAAATGTCTTCAGCCTCTTTGTTATGAGAAAAATCTTCAGATTCATTTGTACGCCATTGACCGATCACCTCAATAATATCCAAAAAATCAGGATTCACCCGAGTTCTCAATTTAAGTATACATTCGTTAACAAATTGAAGAATTTCTTTGAATGCGTGTTGGAACTTGACAGTTAATAATTCTATTATTTTTTCAGATAACAACGATATGAATTTGTCCATATGATCATAAATTTGTTCAGAATTTGAATCTTTAGGTTGTAATAAGAATTCATCAGGAATTGCCGAAATTATAGCAATTAAACAATTTGATGAAGATGAATAAATATCTTTGGAGTCCGAAGACAAATAATTGCTAATTATATCAACAAAAGCTGGGAATTTTTGTATATAAATTGTAGCATCCAAATTGGAAAAACTTTCACAACCTTTAGCCACAACTGCCAACCATGGAGCAGCCAAATGAGTGTCATTTATAGAAGGTTTAAGAGAAAATATAACTTCAATTACTTTTCCGAATCTATCGATATTAATCTCATTACTCATAGATTGAAATAATCCTTCAAAAGCCTGAAAAGCTGATGACACCAAATACTGATCATTCGTTTTGGAAATTTCTAACAATGCGTCACATAATGGTTCTATTTGATCCAATGGCCATGATCCCGAGATTGTTATCGAGGTTATTAATTGTAAGCAATGAATGATTTGAGAATTGACCTCTTTATTCACCTTTACCTTATTATGTTTTATAATTTCCACCAATTTCTCCAATGCTCTACTTCCACATAGCCCAGCAGCAGGATGATATGGACTGGGAGATGTTGGCGGATTTGATAAAATTTTCCTTATTGCCTCTTGGGCCCTCTTTCTTACTTTAGGTCTTGGATCAAATGAAAAATCAATCAACCCTCTGATTGCTCGTCTTGGAGTAATTGGGCCATTTGAAGACCACGTGGAAAAATCTTGGGCTAGTAATAAATTCTCCAAGGTACCAATGGTAGATCTGACCAATGGTGCTTGGGCATTACCAGAATTCAATGGTATAGCTAATTTAGTTAAAATATCACTAAACTTCGAAATCAACAATGGTTTGGGCGTATAAGGTACAACCAAGTCCAAGAAGTAAACTGATGCTGTAATCAATTCTAAATCTTTAATTTCTTCATTTTCAACACTCTGATCTAGCAAAGATAAAAATGACACAAAATACGCTACTGGAGTTTTATCGTTGTTTTGCTCCTGTAAGTTTTCTTCAACGGCACTTAAAATAAGTGCTAAATGTTTTTGATTCTCCAACTTGGAACTTGTCTGTGATTTTATTCTAGCTAACTTGTCTTCCATGTCTAAAATGTCCAAAGACACTCCTCCATCTGGATTAGACATAATGAGATGAGATGAATTTTTTTCGCATCACCTAACAAATGGTTGCAACATTCCAACAAGAACACTTTTCAGACAATCTTATCTACCCTACTGCCCTTTCAGATACAAATTCATCAATTTTTATATGTATATCTTGAGTATTTGGTTTTTTCAGGTGATCTTATTTTATTGTAAAGCTCAAATCGTTTTTAAATATTCTCATTAGCTATATACCAACTAAACATGCAGATGTTTCACATCACCACCTTTCCTAACAGCTATAAAATTCCATAAACAAATTATTTTCTTGCCGTATTTTACAACTAATATTTTTTGGGATTTTTATTTTTTTATGTTATTGGCACAAACTTGCAACTTTCATGATTTTTTTGTTTTTGTGCTCAGTGGCTGCAAAAATATCACAATAAATGAATTTTTATAAATATTTTTTATCATCTAAAAGCAAAACCCAAACCAACGTATTAAAGAACTCTGATGTAGCCAATAAACCAAAAACGAATTCAAAAACCAAGTTATCAAAAAAACGAAATCCCAATGCAATTACAACCAACGAACTAAGTAATCAACCGAATGACATTATAAATATAAAAAATTGTTCTGCCAAAGAAAAGAAAAGCCAACAACCTTTTGAAAATATGATAACATATAAACATTACTGCCAAAGGAATCTAGCCAGCGCAAGAAACCCGAATTTCAAACCCTTAATCAGAACCGGTCCTCAATTTGATTTCAAGGATCCGGATTTTTTTGATAGACAATATTTACAAGAAGTTAGACAATCATTGATCCGAATCAGATTTTATTATATACCGTAAAAAGACATTTATAAATTTACATTAAATATACAATTTTCTGATTATACATTACTTTCTGTCATAAGAATTCACAAAATACTTCAAGATCTTTTCTTTGAATTTTGATTGTTTAAGTTTTTTAGGTTTGGAGCTGGTGACAATTTTCTCTTTATAAACATCATCAGGTATTTGATGTGTTGTTTCAGGTTGATCATTAGTAGTGCTTAATGTAAAATGAGAAATTAAGCCTTCACTTGAAGTTCTATTGTGCCCGTACGACCTAGATTCAGTGACTTGGGCGTTCTGTTTGGAAATCAGCTCTTCTTTATTGGGGGGTTTCTGAGTCATAATTTCAGCACCTGGAGGTGAAACAGATGTTTCTTCCTCGCTATCAGCTATTCTCTTAATAGCTGCACTCAAGTCCGCCGAAAATCTTGAACTTGCATTCAGTTCTGGAATTAAGGGTTGAGGTAAAGTATCATTGACATCTTCTTTATCTGATATAATCAAATTCGATAAATTCTGTTTATTTAAATCCTCTGTGACTTTAGCAGGTACAACAGACTCATCAGGGATGATCTTAACATCCGATTCAACATGCACTTTTTCAGGAGACAAGACGCCTACAGCATCTTTCAGATATTCAGCTGAAGCTATTGAATTACCATCCAATGGATGAGAACTTTCAACAATTTGGTTTGCCCCAAGGTTTGATTCTGTTACAGATAAAGTAGTATTCAAAACATCTTCATATTCATCCAAATCCGATATTAAACCCGGATCTTCAGCTGAATCGGATCCTATTTCATTCAATACAGGCCGGAGAATACTGGATTCAACCACATGACCATCTGGATCATTGGAAGTAGGATCTAACTGTACGTTACTGAGGAGTTTATCTTCTAAAGCTGTGGACACATTTTCATTCTTTTTACTGTGAATAGTGGAATCCTCGACGACAGTTACAAGTTCATTACCATGTACATTATTAAGCACACGTTCATCTGGTCGAACAGGTTCATCTGGCTGAATAGTATCATTTGGCTGAATAGTAGCATTTGGTTGAACACTTTCGACATTGCGGTCCTGTAAAGATTTGAGTGGTTTTGAAAGGCCTTCTTGGATGACTTGTGAGTTTTGGGTGAGTGGAGGATTTATAAAAGTTTCCGATTGGACTTCATTTTGCACAACTTTGGGCTCTTCCAGCGGTGATAAATAGTTGTATGTTGGTCCGGTAGTTGATGCATTTGAAGATAAGTCACTAGCGATTGTCGTTGGGTCAGTGTCTTTTTTTCTTCTTCTAAATAAACTTCTCTTATTATTAACCTTCTTAGTATCATTTTCGGCTTGTTTCTTAGAATCGGCTTCTAATTTTTGTTGCCGCTTCAAGTCTAATGCTTTTTGTTTTTCTTGTTCTTTTTGAAGTTTCTCGTATTCCTTCCGTTTCTTCTTCTCCAACTTAGCCCGCTCCTTATGCGTACTTTCCTTCACGGGCTCACCATCCCTAAGAGAATGCAGTTTGAAATCTCGATGGTGATTCTCATAAATGTAATTATCATTAACTCCAGAATGCCCAAGAATCGACAATAATTTATCTTGCTTGTCCTTTTTGGCAATAACTTTTTGAGAGAGTTTATCACCAGCAAAATCCCCACTATTAGGGCTAGCAATTGAGGATTCTTGTAATTGTGATTGGCCATATACCTTTTCCATAGCCACTTGCATAGCTTTGTTATATAATTCTTGATTAGAAACCTTGGGAGCCCTGAAATCACTCTCATATATTGGAATAGTTTCAACATTATCATTAAACTTAATGGAATTACCAGAAGTTACTGATCGATTCGATTCTTTATTGGGCGAAGCAAACCCCGGCTGCTTTAGTCCTTTACTACTTTCGCGTAGATCAGGGACTTTAAATTTCGGAGGCTGGCTGGCAGGACTACCTAAAGTTTTATACGGATGTTTTGGAGATTCCAATTCAATTGGCGAATGTAAGTTTACACTATCATCTTCAAATGCCCCTTGTTCAATTGTCGGAGTGGTTTTTAGAATAGACTTTAATGGCTTTGCTTGATTAGTGCTCTTATTTGATACTGAATTGGTTGGGGACGTATCCACATTTAAATTCAAGGCATCTGAATTTTCATACAAGTCCTGATCATGCGGCAAATTACCACCATCAACAAGATGACGATTGCTGTCCAATTCGTAATTATACTCAAAATCTTGTAATGTCTCGTCGATTTTGTGTAAATTATAATTTTCATGTTTCAGGGTCAAAAGAGAATTATTTCGTAAACTATTGTTTCTAGAGCTAGTTCTGGAAATATTTCTAGCGGTGGTTTCTATTATGTTTGAACCATCAGGTAATGTCTTGATGGTTTTCGTAGTTATGGACTGAAGTCGTCCTTTACCATCAACCACTTTAGTGGTCTGAGTGGTTATAACTATATCCGCTTCTTCATTTCCCCCATATCTATGTGACTCAGTCAAAACACCCAGAGGTTGCCGACCGTCCATTGATGTTGTAGAACCCATGTGGCTGATCACCGGAGACCGGGGGATGGGGGCTTTGTTGGATGTTAATGAACTATACCGTCTGGCATTAGGGATCGTAGCTTGTCCCGGAGTATACGACCCTTTAGGGTGATATACATACGTTTTCAATGAATTAGACCTGTTATTCAAAGAATTAATCCTACCAATAGACCCTGGTGGCCTTAAAGGAGCTGACGATTGATTAATCTGGGGTGTTTGGTGTAATCTTAAAGCTGCCAAAGCTGCGGACCCAGCACTGTTACTTAAAGAGCTATTCCTGTCGATTCCATTGTTAGGAAGTCCTGCTATATTAAGCTCATAATTCTGAACTTCATTGGTGTATTTATTGAATCCTTGGTAAGTACTTTGTCTCTGTTGTTTTGTTAGTATAATGTTTTGACCTGCGTTCCAAATCAATCAACTTACTTTTCTAGAACCAAATAAACCCATACTACTATTTAACTAAAGGGATTTAGGTAATCGCTAATATCACTAGAATTTTCCTTGGTGTTATTGAATAGTAGCAAATTGGAATTTATTGTGGATAATTTAAACTCTGAAATTCTCACTGTTTTTGTTATGCTAAAAAATACCATTAGCAATGGTAACATCTGACGATCACAAATTCTGGTAAAATTTCCTAAAATACTTTGTTTAAGACAATGAATTAATTGTTTTATTACATAACCAGAACTGCAGAATAATTAATGTATTTGACATAGACATGCATTATCCCAAGTCTAGCATCTCATATTTAAACAGTTGCCTTATAAACAGAATTACGTTAAAACCTTTTAGCAGATGCTCTAGTGGCGCAGAGGTTAGCGCTTCGTGCTTATAGCCGTTTGACTGACGAACAGGTTATGCCTAAAGTCACGGTCGTGTGAGGAACGCGACGGTCGTGGGTTCAAACCCCTCCTAGAGCATTTGTTTATTTTTTTAATAACGTTATTATTTACCCATTTTTTTAGCAGAAACCTTAACTAACAAATCAAATGCATTATACATTAGTTTTAAACAATATATACTATGCTTACAAAAATGAACATTAGTCGATTTTTTCTTTAGTTGTACCTTTCTTTATAAACTTTAAAAACCGTTCGCCATATTCTTTGGCAGGTAATGCAGAAATAGTTGATCGATTATGACTTAACGATCTCCAAAACGTTTCTAACCTCTTCTTTAATGAATAATTCGTCAAGAAATCTATTATCCCCAAATAATAAATTTCTGTTGATGGTTCGTTAGCTTCGTTGGTTGATCTTATTCCACCATCATGACCATAAAAGATGAATTTGGATCTTCCGGGATAAACATCATTTGGCAAATCATTTTCTTTAATATCACGGAGATTAGTGGTTATTAAATCGAATTTATCATTCGATTTCGGGTCAAATATCGACAAGTTTTTATACCCACTATTGGGCATTTGTGATTTATTCTTGACATCGTGAATTCCCAATAAAAGCGAATAGTCCATGACATTTATAGATTCGAGAAATTTGACATCTCTATCCAATTGATCAAAGAACAATTTACGTTTATAGGACCCAAATTTGATCTCTTGGTTCATTTCAAGCCAGTTCAAATCCTTTAATGGTTTCTCGGACCCTGCTTTATCTGTAACCGTCGAGCTTTGAGTATACCGACCCCACGTTGATCCTTTTAAATCGAATTTCAAATGGATGTCTCGATGAGGCGGAAAGAGGTTGTTCATTACGATGAAATGAACTTTCCGCTTTACCCCATCTGTCAATGGCATTTTGACTCGATGTAATCCGTAAATTTGACTCACTAATGTATTGGGATTAGCCTTGATGTGGTTATAATATAGTTTCAAGATTCTTCGCAACTGCTTATGTTCTGAATGACGAATAGTTTTGATAATAAACCTGAAATCCCGGGAATAATAAAAAAACGAACCACTTTTCCCTGGAGACCCTAATTCCGATAAAATGTATTTGCCAGTAATGCTAATTAAGTAATCCGCCGGATCCAATCCAAACTTTTGTCTCAAATCTCTAAATACCTCGGGACAATAATCTTTAAATTTGAAATCGTATTTGGAAGAAGGGGTCATTTCACTGCCATCCATATTAAAAGTTAATTTCTTATAGCTACGGAAATCTTCATCATTAAGTTTTTTCATTAATCCACTGCACCTTGATACTGCCACTCTTATTCCCGTCAACATGTTATATGCCATAACAAAGTTTTCATGGCCTTCGCTGATCTTATTACCAAACAACACTCTATCATCGTCATAAAAATCTCTACGTTTTTTCCTTATGCCTCTTAAAATAATGGAGTTTCTCATTCTTTGCATCTCGCTATTAGCAGATTCGTTGGAACTGACTTTCCTAGCGTAATCGAGACTGGTTCTTTTTGTTATATTCCGCAACGAGTTTATGGGATGAAGAGGACTAGTCGTATTTGCATCATTGGTGTATTTCTTACCCAACGTGTAACTTTGAAAGTCATTAGTGGTATGTCTTCTATCAAACTTAAAACTATACGGCCGAGATTTCAAAGCTTTTTCTGGAGTGTCATTAGGAATATGTAATGGATCGATTTCATATGCATCATGGTTATTCTTTACCGTATTTGTCTTAACGGCAGTAATTGTCGAGTTAGTGTTCAATTTGGTGATGTTGTCGATATTTAGATTGTCGTTGGTCGATGAGGGTGAAGTATCATTAGTCAAGTCCAAATGACCATGTCTCAACGAACTGGGTGTCGAAGGAACTAAGTTGTTTTCACTCAATGAAGACACACTTAGCTTTTTTAATACAATCAGGTTTAATGGCTTTAATGGCTGTGAAGGTGTAGACGAACTATGGCTCATCTCACCTACTGTCGTTTCCGTCACACTCATTCCTAACACCTAACCCCGTTTGTGTTTGTTAACCGGTGCCTGGGTCTTGTTTTTGGACTACTTATATAAATTACAATTGTTTATGAAACTGATGAGGTTGCAGCCTACGATGTCGAATTCCAAAGCGATGGTAACGAAAATGGGGTTTTCCAAGTGTTTGAGGTTTGTGGAAAAGTTCCCTACGCAAAACACGAAATTACAATGAAACTTCGCGACATTATCGTAATACCCTTGATTTATGGCTGTTAGTTAGAAGCATTGTTTTGGGTGTGGGTCGTATAAAATGGTAATGTCTTCTGAATTACGTATAATGTCATCACGTGCACAAATGAGCTGGTTTTACAAAACTCTCTAAAAGTCGATAACTCTCTAAAAGTCGATATTGCTACGTTCAAGGACTTTACCTCTATTACTTTTGGTTCTGTATTGCTAGTATTCCATTTATAGTCGGCTCCGATTGCTGATTGCCGAATATAGAGTGGTATATGGCGAATTCATTGTCCCAAATGGGTATGAAGACAACACGGATAGAGCACGGAAGATGTCGCTCATCTCGGATCGAGATGAATATTTACAAATGGAAAATTACTTGAAAACTTAAATACAAAACCACAAGACATGGGATTATTCACAAAACCGCAAGACACCTCTCCACACACAAAAGAGATCTCCAACAAAGGATTTGAGGTTAGTTCATGTTCCTTTGAGTGTGATAGTTGTCATTTGCAATTCCCTTCCTCTGTTAAAGTTGAAACCAGTGATACATTATGGAACTCAACTAGTGAATTTGGGTTGCATATCATTATACCCACCAATCAAACAGATTGGACTCACGATGCTTTTGAAGACCCTGAAACATTCAATCATAAATTCAAAAAGTTTATAGACAAGTGTCAGTTTAAGAATTTACCCAACAGTACCATCAAAATGAGTGTTAGTTCCCAAACCACACAAGGATTCAGTGACTGTGACCCGGACTATGTTAATAGTACAATGGGAGATATACTTATCCTTCCACAGTTTGTATGGATCCGAAATATTCATGAAACTCGGTTGGACTCAGTGTTGCAAAATGCTCTTCAACAGATTATTGATGAAATTCCACTAGATTCTATCATGGCTCAAACGAATCCCCAATTTACAATCGAACAAGATTTAAACCACAGTTACCTTTTAATGTGTTCTCATAGAACTAGAGACAAAAGATGTGGCATTACTGCTCCCATTATGAAAAAGGAAATCGACATATATACCCGAGAATTGGGCCTTTATAGAGATTACGGTGATAATAGGCCTGGTGGGATCCAAGTGGCATTTGTAAACCACGTTGGAGGACACAAGTACAGTGCCAATGTCATTATTTATATCAAACAACTGAAAAAGAATATTTGGCTAGCAAGATGTTCGCCTATAAATGTCAAATCCATAATTGACGAATGTGTTTTGAAGGGCAATGTGTTTCCTGATAATACGAGGTTGATTCAAAATTTTAGCAAAGATTGGTAATTATGTAAATATATGGAATTATGTGTAAATATATGTATTAAATATGGAAATGACGTAATATATTCAATCTGATATCCATGAAATCAAGATCATCAGAACTCAAATTTTCACTGTCATTGGTAACCATCAGAGTCAATCTTGTAATTTCCCGTTGTATAAACATTGGTCCCTTATCTATAATTCGCTTATAATAATTTTTGATTCTGTCATCAGCATTACTGTTATCGATTTGGTCTAAAACTGAAATTACCACATCATTAACGTCTTTACTAAACACTTTCGACACGTCTATATTCAATTTCCCAACGTCAGAAGTTAATCTTCCGTTTTCTTGTCGATGAAACCCTTTGTTGTTAATGAATGACAATAAATCAGCAACATTACGTTTACCTTCATATAATTCCGGAGCTTTCATATTATTTTTATTGACCTTGGTAGGATCAAACCATAAAATCGCAGGAATATTATCCACCCCAAACTGAGTTCTTAACTTGTTGGTGGTGCCATTCTCCGGATCTAGCATAACTAAAGCAACCTGAATATCATCGTCATTAGCATAGATATCGTGAATTTGCTCAATTTTAGGAGTCAACTGTTTACAATGACGACACCAATGACCACCAACCATCATTAAAGTCTTTTTCTGGGTATTCAACACCAATGGCTCGATATTGTTATCGTTAATATGTAATATTTTCTTTTCAGTTTTGCCATATACGGGCACAATTTTCGGGTTGGCGATCTCGGTATTACCAGTGGCCAACTTTATAAAATTGTTAATAGACTCAAAATCTCGTGATCCTTCATAAAAAATAGGTTTATCATCACCATGAAACAACACTAACATAGGATACCCATCTATTTCGTATTTCTTAACCATTTTTCGGCCACTTCGCTCACCGGCATTGTGCTTAACAATATTAATCCCTGAGACAGGTTGGTAAAGGTCAGACAATTTCTCAATGGTTGGCATCAACTGTTTACAATGACGACACCAGTCGGCATAAAAGTCGACCAAAACATAATCTCCTGATTTCTTTACTATTTTGTCAAACGTATAGTCGTTGACTCTTTCTAAACAGAGAATTAAAGGGACAAATAGAAACAAGAGTAGTTTCATCTTCGCATTTTTATTACTGCCCTAGTGTTTTAGTTGAATTTTGGGATTCCATGAGCTAAATCGACCATATCTGTAATGTTGTATTTTATATTAAGTTATGTGACTTCGATCCTTAGATAATGACGGTTATGAAAAAGGCGTATAAATTTTAGCTGAAATGAGTCTTCTGTAAATACATATTAACTGTATAATCCGTTATAAATGATCCTTTATATAAAACTAGTTTTCTAATGAGTACTTTAAATTAGTTTCCATATGTGTTAACGTCTTCTATTATTTCCTAAATTGTTTGTTCAAGAATGGTTTCGTGGTCTAGTTGGTTATGGCATGTGCTTAACACGCACAACGTCCCCAGTTCGATCCTGGGCGAAATCATTATTTTTAATATTTTCAAACCAACGGTTGTTTTTCAAACAGACCTTGGGAAAGTATTTTTGAAACTCAAATACACTTGACTGTTAATTTTTCAACATTTCCTGAGTAATTACAAGAGATTGTCTGGTAAAGAATGTCTGGTAAAGATAGATAAACTGAATTATAGGGAAAACAAACTCGCATCTCAATATGTTGTATGGGACATCGCTAAGACTACAGCTTAAAATGAAACCCACAATCAGATTGTATCTGAAAGTAACTTTCTTTACTAAACAAGGGTGTATGCTATGTACTAATGCTCATAAAATCCTTGACAACAGTCTTGAAGCCACAAACGAAAAAGTGGATTTACAAGTAGTAGATATAATGAAACCTGAGAACACCGAATGGTATGACAAGTATTGTTACGACGTACCCGTGTTACATGTTGAGAAAGATGGCAGGTTGACCAAATTTATGCATTACTTTTTCAAGGACAAGATTTTGCAAAGTCTCTAGATGCAAAGGTCATGGCGATTTTAAAGCAACTCTTGAGCGATACCGTCACTTGTCTGTCGTTTCTACAACAGTTCGTCTCACACTGATTTGGATTATAGCAGATTGAGAGGGGTTATAGGTATATCTTTCACATGTTAATAAATATACGATAACGATTACTCGCGCAATCGACCCAACCTAACATGTCAGTAGTTATAACAGGATGCTCCGTAGGAATTGGCCACGCCACCGCCATTGAGTTTGCAAAGAGGGGGTATAAGGTGATTGCGGGTGCCCGTAGATTAGAATTAATGAAAGATTTGGAAACGGACTATGGGATAAAGATTATTAAACTAGACGTGACATCAACGGAAGATATTGCGGAGTTGAAGAAATTGATTGAAACCGAATATAATGGCGAAGTTAAGTATTTGTACAATAATGCCGGACAGTCCTGTACATTCCCTGCTGTTGACGTTAAGGATGAAGATGTGTTCCAATGTTACGATGTTAATGTGTTTGGTGCGATTAGAATGACACGAGCTTTAATTCCATATATTATTAAAACTAAAGGCACAATAGGATTTACTGGAAGTCTTAGTGGACTTCATCCTGTTCCGTTTTCATCCATTTATAGTAGTTCAAAAGCAGCTATTCATTTATTTGCTAGTGTTTTAGGATTTGAATTAGAACCCATGGACGTAAAGGTTATTAATATCATTACTGGAGCTGTAAAAACCGATATTGCCGACGAAAGACCGTTATATCCAGACTCCATCTACCAAGTCGATGGCATGGAGGAGGTCATCGCAAAGCGAAGGATCATGGCTAAAACCAGTAAACCTATAAGCCCTGAAGCCTATGCCAAAAAAGTGGTTACTGATTTTGAAAATAGTAAGATTGGGAAAATTAATTACTGTAGAGGGTCGTTTGCCAGTTTTATGTACTGGGTTCAGTATTTGCCTAGATTTATTCCCATTAATATTTTCAAGAGAAGATTTCAAATGGACCATCTCTTCAAAGTTCTTAAAGAAAAATACAGTAAGTCAATTACTTAAGATGTGCGTATGTGTGTAGTTTATATATGGAAGAAAAATTAACGTTTGGGTTTTGTATCATTATTATTCTAAACAACATAATCAACCGAAACTGGAGCATCAATTCTCACCAGTTGCAAAACTTTATCAATACACAATAAAGTATTCAAAGCATCAGTGGCCGTACACTTCAGAAACGATTCTGTGCCATTAATTAAATTGATGAAATGTTCCAATTGTAAATCAAACGGTTTAAGTTTAGTTAAGCCAAGTAAATCAGAGGGGGTATAGTTGGGGGTTTTAATACCAATTGACATCAAATTGGAAAACGATGTCGCCGGGGTCGTTAGAGCATCGACTTCCATATCTTCGTCATGATTCAAACCCACGTTTTCAACTTCGATTTCATTACCCCACGATTGGCCATTATTATTCTGATGATAAAACTTTAAATCAGGTACTGATAACGTTCCATGAGACCCAAATATCCGATAGAACCCGTCAGTTTCCCGGTAAAAGGGAATATTGGGATTCTCGCCTGTCCCGGATTCAAAATTGAACGGCAGAACAATATTGTCACTACAGATAAACGTTCCTTTACACCCGTTTTTGAACGTCATGGTTAAAATTGCCCCCTCATCAACGTCATAAGGACGTTGTTTGGACAATAATTCCGCATATACTTTAACTATAGGCCCTAAAAGATATATTAAAAGGTCCAAATCATGAACAAGGTTGATCAATAATGTGCCACCGCCTTTCGTAGGATCAGATCTCCATGGTTTCTCTAAAAAGTACGCCGGGTCCTTCTTCAAACACCACGTCCCTTGGACGGCAATAGGACGGCCAATCTTGTGTAGGTTCTTCTTGGTCTGCATTATATACGGATTGAACCGTCTGTGGTGACCAACAAGCACCCGAACGTTAGTGGTATCAATAAAATTAATAAACTGTTCACACTCGTGAACTGAAGAGGCAAGAGGTTTCTCAATTAACAAGTGGATATTATACCCAGCCAATTTCATTGCCATTTCCACATGCGTGTGGTTTGGAGTGGCGATAATTGCCCCGTGAGGAAAATCCAAGTTGTTTAATTCCACATACCTAATCATTTCATCAATGGTTTGGAACAAAAGAGTATTAAATTTAGCGGCAATTGCCGGGCCTTTGGCACTGTGGTCGACAATTGCAAACAATTTAGCATCTGGACGCTTATATATGTGTTCACAGTGTCTGGGGCCTATTAAACCGGCCCCAATTACTATCAAGTTTATGATATCCATGAATTAGATAAGGATGGATGCGAAAGATAAGCATCGTGGGCCGACATTATTACACTGCGACATCCACCCAACTGCGACACCCCAGACTGCAGATCACGTGATAATTAAGTACGGACATAAAGAACACCGGTACACCAATTTTTCAACAACGATAGGATAAAACCTGGTTCTTACCAGTTGACGTATTTCCGAGGTTCCCGGCAAGTTTGGCCACTGTGTGGGTATGGTTGTCAGCCTCTTGCCAACAGTTGACCCATAGTCCAACAGTTTTTATGTGCAGGATGATTTCCAACAAAAAAAATATACCAACAAAACCTAAAAACTATAAAAGTAGACGAAAATCAAACACCAAGTAACGAACCACGGGAATTGAGCAGAGATGTCGTCGACGAAACCATTCCAATTGAACCATGGACCATTAGAATTCACGTTGTTGATTCCTTCCAACAACTACCAATCGTTCCAACAGTTGAACCAACAGTTCGTCAAGTACTTACCCACGGCCACCGACGATTTCATCAACGACAATGAGCCGTCGAGTCCGATTGAATTGTTTGCCAAGTTTTTGGGGTTCATCAATAACAACTTTAAGCAGCAGCCTCAGGAGTTTTGCGACATTTTGCAGTACTGTGTTAGCGAGTTTGAGTTGTTGTTTCAGAATAACGATATCCACAACTTTGTCATCAACCTTCTCAATGACAATACGTATCCCACGACATTGGACAAGATCAAGGACATTTTGGCCAACTATTATCATTCGGCAGCTCTTTTGGGGAAACAGTGTAAACCATTAAAGTCGCAACTCTTTACAGAGGCCACCAGCAGCATATATGCGATTTTTGGCGGCCAGGGCAATACCGATGACTATTTCGAAGAGTTGCGGGACTTGTACCAAGTGTATAAGCCGTTGATCAAGTCGTTTTTGGTGGATATCAATGATAATGTCAATGGATTATTGAAGAATTTGGAAAGCGGTGATAAGATTTATACCCAGGGCATTGATTTGCTCACGTGGTTGGAAAATAAAGATAAAACTCCCGATAAAGACTATTTATTATCGGTTCCGGTATCGTGTCCGTTGATTGGGGTATTACAATTGAGTCATTACCTTATTAATTGTCAAGTATTGGGTATCGACCCTGGCACGTTTCAATCGCATTTAAAAGGTACTACAGGTCATAGTCAAGGGCTAGTAACGGCATTAGTGGTTGCCTCGTCGACTGATTTTGAGTCGTTCAATACCAATTCCATTAAAGCCGTGGATTTCTTGATGTTTCTTGGATTTCGGTGTTTGGCCACGTATCCCAACACCACATTACCTCCATCAATGTTACAAGATTCGTTAGAAAACGGCGAAGGAAGACCCAGTCCCATGTTATCGATTCGGGATTTGTCGTTGGACAGGGTTTCTCAGTTTATTAGTGAAACCAATAAACATTTACCTACTGATAAATACATTTCCATATCATTGATTAACGGACCCAACCAGTTTGTGGTTCTGGGTCCTCCTGAGTCGTTGTATGGGTTAAACTTATCATTGAGAGCCGAAAAGGCATCTTCAGGGTTGGATCAATCCCGAGTCCCATTTTCCCAGCGGAAACTAAAGTTTTCCAATCGGTTTTTACCGATTTTTGCTCCATTCCATCTGCATTTGTTAAAAGATGCATTTGAAGTGATATTGGCAGATTTAAATGCCAATAATATCGAGTTCAGAACTGAAGATATCCGCATCCCTGTGTTTGACACTGCAAATGGCGAAAACTTGCAAACTTTGAACGGGTCGGTGGTTGAACGGTTAGTGAAGTTGATTATTGAAATGCCAGTTGATTGGGAACGGGCCACGGACTTTAAGTCGACGCATATTTTGGACTTTGGTCCCGGTGGAGTCAGTGGGTTGGGGATTTTGACTCACAAAAACAAAGATGGCACTGGAACCAGAATCATTTTGGCTGGAACCTTGGACTATTCGGCCCAAAACGATGACGAGTACGGATTTAAGCAAGAACTTTTCAATACCAACTCTAAAGTGAAATTCCAACCTAATTGGTTAAACGAATTCAAACCCACATTGGTGAAAACCAGCACTGGCGAGATATTTATCAATACCAAATTCTCCCGGTTGATTTCCCGGCCTCCATTGATGGTCCCTGGGATGGTCCCCACCACGGTAAACCCGAACTTTGTGATTTCGACGTTGAATTCAGGTTATTATATTGAATTAGGTGGTGGTGGCTATTTTAATAGTAAAATGATGGAAAATGCTATCACCAAGATCAAGAACGAGATCAAGCCCGGATACGGAATCAGTATCAATTTGATTTACGTCTATCCCAAAGGTTTGGAGTTTGCTATTCCGTTGATCAAAGAGTTGCGGGCAAAAGGGTACCCCATTCAAGGTTTAACTATTGGAGCTGGAGTTCCGTCATTGGAAGTGGCTAATGAGTACATTTCCGAGTTGAATTTGACTCATTTAGGGCTCAAGCCGGGGTCGATCGATGCCATTAACCAAGTAATCACAATTGCCAAACATAATCCGACATTTCCTATAATCTGCCAATGGACAGGCGGACGAGGCGGAGGCCATCATTCGTTTGAAGATTTCCATCAACCGATTTTGCAAATGTATTCTCGGATCCGAAAGTGTTCCAATATCGTACTTATTGCTGGTTCCGGGTTTGGTAACGACGAAGTGGCATATCCGTATTTAAACGGCAGTTGGTCAAGCAAATACAATTATCCACCAATGCCGTTTGACGGGATTTTATTTGGGTCCAGAGTTATGACGTGTCAGGAAGCATTTACGTCCTTGGAAGCGAAACGGGCCATTGCTGCTACTTCCGGAGTCCAGGATCACGATTGGGAACAGACATTTACTAAACCTACGGGTGGGATTTTATCAGTAATCTCAGAAATGGGCGAACCCATTCATAAAATCGCTACTAGAGGTATAAAGTTATGGAAAGAGTTTGATGATACGTTATTCAACCTCCCCAAGGCCAAATTTGTCGAGGCATTGACGACAAAGAAAGATTACATTATCAAAAGACTAAACAGTGACTTTCAAAAGGTTTGGTTTGGTAAAAACGATCACGGAGTTTGTGATTTGGAAGATATGACGTACCAGCAAGTTGTAGATCGGATGATTGAGTTGATGTATGTGAAAAAATCACAACGGTGGATTGATTTCACGTTGCGGAACTTTTTGGGCGATTTCCTTCGTCGGGTAGAAGAACGGTTTACCGAAACTGGCCAGGAATCGATGCTTCAGAGTTATAGGCAATTGAGCCATGAGCCGCACCAATTTGCAGCCAGATTTTTCACAAAATACAGCTTGGGGAAGCTGCAACTTATCAATGAGGAAGATTGTGACTTTTTCTTGAACTTGTGTATGAGAAGGGGTCAAAAGCCGTGTCCGTTTATTCCTATTTTGGACGAGAATTTCGGGTATTACTTTAAAAAGGACAGTTTATGGCAATCGGAAGACTTGGAAGCAGTGGTGGACGAAGATGCTCAGCGGACATGTATTTTACATGGCCCTGTATCGGCCCAGTTTACTAAGAAAGTCAATGAACCCATTAAGGAAGTCATGGATAATATCAACCAGGGCTTAATTCGCAAACTCTTGGCCGATGATTACAACAATGACGAGTCGTTGATTCCTAGAGTGGAATATATTTCCGAGCCCATTGCCAATTCCAACCTGAACCGGATCCAAATCGAAGTGAAGGGGTTGAAGAAGATTGTAAAAGTCGCTGATTCCGTGCCAGAATTGAACGATTGGTTGCATGCGATTTCCGGCGACAATGTTAACTGGTTATATGCGTTTCTCCATAGTAAACGGATCGTCCAGGGCAAAAACCACGTTGACAATTCGGTTCAACGGGTTTTATCGCCGGTACGACATTTGGTGGTGGAAATTGAAAACCACCAATCGTCTCGAGATCAAATGGTTTCGGTATTTGAAAACAACGACCCAAAACCCGTAGTCACCGTCCAATACAATGCAACTACCAATTTGATCGAGTACAAATTGATTGAGTATCGTACAAAAGATGGAAACCCCGTGGAATTGGTGTTTTTATTCAAGTACCAATGTGACGATGGGTTTGCGCCAATTTTGGAGATTATGGACGACAGAAATATTCGGATAAAACGGTTCTACTGGCATTTATGGTACGGGTCCGACGTAAAATTCGATATTGACATTGATGTCGAGCAGCCAATTGACGGTGACGAAATTGTCGTCAATTCTAAGGACGTCAGTGAGTTTACTCATGCCATTGGTAACAAACAAGAGGCATTTGTAAGACGAGAAGGCAAGGAAAGTTATGCCCCAATGGATTTTGCAATTGTGATTGGCTGGAAAGCCATTATCAATGCCATTTTCCCCAAAACTGTTGATGGAGATTTGCTCAAGTTGGTACATTTATCCAACGGCTACCGAATGATTCCTGGAGCCAAGTTACTCAAGCATGGCGATGTGGTATCGACCAGAGCCGAGATCAAGTCGGTATTGAACCAGGCTAATGGCAAAATCGTAGAAGTTATTGGCACTATTTACCGACACAACGAGCCGGTGTTGCAAGTAACGTCACAATTCTTGTACCGAGGCGAGTACACGGACTTTGAAAACACGTTCAGCAAGACGGTAGAGACGCCGTACCAGTTTAAAATCAACTCTGCCAAAGAATTGGCGGTCCTCAAGTCCAAGGAATGGTTTGAGGCTTTGGACAACACCAATCTCTTGCACAAAGTATTGACGTTTAGGTGTGAATCCGTCTACAAGTTCAAGCTGACCGATGTGTACTCGTCAATCAACACCTTTGGTGAAGTGTTTATGGAATCGTCGACGAAAGAAGAGGTGAAAGTTGCTGAAGTTCATTATGAGGCCGGGACGTCGTTTGGAAATCCCGTGATTGAGTTTTTATCAAGAAACGGCAGTCCTATTGAACAAGCAGTGATTTTTGACGAAAGTATTCCGTTAAGTTCCAACGAAGAATTAACGACCCAAGTCCCCACCACTAACGAACCGTACGCCAGAGTCAGTGGGGATTACAATCCGATCCACGTTTCGAGAGTATTTGCCAATTATGCAAAATTACCCGGCACCATCACCCACGGAATGTACTCTTCAGGGTCAATTCGGTCATTGGTGGAAGAATGGGCTGCTAATTCCGTAGTAGAACGGGTCCGGGCATTCAAATGCGACTTTGTGGGGATGGTGGTGCCCAACGACATGTTGCAGACGACATTGCACCACATTGGGATGATTAACGGCCGAAAGATTATCCGAATCCAGACCAAAAACATCGCCACCGACGTTGTGGTGTTGCAAGGAGAAGCCGAAATCGAACAGCCCATTACTACGTTTGTGTTTACGGGCCAAGGGTCTCAGGAACAAGGCATGGGCATGGATTTATACAGCAAATCTGCGGTTGCTCGGGAAGTATGGGATCGTGCCGATAATCATTTTATCGATAATTACGGGTTTTCAATTTTGGATATCGTCCGCAACAACCCCAACGAATTAACCATCCATTTTAGTGGCAAAAAGGGCCGTAAAGTAAGAGAAACCTATAGAGGAATGATGTTTGAGACTATTGGTGCTAATGGAGAACTCAAATCAGAAAAGATTTTCAAGGAAATCGACCATACCACTACCAGCTACAAGTTTGTGTCGCCCACAGGATTATTGTCAGCGACCCAATTCACCCAACCGGCATTAACCTTGATGGAAAAAGCGTCGTACGAGGATATGAAGTCCAAAGGATTAGTTCCCAGCGATGCCATGTTTGCAGGCCATTCCTTGGGGGAGTACAGTGCATTGTCGTCATCGATTCCGTTCCTTCTGGTGGAATCATTGGTGGATATCGTGTTCTACCGAGGAATTACCATGCAAGTAGCAGTGCCTCGAGATGAAGCCGGTCGGTCCAACTACGGTATGTGTGCTGTTAATCCCAGCCGTGTTAGTGCCACGTTCACCGACCCCGAACTCCGGTTTGTCGTCGACCAAGTATCAAAATCCACCGGCTGGTTATTGGAAATTGTCAATTACAACGTCGAGAACGCTCAGTATGTGACTGCAGGGGATTTACGGGCCTTGGACACGTTGTCGAATGTCTTGAACGTCCTCAAGGTTAATAAAATCGATATTATCAAATTGAAACAACAAATGACACTTGAACAAGTCGAACAACAATTGACGGAAATCATTACCGAAGTCAGTGCCCAATCATTAGCCAAACCCCAGCCTATCCAATTGGAACGAGGGTTTGCGGTGATTCCGTTGCCAGGGATCTCGGTGCCATTCCATTCATCGTACTTGCGGTCGGGAGTTAAACCATTCCAACGGTTCTTGAATAAAAAGATCACTGTGTCTTCAGTTAAACCCAAGGATTTGATTGGCAAGTATATTCCGAATTTAACTGCCAAACCATTTGATATTTCCAAGGAATATTTTGAAGATGTTTACCAGTTGACGAAATCTGATAAAATCAAAGCCATTCTTGATAATTGGCAGTCCTATGAACGGGCTTAACCTCATACCTAACCTCATCGGTACACCTATATATATAAACTCCTCGGTACACCAGACTCTTTTGTAGACTCCTCGGTACACCTGTAGATGGTGCGGCGCGAATTGCAGCCAAAATTCGCAGCCAACTTTGGATATGCTCAACATCATGTCAGACAATTCCCAGCCAGACGATTCCCAGCCCCCAGCGTATCCGCCGCCACCGTCGTACCCTCCTCCATCGTATTCAAGAAAATGGTCCCAAAGAGACCGACTTCTTCACTTGTATCATAATCCAGCGATCCCCGTTGAGCCATTGCCAGAAACCCATTTGCAACCAGAGCTGTCAGGAAATTTGCACCACTACATTGCCCGAGTCCAGCGCCAGTTCTGTGCCGTTGCCATGGTCGTGTTTATAGCGGTGATGATCCTGGTTCTAATTGTTTCTGCCATCCACGCATGGTGATGTTTTGCGTAGTTGTTTTGCGTAATGTGTATTAATATATACTAAAGACCTCGAGAAAGCGGACTGCTGATATTCACCGGCGTAAACTTTTTCGGCAAAGAAACTCTAGTAAATCGGGACTTTAATCTCTGGACCACCAAGTCCATATCTAAATGCCGAGTCAAGTTGATACGGGGAATACACCCAATATAATGATTATTATCCAACTGAACGTCCAATGGATCCTGAGTATGACATCCTGGGCTCAACGATAACCGTACCGAATGGTTTTTCCCCGACTCCGACCCCGGGTCGTCGCATTCAAATACCTCAATCGTAATCTGACTCAAATAGTCCAATTCTGGTAACGCGTTGCGCGCAATTTGCATCGGCACTTGCGACTCGTATAACACGTTCAATAACGTGTAAATATGCGATTCTTTGGTAAAGTACATCGACACCGACGGCGACTCGCTTTTCCTCACTTGCTCAATGTCCTTCAACACTTGTTTGGCAAGCGGCAACGACGTCAAGAGCCCAATGTCCAACTTTTCTTCGTCCTTGATGCCGTATTCCTGCGGACATATAAAGTCAAACAACACCTTTGACAACCGATACAACTCCCGTAATCGCACGTATGGAGCCCGGTCAAACGGGTTCTGGTTTTCGGCATTCGCCACCGCCGATGTCGGGCTCGGATTAATATTGGTGTTGGTATTGTTGTTGAGATTGCTTTCATCGGAGGTCGCGCCTTTTAATACCCAGCCGAGAGATCCTGCTGACGCGTGGACGTTGGTGACATTGGCCAAGTTGAAACTCGAGTTGCGTTTCGATGTCGATGTCGACGTTGATGCTGACGACGATGCAGAATTCACCGAGTCACTGGGAATTCGGAAATTGTTCATCGCCAAGACATTAATGGGATACTCGCTCACTAATCCGCTGGAATCCATAGTGTCGCCACAAGTTTCCGTTAATACTTGTCGAAGCTCATCGTCTTTGGGGTCAAATGCAAACACCTTGGACAAAAACGGCCGGTTGTGAAGCGCATCGTATTTCATGGTATCGTACAATTCACTGATTTTAGAAGGATGCGTCTTTTCTACCGTAGTAAACTCTTCAAACAATTTATCCCATCGCTCTTTAAACAACATGGGATCTTCGCCACAACACCAATTCCTCTGGAACTCGTCGACATTGTGGTTGCTGAAATTATAAGCCATCAATTGCTTATGAAAGTTCATCAATTGGCACACTCGTTTAATCACTACAAACGGCTGAGGCATCTTCGGCGGCCACGTGAATTGTTTTGGGGCTTCCGCGCCTTGTCGCAACAACGGCTTGAGTTTTTTCTTGACTTTATCCATCAAATCTTTAGCGGCATTGGAGTCGTCTAACAAATCCTTGCGGATCGTCAAGAAATCATCTGGGAGCTCGTCGTTCTCCTTGTCGTACCCCAATAACGCCAACGTCGATAAATGCGCCGACGCGATCACGCGTCGTTCCGATGACGTGTAAATCCGTACATCCTTCAACGCTTCCTTATTAAGTAACTTTATATTTTGTCGCAATTGCTCTCCGACATCTGTAGCTTGGTGTTTGGCCGAATGTGTTGGTTCACCGCCCCATTTGATGATCAACTGCACCTTTTCCACCGTTTCTAATCCATCCTTGGATAATGCCGGCTTGATTTGGATCTTTGTGCCCGGAAAATTCATCTTCTTCTCCAACGCCGTCCGTAATTGCTTCAATTTCCCTAAATCCTCCAACTGCTTTTCCTCAGCCACTTTCACGGTGTGCAAAACCACTTCCAAATCCGGTACTTCTCGAATAATCACCTCCTCTTTATGTCCTTTGAGTAGCGATATAAATAATGGCGACCGGAACGAATACTTAAACTTTTGTTTGGGCGTCCGGTCCGCGTGCCGGATCACCGAAACCATTCCCTTAAACACCCATTTCTGCTGCTTGTCCTCAAAAAACTGCTTGTTTAAAAGTTTCGTCGAATGGGGGATTTTGGTTTTAATCAAGTCACGTGACTTCTTGGCCTCAATAAATAATTGTCGCAAAATGGTAGCACACGAATTATAATAATCGTTGTTATCCTTAACAAAGGAAAACCCATTAACGTCAATGACGTACGATTGGCCCTCGACACGCAACAAATCAAAGCCACAAATCGTCTGACGGAAAATTCGACTAACATTTCGAGCCATTTCCTTTTCTCTGTCGGTCAATTCCGTAATGTAGCGAATTTCCTTACCGTGAGTATTCCGTCTCACAATTCCATCCACCACTGGCGATTTCCGGGTTTCCGCATGACAAAACTGTTGGCCCACGGTATACGCTTTAACATCTTCGAAATTGTCGGTATCCATAAACTGTTCATAGATAAACGAGCCGTCGGTTCGGGGATAACACAAATCGGGGTCAAACTCCGAAGACTTATTACCGATTTTCCGAAACAATCGACGACCCCCACCGCCAGTTTCACTCGGATAATAGATGTAGACATTGTGGTCTTCGCCGTCGACGGGTTTTTCCACAAACGGCTTTTTAAGCATCTTATCACCGACTCTTAACGTATCGTCATCGACCATTTCCCATTCGGGCTCCGATTGGTTTGTTAACTTTTCGACAAAGTCCTTGGAAATGCCATTCTCGAGTAACCTCGTTTCTAACTGGTCATCGATATGAGGACCTCCGTCTCTGCTGATTTCGACTCGTTTCGGAGTTGATACATTGGCGAAATCTAAAATCGATAACACCAATCGCCTGTCCCAGAGAGCTTTCTGGAACACCAAGTCGTTGATGACATAAGGTTTTCGGTAGTTGACGTATTTTATAGCCTTTTCCAAGGGAAACCCCGACGAAAAGAACGAAATCAAAAAGTCACATGTCGGCCAGTTCTCGATGGATTCGTCCAAAATGACCTTATCGCCGAATATCACCGTTTCGAATTCGCCATTTTCAATCAAACGGTTCAAAATCCGCCGACACGGCTTGGACATCACCTTGGCATCCATGGCACACACCCCGATTTTGCCGACTTTGGGCAATTGGGGGCCGTGGTATTCCTGGTGGATGGAATATTTCCGGGTCGACGAGTTCGAGACAGTTCTGTTCAACATTTGGAATTCGTTAGAGGCATTGGAATTGGACCGGGACTTTTGGCTTGATTTCGGGAACGACACCATTGGAGATTTCAAGTCTGGTTCTTCGAGCTCAGGTGACTCCGGCAGATATGCGTTGCGGTCAGATTTGCGGCCATCTTCGCTGTTGGTTTTGGGTTTGAATGACTCCAACATTGGAGCAATAGTGGCCATCGCCTTTTCGGTTTGATCTTGCGACGCTGTTTGGTCCAAGGTCGACGAGGAATGTGTGGGCGACAAGTTCAACGGCGACATTGGCTGTTCGAGTTTTGCCTTGACGTCCATGTCGACTGATTTCGTCATATTAGGTGATAACAGTCTCGTGGTACCAAGGTAGTACGGTGCGCGATGAGAACGTGGCGAGAACGTGGGAGAACGTGGTGCGATAGAAAAATTAGATTACACAAAATGTTTGATTCCACATGGCAGTTTCAAACACAACACTTGAAACAACGTCAGTTAATCAATTGCTATTCCAACGCTCCGTTAGGAACGACGCCGCTATTGCTGCGACACGTCCTGCAGTCCCGTGACTGCATCGCTGGGTACATATCATACTACATCAATTCTATTCTATAGCAGCCAACGAATCAAACAACACCGAAATCGACTCGCCAAAATGGTCACGTCTGATACACTCTGCGAAAATCGCCGACACGTCAATCACACACAATTTGGGGTTGCGCATGATACGTTCCTTGTCAATCGGATACGTATTGGTGACGACGATCTTGTCGATACAGTCACATGCGTTCAACACCTCTAAACAGTCGTCGGTGAACACTCCATGAGTCCCGAGAACATACACGGCGTTAGCTCCACAATTCCGTTTCAAGTGCTCGGCCGCAGCAATAAACGAATTGGGCTTATCGATCATGTCATCCAAAATGATCGCCGGCCGGTTATTCACGTCTCCCACTAGCGTAATCAACTTTTCGTGTACTGTCGAATTCAAATCGTCTTCATCATCGGAATTCGAGGCGTCGTAGGTCCCTCCCAACGCGTCCGAGTCCAATATTGAGGGCTGCACTAAGTGCGACCGATCACCGTCACGTGATGCTTCAGACGGACCATGAATGCTGCCATTTTTGTAATCATCGTCCACCACATGGCCTTGTACTACCCGAGCCGTTTGCATTTCGCCCACAAAATTATCTTCCTCCTCAAACTCATCACTTTTAGGTGTTTCCTTCGCACTAAATATCTTCTTCTTCTTCACACTACTAAAGTTATCATGACTCCTTCTACGGTCGGTATGAATCATGGCGAAATTGATTTTGAGCGAATCCGCCAACGCCGTAACTCTTTTCGTACCACCCGGGTTCTTGGAAACCACCACAGACTTTTGCCAGTCGTCGATGTTATGCCGGATCCATCTCGACAACGTCGGGGCTCCGTACAAATTATCCACGGGCTTGGTGAAGAACCCCTGCATTTGCGAGGCATGTAGATCCATCGACACCACGTGATCCGCTCCTGCCATCACCAACAAGTTCGCCAAAACTCGGGCGGTAATGGCTCCACGGTGTTTCTTCATTTTAGACTGCTTGGAATAAGGAAATTGGGGCACCACAGCAGTGATCTTATTGGCAGACCCGCCTCTGCATGCTGAAATTAATATCAAAAGCTCCATAATGTGGTCATTAATCGTTGGTGACCCACTCTGGATGATGTAGACGTCTTCATCTCTAACAGATACCCCAATTTGAACCGAAGTTTCCCCATTAGAGAATTTCTTTAAGCTACATGGTGCCGGTTCAACACCCAACCTTTCACACACTAATTGACCGAGTTCTGGGTGTGACGTCCCCACAAAGACCTTACACTTTCGCATCGTACTATTGGAAAAATTGAGTTGTGACAATTTGGATAATTTAAGTGACTCGTGCTAGAGCGATGCTGAAAATTTGAGTGCGATGGGTTGACCGCCGGAATAGGGCTGTCACCGTGCAAGATAACGGCAGCGGACGAGTGGAGCATAATATACGATTCCACCTCCTTTTAGCTGAATGTCAAAGGCGGGCCGGTTTGCCAAGTAGAATATCAGCAAGGTTAAAGTCTAGACAAAACCTCGGGACCAAAAGGCTGAACACCGGACCAAAAGGCTTAACACCGGACAAAAAGGCTGAGATTGAGACATGATATTAGACCATTATAATCACGCAATAGTTTCAAGTAATTTATATAAACAAACCATAGAATTACTACCTTCTTCAATCACCCAAGTGCGATGCCTTGCTCTAGGACCATTACTGAGTGTTGTTTCCTTATACCAATTAAGTTATATTCATAGTATCCTGAAACATCTAAATGCACCAGTTAGTTTATATGATCCGGTGTTTACGGCCGACGATAAGAAATTGTTACGGGAATTAGATATGGTCGTGGAAGAGTCATTTGTCCCCAAACCAGAGACGTTATATTTCTTACCCCACGCACCATTGGACGTTACTGAACAACTTGTTGACCAATACCATCCCAAATATTTATTATGTAACCATATGATGCGACACACCGAGAGATTACCAAAACGCCAATTACATGACAAATATCCCAATTTGTCTCATTTGGTGCATTTACTTGATAATAGTGAAGATTTAGATTTTATTATTGTACGACGCACCAAGGTCAAATTACCAGTGATTGAATATACTTATGACAAGTATTATTTCGATAACATAGAGATAAAAGCCCTTGACACCGAAGGGGCATGGGTTAATGCATTTTCGGATTTACAGTTTCATATAATAAACAGTAATTAATATAATACAGTATACAGTTTTGAACTTATTCAATTCTTTGTTTCTTTAGCATGGGATCTTCATTATTGAGTAACAACGTATCGTTTGGCGGGCTGGAGTTGACTGAGGATACAGTATTCATGACGTTGACGGAATTGACCGGTTCATTGCCCAATAAATGTTTCGATAGAATGGAATATAAATCGTCTTTAGTAAATGGTTTGGCCAATATATCGGACATTCCGTTTTGAAGGTACGTCACCAAATCATTTTCCTCGATATTACCAGTCATAGCAATAATGGGGGTCTTGGTATCAAAGGACCGAATCACACTGGTAGCAGTGGCACCGTCTAAATTAGGCATAACTATATCCATCAACACCAAGTCGTATTTATTGTTCTCTACCGTTGAAATCGCATTCAAGCCGTCGGTCACTACCGTCACCAGGCACCCATATTTGACAAGGAACTTGCGGCATAGCTGAATACACACGTTATCGTCTTCAACAAGCAACACGTGGAATTTGGGGTTGGGGATATTGGTGGTTATTACGGACCCATTGGCTGTGGTCTCGGGCGGATTGGACGGCGACGTTAATGGGGATTTCTTCAATGCGGTGTCATTAAACTGAGGAAAACTGAATGGAGGCGACTGGACATTGGAAAATTGTCGTTTGTGAGTGGAGTCTGTGGCGGTGATAGGTTGTGGCGCGACGCCAGGCGCGGGTCCTGGAATCGACGAAGGTACCGCGCGCCGTACTGGCACTGGACCTGGACCTGGACCTGGACCTGGTACGGGGGCTGGTGTTAGCTGGGGCGCCAACCCAGGCTGAGAAAGTTTATCATGTTCTTCAGGATTGGGGAAATCCAAGGGTGGTAATTTTATACCGTGCTGAATAAGACTATTGACGAGGATGGTAATTGATCGGTAGTACCTCTCGTCAAACGATTTCATCATCACCAATTTCTCGAGCACGCTTTTGTATTTGTGATTTAATATATTTATTTCATGGACCAAGTTGGAATTATCAGCCTTTAAAACTTCGAAATTTTCCTGGAGGATATTCAAATTGCTGACGAGATGATTAGGTGGGGTTTCAAACTGGCCGTTGGTAGACTCTGATGCTTTCTTGGTCGCAGGACCCTTACGTTTGATGTTATCCAAGGCATCGCGATCATTGACTCTAAACTCCGGATGACGAAACTCCCAAGCATCGTCACCATATTCGTAATTGCGCTTAGCCTCGCTGCTTACTTTGACCTTATGAAAATCGTACTTGTTCAACTGCCTGACAAAACTGGCAAAATTGCTGTGCTTGAAATGTTTAGGTAGTATATCTCGAGTGAACTCGTTTGTATCAATAACCACAAACGAGTCTCCATTTCTTGTCCATCTTACTACGGTCTTGTACTTATCGTCCTGCAACATCTGATATAGTTTCTTTACGAAATCGTTCGACCCGCTCTGATTCGAACTGGCATTTGTTAGCAAATGATCAGCCTCTTCTTTCATTTGGCCCTATGAGTTGCTAAAATACTGTGCTTGCCGTAAAAAATGATGATTACACTCAACTACGATAAACTTGTAACTACACGAATATCAAGGGAGTTATATTACAAAGCCAATTTCTCTATTTCTCTAAACTTCACGAAATCACTTTAGCTTGTGTTGTGAATGCGAGCAAAACCTTAAAATAGTGCGAGCTGTCACTAAGGAATGCACACCATTCCTCAATTCTACAGCGTATATTTACTACAGTCTACTCATAAGAACGCTCATTACGTAGGGTCCACCCCCAACCCCCAACGGAGACTACGCCAGCACAACGGAGAGATTTCGGCAGGCGCATGGCGTACTAAGAAAGCCGGGTACAGGCCGTGGAAAATGGTGTTGATTGTAAGCGGATTTCCTTCTAACGTCTCTGCTCTCCAATTTGAACATGCGCTTCAGCATCCGCATACCACTCGCCATATCACTGCCAAAAGCGTCCCCGGCAATCGAGGCCTAGACCAGAAAATCGCCAATGTCAAATTATTGCTTGCCAGCGATTATTTCCAACACTTACCGTTGACGGTGACGATTTTCGATGACGTCGGGTTTAAGGCTTGGCAAACTGATAAGTATCATATTGGCAGTGTGGGTTGTACCAGAGCTGAGTACGCAGAGTTTGTAAAGCAACTATCAACTCCCAAGGACGATTCTGGGTGGGACACTATAAAGTTACAATTAATGTCGTTGCAAGAGTGTAATTATTGCAAGGGTGTTCTTGACGCCGAGCAGCTGCGCTTGGTTACCAAGTACCAGAACCATTTTTATCATTTAACCTGTTTAAGCAAGTTACAGGATAATTTAGTGCCGTTCAAGATCGGAACTGAGTATTGGATTGACATTGTACGGTTGGCTACGAGAATCCGAGAGTACTTTTTAGGAGAGTCGGTACAAAAGAACGCATAGCCATTATATTACAACTCATCATGGACAAGGTCTAAGCTAACTCTGATCTTCCATCCAACGTTCTTATTAACTTTGATTTCTAGTTTATGGGGGGACGCGGAAAATTGGCTAGGTGTACCGTCCAAGAGGACACTTCGCACGTGATCCACCCCCAATACAATTACTTTATCGATTTTCTTGTTATCGAATCCATCGTGAACATTACTGCTAGTAATCGTCAATTCTGAGCCTAGAATTGCGGCACGATAAACAATATCCAGAAATTTCCCGTCAACGAAATCGAACGATTCTCCATCATCAATATATAATCTCCCCAGAGCATTACCATTATTATCAAGAGCCACGATCATCGTATAAGGATCGTTCGCCATGAGCCTTGACGACCTTCTGTATCTCTGTTTCGTATAAATTATATGGCCCGCTTCAAGAACCATGGGAATCGTGTCCAAACCAGTGTCGATATTGATATGGTCCGTAATTGGATCTCCCGACGGTATACCGTTGGTGAAGTTGTAGTAAACGGTGTTTCCCGGCATTACAATCGTTGTAGACTGCTGCTGAGGCTCAGTAACGGGTTTGACAAGAATGCCAGAATTACCGAGGTAAAACTGGTCCTGGACGTGGTAATTCCCAGCATGATCGTAGAACATGGGTTTAAGAATCGGAGTCCCAGTTTCACTAGCAGCTTTGAATGCCGTATAGAACTCAGGTAGCAATTTATACCGTAACCGTATGGCATCCTTTATATGGCCTGTAAACGGTTCTCCGGGAACCCATGGCTCACGTCTACGAGAATCAATATGAGCGTGGGCTCTAAAGAACGGATAAAATACCCCCACTTGGTACCATCGGGTTAAAAGTTCTGGACTGGGGTCGCCAAAAAACCCTCCGACATCAGCACCCCCAAACGGCATTCCCGCTAATCCATTATTAATAACCATTGGGATCAGGAGTTTCAAGTATTCCCATTTCAGCATATTATCTCCTGTCCACATAGCAGCAGTCTTTTGGGACCCTGCAAAAAACGATCGGGTCAATATAAACGGCCGTTGTCGGGAGCTGGATGCTAATCTATGGATGAGAGAGTTATAGGTGAGATTATGAAACATTAGTCCGTTTAAATTGTGCACGGATCGATCTTCAAGTAAGCCATAATGAAGATTATCTTTTGGCGAAGTGGTTTCTGGTCCATCAAAAACCGATATTTCGTTCATGTCGTTCCAAAGATGAATATTAGTGTTGTTAGTGAGGAACCCATTGTTGGCCAATTCATGAAGCTGGTCCCAGTATTCCTGACAGTGAGGATTCAAACTATCCACCCATACACTTTCTCCAGGCCAACAATGTCCTTTAAAAGGTTGGTTGGTGCTGTCCATTATCGTCAATTTATTGCTGATTAAATGGTCGCTCACCGAAAACCCGGTTTTTATATGTGGATCAACAATAACTACCAAATTTCTGCCGGTTTGATCAAGAGTTGGCAAAAGCTGCTGAGGATGGAAGTTCAGGTTCCATGTAAAATACTTTTTCGCCTCCGTATACTCAATATCCAACCAAATCAGATCTATAGGGATTTGGTGCTCGTCAAACATGTCAATAACCGTCAATACATCTTTGTCGTCGTTGTAATTCCAACGACATTGGTGATACCCTAAACTAAACAACTGCGGAAGACTCGTAAATCCCGTGATTTGCCCATATTTCTTATTAACTTCGCCAGGAGTGTTTCCTATCAAAACCACAAACTCTAATTTACCGTTTTCACTGCCCCAATGGGTTCTTCTACCGTGAGGAGCGTGGGAAATGTCTATAAACGTATCGGCAGCATTGATCCAAAACAACCCGAGACAATTGTCACCGGGTGCCAATAAAAACGGAATCGACCCGTACATGGGCAACGTGGAATTGATTTCGTATTCGAAAATATCCACATTGAACAATCGGTACATTTGATCTTTTAGTTCGAGACTATCGCTGTGTTCAGGAATACCATATAAATGATGATGGCGATGAAACGTGAAATCCACTGCCACTGATTCCGGGCCTAGCGGAAGCGTATCGCCCCTAGAGTCTTTGAAAGTGTCCTCAAACATATTATAGTCATTCTCGCCTTGATTCAATTGGTTCAAAGCATTACGGGGCCGATAATGCTCGACATTTAACAAATTGTCGTGGTTTATAGTTAATGTCAAAGTTCCATTGACAAAGACTTGGATTTTGAACTCGTTGTGTATTACTACATCAATTCCTTCAAATGATATCGTTGAGTTTGTAACTGAGACGGTAGAAATATCTCTATGGACCAAATTGTATAAATAGGCCGGGGAAAACCGGGTGGAGTTGATGCTAATGTTAGGTCGAAGTTCGTCAAGCGTGAAATGTATTCCACCGTTTTCCAATATCGCCAATTCAAACGGTAACTGAAGACTTTCTGTGGGTAAGGCTTTAGTAATTTGACCGACAATGGCGTTTTTGGCATGGTCTATGTAAAATTCGGTAATGTGATAGTTATTTTTAATAGGAGAATAATTTTTGTTACGGTGACAGAATCCCAGTTGGTCACATGTTTTGAACAATTCCCGTTTGGCGCCAATAACAACGTGAAGTAATAAAACCCAGACGATACCAAACATCCTAGGCTGGCCAGGTCGCATCAACCCCGGCCTCCGCACCAAATTACAACCGCACCCGCACCACACGGGTCCCACACTGGTACCACGCTGGTACGAGTCCAGTGCTACATTCAACTAAACGCGAAACTGGTAAAAAATTTTCATCATGGATAAAAAGAGAAAGTATGACGAACTATCCCAAGAAGGACCACTTACGCAGCTGGACGTGAAATATTTCAAGAAACAGGCCATATGGAGACAAATGAATTATTATAAGAAGCGATATCAGGCCGTGGAAAACGTTCTTGAAAGTTATAAACAACCCAATGACGACAATTCGGTTGGGTTAATTAAAGAGATTGAAGAGTTGAATAAACTCCTAAAAGCTAAGGACCGTGACGAAAGCGAGAGTATACAGCGTGTACGTAACAATGTAGTAAAAACAGAAGTCCCGGAAACCAGCGACGATCAAGAAGTTACTCGACTCAAGACAGTTATTGCAGAATATGAAAAGGCTATTGAAAATATGAAAGTTAGTGGCGAAGTAAGAAAGGTGGAAGTTGTACGATTAGAGTTAATTAAGGATTTTAATGTTACCCAGCACCATGATGTTGTCAAAAGTTATCAGGACACGATTAAGGAGATGGAATCCAAATATGATGAGGTTCATAACAAAGAAGTAGCGGAGATCCGAGAGTTGCTAAATAAGAATGAAAAGGATCTTGTGAGGATTCGTAATGTTCGTGACGATTTATTGAATAAAATCAGCGTTTTGGAGGTGGGTAAACCCAATGAACAGTTGATTAAACTCAATGAGGAATTGGTAGATAAATTACAATTCAATAGTGAGAGCGACAAGAGTAATGAAGAGATTATTCGAGAATTGGAAGAAAGTTACAAGAGCTTAGTCACGGGGTTCAATATCAAGCTCAAAACGCAAGTGGAGCAAGACAATTTAATCAAAAAGTACCAAATTGAAAAGACCAAAGCGGACCAAAAGTACTTTCAGATCATGAAACTCAAAGATAGTATGACCAATGAGAACAAATTGCTCAAGATGAATTTGAGTAAGCTTGGAGAAATCAATCAGCATCAAAAGACAGTGGAACTGGAATTGAGTCTCAAAATAAACAAACTCCAAGACCTTAATCAAGAATTCCAAAACATCATTAATAATCTTAACATCACCAATAATCAACTTGTGGAAAAGTCCAATAACAAAACCAAAGAAATGAAGAAATTGGTGGAGAAAATCGAAAGCCTCACTAATGACATTAATGATGAGAAACTTGTGCAGCAAGAAATGCAGAAAAAGATCAACCTTAAAGAATTGGAGATGGTCAAGATGAGAAACGGGATGATGCAGGCGAATGGGGGCGAAGAGTTGAATGGGTTTAGGTCGATGGTGAAATGTTCGGTGTGTAGTAAGAACTGGAAAAACACGGTGTTGACGGTATGTGGCCATGTATTTTGTGATGATTGTGTCAAGCAAAGGTTGGATGCCCGTTTGCGGAGGTGTCCTAGTTGTAATAAAGGGTTTAGTCACAATGATACGTTGGCGATTCATTTGTGATTGTATTATAAGTGTATAGTATGTATATAACAATAGTAGTTGTCGTATGTCGGGCCCCATGTCGTATATGTCGGGGATGACTACAATGTCGTCGTATAATGATTGTCGTAATAATTGTCGCATAAAGGAATTGTCGGCTTATCACCAGCGACACGTCATGGCATTTGCCACTCAACTTTGGTCACTGGACAAACTGCCAATGAATCCAGAGAAAACACATAACGAAACCTATTTACCATAATCAACCAAATAACCAAATTAATTAGTACATAGTACAAACCCAATTAGTATCTCCATCAAAGCTTATATTACCAGACATCGTGAAGATTTTATATATCCCTATTTAAAGGCATCTCTACAAATTATCTGACTACGTTAATGACTTAAGCTGGGCCACTACGTTAATGACTTAAGCTGGGCCACTACGTTGATTTCTGTGACTACGTTGATTTCTGTGACACGTATCGTAACAGCATCCCTCGACCAGCACGAAAATTTTTCACAAAATTATTTAAATACCATAAATTTCCCGCTTTTGGATTTTGTAACTTTTTTTTCAAAATTGGTTGGGGAACGCCGGAAATGTCAGACAAAGTCCAGCCCTCGGTTATCAATCACCCCTTGAGCCCTCCGATCCCGTCGCCCTCGCCTACCAGTGAGCAAAATGGCGATAAGGGAGTCGACGTTGATGGCGCTGATTCGGTGAGCGTAGTACCATTGGCGGAAACGGCGCCTGTGCCCGCGCCCGCTCCTCCTTTAGAGCCCGACATGGCCAATTTACCCCAAAATCCCATGCCCAAACACCAAGCCAAGTTTGGCGTTAACATTATCAAAACCATCAAACGCCTTAAAGACGCATCGCCATTTCTCAAGCCCGTGGATGTCGTCAAGTTGAATATTCCGCTTTATTACAATTTTATCCCCAGGCCCATGGATTTAAGCACCATTGAAAAGAAATTGAACGTCAATGCCTATGAAAATAAACAGCAGTTCTTTGATGACTTTAATCTTATCGTTGCCAACTGTATAAAGTTTAATGGCGATTCGCTGCCCATCTCTAAAATGGCCAAGAACATTCAAACCTACTTTGAAAAACACACTATGAACTTCCCTCCTGATGATGTTGATGAATACGAAAGCTCCAAACGATCCAGCAAGCAGCAGCAGCCACCCCCAGAGCGTATTGATATTATTGATGAGCCTTCCATTGCTACCAACCGACCTAAACGTGTCAGCCATCCCCCTAAACCCAAAGAGTTGCCCTACGATAATCGGCCTAGAAATAAAAAGTTTGCTTCGGAATTACGGTACTGCGGTCAGATATTAAAGGAAATCATGAGTAAAAAACATATCAGTTACAATTTCCCATTTTTGCAGCCAGTAGACCCCGTGGCTCTTAATATCCCTAATTACTACGATATCATCAAAACTCCCATGGATTTGAGTACGGTGCAGCTGAACTTGGCTAATAACAAGTACGACAATGGCGAGGAGTTTGTGAGTGATGTTAATTTAATCTTTGAAAACTGCTACAAATTTAACCCCGAGGGCACCGACGTGAATATGATGGGCCATAAATTACAAGATATCTTTAATAAAAAGTGGGTAAACCGGCCCCAGCCCAAACCCGAAGAGCCTAGCGATCTGGAATTCGACTCGGACTTGGATAATTCCGACTATGACGAGCAAACGTTGTCGTCGATTCCGGCTATAAAGTTTTTGGAAGACCAAATCATCCGCATGACGCAAGAATTAAAGAAACTAAAGCAAGACCATTTATTACAATTGAAACAACAACGGGAATTGAAGCGCAAAAACCGGCAAAAGGGCAAACGCAAGAAATCCACTTCCAATAAGGGCCATTTGCGAGCCCACAATGGCAGTGGTTCCAAAAAGAAGATGCGGTTGAATCCCACCCAAACCGTTACCTACGAAATGAAGAAACAAGTAACGGAAGCCGTAACCAATCTACCAGAACTGAAACTTCCTCAGTTGATTGAAATCATTCGAAGTTCCATCGACATGCCGGAAGATGGTGATTTGGAATTGGATATGGATGTGTTGGACGACAAGACCATCCTCAAGATTTACCACTTTTTGTTCCCGGTCGAGGACGAATGGGATCGGGTCCGGAAGTTGAAAGATCAATTGAGTTTGTTCAACAAGGCCGACAGCAGTGACGACGATGTCAGTGAATCCTCCGAGGAAGAGTGAAATCCCCATAATGTGTATATCTAATGTATTATAGACTCCTAACTAATACTAATTTTTCTAATCACGGTTTTCTAATCACGGTTTTGATCACGTGGTGGTTAATCACGTGACTGTAAAGAAATCCTTGTTCAACAAGGAAATGCTTCGTGTCCGGTTATTAACCTTGTAAATGCCCACCAACTGCTTGGCCAACTCAAACATGTTATTCCGTAAACTAATGACAATGAATTGGCCGTTTTTGGTGCGTTCCTTAATATAATTGGCAACAATACTAACGTTTCGGAAATCCAAGGCAGCGTCGATTTCGTCCATAACGTAAAGCGGAGTTGGTTTGTATTTGTGCAAGGCAAACACCAACGCTAGCGAACTCAACGTCTTTTCGCCACCCGACAAGTTGGAGATGTTTTTCCAGGATTTCTTGGGAGGCATCACACTAAAGAGAATGCCTTCCGAAAACGGATCTAAAGAGTCTACCAATTCCAATTCGGCATTTCCTCCCATTGTGATCATCTGGTACATTTCTTTTAGTGAAAGAGAAATCGCATTGAACCCAGCCATAAACTCTTCTAGTCGTTTCCGTTTGAGTTCTTCACAATGGGCCTTGATTTCGTCTCGATTCGCTAACGCATCCCCAAGTTCGGTTTGCCGGGCTTGGTATTCGCCGAGCTTCTCGCCATACTCTTTTAAGACTTCGATATCGATTTTCTTGTTTTTAATATACTCTTGTAATTCTTCAACTTCCTGGTGCACTGGTGTTCCTTCTTTATTATGCTGGTGTACTGGTGTGATATACGGGGCCTGATCCTGTTGTGGTAACCAGTTTATATACTCCAAATAGTCCCTCGGCACTAAACGTTCTATCTGGACGGTGTCGTCATTGATGGCTCGAGTCAACCCCTGCACTTTACCACTCAACTGTTCACATTGATTATTATATTCTATGTCACGTGACTTGAACTGATTAACCTCAGATTGAAGAAGTTTGTGAGTTTGCTGGAGATCGTTTAGTTGTGACTCTACTTCGGCGGTTTCATCTTGCAACGTTTGCAATTTCTCGGTGATTACTTCAAGATCGTGCAGGTAATTGGTGGACTGGTGTGATTCTAACTCGTGATTAATTTGCTGGATTTCTTGTTGGACTTCAGCAATGAGTTTGTCGTGCTTTTTGATGTCGTTTTCGAGTTTGCGTTTGTTGATTTTGTCGCTGCTGGACTTTTCGGTGACGATTTCCATCTTTTGGTTGATGGAGTCGATTTTGGACTTTTGTAGTCGTAGTTCGACTCCACCGGCTTCCATAATCTTTTCTTCCATTTGGCTGATGCTATGCTCAAGATCTTTCATTTGGTGTTTCAATTCCGCTCGTTTTTGCTGCTGCTGATGTTGCAATTGCTGTTGGTGGTGGATTTTGGTATCGACTTCGGAATTATCGTCTTCATTCTGCACCAATTCTTTGATTAGGTTCGACACTTCACGCTTTTCCGTGCTCAATGACTCAATCTCCATGTTTAGACGGCTCAATTGGATCTCGATCTCGGGCTTTAATGCCTTTAACCCGTTCAATTGGTCCAGTTTCGCCCGATAATCACTCACCATCGCCTCGTACTCGCTCTCCATGGCTGCCAATTGCTTTTGGGCCCCCTCCAACTCATTTTCATCGATATCCTCGGCGATTTTCCTCTGCGATCGCAACGTCATTGCTCCTTTAGTAAAGGACGTGCCTCCTCCCGACATCGTTCCCGACGTATCCACAAGTTTCCCGTCCAACGTCACTACGCGGAACCGTTTGGGCCCGTACGCTACTTGCCGAGCCTCCTGTAAATTGGTCGTCACCAAAGTATCAAACAATTTGCTGTAAAATGCCGGTAAAAACTTGGTTTCTTTGGCATCGATCAAATCAAACAACCGTTGAGCGTTCCGGGGACAGCTTATTGGCGATAGATTGAACTTGCGGAGCTTTTCAAGGCATATAAAGTTGGCGTAGCCCAAATTCTTGGACCGTAAATACTGAATACAGGCCTGGGCAGTGTCTACGGTTTCCACCACCATGGAATCGAGCCCCGGACACGCCGTGGATATGGCAACGTCGTATTTATCGTCAATGACTCCTAAATCGCCGAGTCGGCCGTAAAATCCGCTGATTCGACCCGATTGGGCGAGTCGATTTAGGCCAGACACGACCCGGTTTTTATTATGGTGGTGATTAACAATGGCAGCCATTTCGGTGACTTTGACACGATGAGTGTCCAAACGGGCCTTGGCGGTGTCTATCGAGGCCTTTTGCTGGCCGATTTGGCTTTCTCCCAAGTCAATTTGGTGGGTGATGTGGTCCAATTTACCGTTAGTCTCGCCGTAGTCGTGTTCCTTTTGCTTTCCTTGGACTTTGATGTCGATTAGCTTGGCCCTGGCCGCCTCGAGGTTACGTTGGTGGACGTTTTTTTCCTGTTGCAACATTTCTAGCGAGCTTTCAATCAATTTAAGGTCATTGTCAACCGTTTTAAGCTTGTCATTCCATGGTTCTAATTGCCCTGTTAATTGTTCGATTTGGGCGGTGTACTGTGACGTTTTCGACGTCAAACTCATTCGGATTTCCTCGAGTTTGGCCTTTTCCGTAACCAAATCGCTCGATAATTGGCTCAATTCGTGATGGTACTGTTCACTAACTGCTTCTTCATCGCTAAGCTTCAGTTTGGCCGATGCCAACATGTGTGCGGAACTATCCTTGGCCTTAATGGCCTTCTTGAGTTTATTATTGAGGTTTTTGATCTTTTCCTCCAACGTCACCATCTTTTTCTGAATACCTTTCTGTTGATGTTGGAGGTCATTAATATCTTTGTTGTGGCGATCAATTTGGTGCTGTAGTGCCTTTTGGTCTCGTTGGTTCTGATTTAATATTTCTACGGTGTGTTTGTTATCGACGACATCCTGTTGATGCGATTCATTTAACGAGTTTAATTCATTTTGGACTTTGGTTAATTTCTCAGTGTTTTTGGCAATCCTCTCGTGAAACTGTAGGGATTTCAATTCCAGCAATCGCTTTTCTGCTGCTAAAAACTCCAAGGCCTCATCCTTTTTATCTTCGAGCGACGCTTTATCCTTCTGTACCAAGTCAAATCGACTGGACTTTTCTATACAAATCTCATTCAATTCCTCCATTTTCGTTAATCCCTGGAGTATCAGATCCTTAAAATGCGAGGTGCCAATGATATCTTCAAGATACTCAAGCAATCCGTCGTCATTTTCCTTTTCGGCCTTGGGTTTCATCTGGGCAATCGACTCCACCTCACCCTGGAGGATCAAGAACCGTTTATGGTCCAAATCAATGCCCTTTTCCCGTAATAATGACGTTACTTGCGTATAATTGCTGGTTTTACCATTTATATAATACTGAGAGCTATTGTTCTTGTAGGCCTTTCTCGACACTACCAACTCGCCAGGAACGGTGACAATATCGTCATCAACATCAACAACGTGCTGGAAATGGATATCAACCTGGCAAAAGTCCATACGGTCGCCCTCAGAGTTATGGATCAACTCACTCAATTTGCCCTGTCTCATCTTGGACGCCCGGAATCCAAACACAAACAACATGGAATCGATGACATTGGACTTGCCACTGCCGTTAGGACCCACCACTGCCGAGAACGACGCGTTAAAGGGCCCAATCACCTGGCGACCGCCATACGACTTGAAATTGGTGAGCACAAGCTGGTGGATCACTAACCGAGGATCCGTGTGCCGGCCGGTATCGCTGCTGTCGGGTGTTCTGTACGTTTCTGCATCCGACTCAAAACTAGGACTCTCTGTTTTGGCATCTACGATATTTGTAGTAGCCATACAACGCGCAATAGTTACGGGTCAATGTTTTGAGAGCGCTCTACTATTGGTGTACCGAGGAGTTTATAAAGTACAGGTGTACCGAGGAGTTTATCAAGTGATGTTTATATCTTTATCTACAGCTACACTGAGTGAGTTGGGTGGTCTACACTGATTTGGTTTTGTGCTTGTGTTTCTTTTCTTCTTTTTTATGCTTTTTGGCTTTTCTTTCCTCTTTGTCTTTGTCTTTACGTTTTTTGTCTTTATCTTTGTCACTTACTTTGTCACTTTTATCCAAAATTTCTTCAGTAGTTTTATCCAAAATTACACTTTCTTCTTCTACTGTTTCATCTTTTATAGGACTTTCATTTAAACTGTCCACGTTTGCACTCCCATCTACAGAACCCACCCTTGGTCTCTCCATCTCCAACAACGGAGGTAAGCCCCGTAAATCCCGCTGTAACCTCCGCAACTGACTCAATATAATCAAATTATGACCCGTGCTGTCCTCGCTGGCACCAATAAAGTTGCTCACCAAGACCTCGGCCTCGTCCTGGGTGATTTGCTCTTGCTTCAACACGTGCACGGCCGTAGGAGTATTGATAGCAGAAGGAATGGCTCGTTTAGGTTTTAGCATGAGATGAGTTCGCGATTTTCATCATGTTCAAGTTAGTAGCACCACAATTAAGGACATTACGAGCCAATGCTGGGGCTTCTTTCGGGGCGTTGGGGACAGTGACGGGGCTTCTTCCATTCCAGGCCGGTTTTGGCTGGGGGTCGATGTTTTTGCGGTTCAAAACAAGGGGTAATACGTATCAGCCTTCGACATTGAAACGCAAAAGAACGTTTGGGTTTTTAGCTCGATCTAGGTCTAAGAATGGCCGTAAGGTGTTGGCCCGAAGAAAGGCCAAGGGCAGATGGTACTTGACGCATTAGTGTAGAGTGGCACGTTTCAGATTTCATGTTTCAGATTTCATGTTTCAGATTTATGTTATTCATGTTTCAGATTTATGTTTCATATTCATGTATATATATGTATATATATTTATGCTTTCCCCAAAACTCTCAGGTATTCGGTCTCGATTTCATGGATAAATCGTTGCAAACTAACAATCGCCAATTCATGTGTCACATTGGGAAACTTATCCCGATGCAACCCAAACCACTCTAACGGCGGAGTGGCGTTACCCAACTCCTTGATTTGCGGCGCTTGGATGATCGGAGGTGCCAACGGCTCGTACTGGTACTTGGATTCCTTGGAAACCTTTTCAAACTTTCCAATAAGTGCTTCGTCAATGTCTTTACTTTCCAGAATCGGGTCGGAAATGTCGTCAATAATCGGGCGGTGGTGCGACATGAAAATCTCCTGGTTAAACTCAATATCTCTTTCCATGGTATTTTTGACTTCGGTCCGGGACTCAAGTGACTTGACGTGGATCGAATACATTTCCCGAATGAAATTCACGGTTCCCAAATTCCAGCGAATGTCTACGGTTCCCCCAAACGTCGATTGGTACAAATATTGCACTACGCTGCTCCGGTACTTTTGAAACGTCTTCATGGAAATTTGGAACGACGGGAACAAAAAGATATTTCCGCCTACGGCTCGATGGGCATGACCTATAAACTCGTCAATGGTGCTGGTGATGATGAAATCCTCGGCAACAACACTGTTTATCGATAACGATACGGTAAGATCATTAAATTGCACTTCGAGCTGGTTGGAAATGCCTTCATTGTATTCGTTTTGGCTGAAAAACGCACTTGACTCGTCAAGTTTGATCTTCAACACTTTGGTATCGTCAAATGACGATGGATATATGTAAATTCCTAACGATCCCAGCACCACCTCAAACTCCGTCTCTAATTTCTTGACGGTCTCCAAAATGGCATTGTTGCTGATGGTTTTGGCCGGGGGGTGCTTGCCTTTAGAATCCCGTAATGTCTGTTTGTAAGAAATATTGTTTTCTTGAGTCATTCGAACAATCGTAAGGTAAATGTCGTAGATATTGGCAATCGTGAATGACGACATAAACACTTCAAAGTCCTGGAACCTAGTGGTCACAAATAAATGGTCCTTACTGATCATATTTTCAAACTTGCGGTTGAATATGTCCAACGAAAATTGCTGGAGTTTGACCACCACAAATAAATGGTAATCAAACGTTCCTTTTACGGCAAGAGTTTCGATTCCGGCCGACATCAAGATCAACGGCACTTGTAACGTTTCGTCGTCAATTTTCCACGATATCCCCGATTGTAGGTAAATGTCAGTACCGGCGATTTCGCCCCCCAATCGTCCTTCACTCGTCAATATATACCGATCAATTCCGAGGTTCAATTCTTGGGTCCAATCGCTGCTTCTTTGGGAAACCATCCAAAGTCTTTCTACGGCCAATACCATTTCTCCCAATGATGGCCCGAAATTCACCGTTATCTTCACGTCCAATAACATATACGTCAATATCCACGGTATCGCACTTGTAGTCGACACTTCTTTGGACCGGCTGGCGATATTCCTATTGGCTGCCAACGAATCGCCCTGATCAGACCTGGTACCGTCATACCGTCGCCGTATCACACTATCAGGGACCCAGATATCACGGAATAACGCTAAATCCTGATATTGCTTGATATCAATGTACCCATCGACATTGGAAATCAGACCACACGATTTCAAAGAAATGGCACCGATTTGTATGGCTACCATCGCCCAAATAGACTCTATCTTGAAGTATCCACTGACTTGCCGTGAATAAATATGCCGTAAAGATATCGAGATCAATTCCAAATTTCCCAATACTTCAATACACTCGTCACCTGACATGATTTGGAAATTCAAGCCTTCAATTCCAATCTCAGCTTCTACTTTGGCTGTAGGTTCACAGCTCAATGCTAGAATCTGTTTATCTACTTTTATCCCCAAGTAAAAATCGGTTTCTCTTAATAATGATGAAAAGTTCAATTTCTCTCGTTTATCCACCGGAGTATCTCGGATCGGTTCCTTCATTGCTCGTCGAACACTATCCACCAAGTCTAGTACTACCGGTACACAATTACTCAATAATTTATTGTCGGACGACGACGTAAAGATCTGGGATCGTAAAATATGTTTTTTGGGCCCGAGCTTATCGTGGGCATAACTAAAATGGATTTTCACCGCAGGGAAATGCAAAAATATTGGTGACGTATTGCTGTCCAAGCGATGTATTAACACATTTGACCCTGCAAATGTAGTGAAAACTTCAATGGACTCAAATGTCGACCGTAAAGAGTTTATATAATCGATTTGTTGTTGTTCATCGGATTTTGACGGATCTTTCCAGTCCACGGGCCGTACACGGCTATCAAACACCGCTTGCACACTGGACACGGCATTCATCAACAGCTCGAGTAATTGAAATGAGTCTGATAAAAACTTTACGTCCAATTCATCACCAGTTATCTTGGCTTTCATTTCCTTTATACCATTAACTTCATTCACCATGTAAATGTATTGTACAAACGGAAGAAACGCTCTGTTGGACACATCCTTTTCTGAACCGGTAGCAAAGAATGTCGAGGAGTCCGAGCCGTGGGCTACTGATAAATATGCTTCGATTAACGAAAGTTTGCCTACGCCTTCGTCAGTCACGGCATAGAATCTTTCGGCGCCGACAATGACTCCGGGATACTCTGTGGTGCCATTGTCGAAGATCCAGCCTAGGGAGAAGTTGTAAAAGAGAAAGTGAACTGAGATGCTACTTGTGCAGGCCCCGCATCCCGCACCGGCTCCCGCACTGGCTCCCGCACTGGCACCGCGAACGCGGTGGGAAATCACCGCCATCTCGTCCGCCAACAAAATCACTCTCTGGACAATCCCCAAACTCAAACACACCCGAAAGTAATCCGATTGCGCCTCTAAGGTCTTGCCTTTGCCATCGGTGGTCAATTTCACCGACATGTTGAAATCCAATACGTTCGAGAGCCCCGGAGGAATATCCCGATCCGTCACCGAAATCCTCGTGGTGGGCAACACTAGGGCCCCGTTAAACTTCCCGTTACCCAAATTAGCCATGTGCACATTCATTTCTTCCAACTCTAACGAAAACTTGGCTTTGTGGGCTAAAAACGAAACGCCTGTATAATAATTGGAAACCTTGAATTCCATAGGCACTTGCCAAATATCAATTTTTTTGGTGGTTTTTTTGGGAGTGGTTTGTATAAAAGCTGCCAGTATGGTGTCCACTTCATTTCTTATTCTCTCCCAACTGTCCAAACATTTATTAATTGACGTGATTAATTTTGGAGAAAAGACTTGGGTATATCCAAAATGACTATCGACGTAAACAGATGGCAATCCGTCAACCTTAGATACTCTAATATTATTAAACAATTGAGAATTCTTCGCTTCCAAGATCATCACATGTTTAAAATGAATTGAAATTACACTTTTTTGTACCAAACATCCAACGTCAATACTTCCATCGCTCATTATAAACGAAATATTAGTATCGACGATATTTCCTTCAATCTTATAATCTGCAAACCCATCAATTACCCATGAAAAATTATTCACTTCAATACTCAAATCAGCATTAAGTAATACCATTTGGTTAAACTTGTCAAGCAAATTGGTATCCGGTGATGGTTGCTTCTTGATCAACTCGTATAATTGTAAATCTTGCTTAATTCCTTGAATAGATTTCCACAACGCACTATTTAACACTTGAATCTCCCAGGACTCCATAACTATATTGACAAGCTGGGAATTACAAGCATCTCCATAAACCAATTTGAGATTCTTCATTTCCATACTACCCCGATCTTCTATACCTAATTTTATCATAGAAAAACCACTGGTGGATGTTAATAACGTGACGTTCTCTATATCTTGAAAAATTCCCGTTGAATTCACTCCTAAAGCTGTTAGCTTCATAGTGGAATGCGTCAAGTGGAATTTCTGAGTGATTTCATTGATATTTATAATAAAAAAGAACCCAAAGTTAGTAGGAATTTCAACTGTTGATTCTGCCTTAATTATTGGTTTAGTTGACTTTGTTTCCCTTAAGATTTGGGGGATTAATTTGATGGTGTCATGTGATAAACTACTCCGATAATTGCTTAAATTAACAGAAACCTCTAAACTTCCTAATTTAGCATCAAAATCATTCACTTCAGGATTGGTCTTGGAGAAATTGGCATTGATTTTCCGGTCATTAAATGACACAGAAACGTTTTCAAATGTAATAAAGTCATTATTACTGATATTGGTCTCGAATTTATTCACCAAGATTTGACAAATGCTCTTTTGTTCTAACAATGGCTTGATATTAAACATTTGTTGCAAGAAAACTTCTCGTTCCTGGTAATTGGCTTCCCAGCTTCTCCAGTGTGAAAATATATCCATAACTTCGTCATAAGCGTTTCCGGGAATGTCCCAATTTTGGGCCTTTAGGGTTTCATATTGAGATTGATGCCATTGTTGACTCATACTGTGAAATATATGGCGTAGTCGAATCATTACTAGCCACGTATCAAAGAACCGTATATGCTGATTTAACGATCTTATCATATAAGCAGGTTTGGTCAAAACACTAGGATCATGATCAATAAACTTACTGGCCTTGCTTAATTTATAAATCAATGCCATTTGCATCTTTTGTTTAAGATGTTTCAGTTTTTGAAGCATTTCTATGGATGATTCAAGTTGTCTAACAAGACTATTGACGTATTTTATCACTTCAACGATATTTCCTCGATCAATATTAAGTCTTATTGTATCTACATCTATCGAGAAAATACTTTGGTTATCATTAGACATCCAGAACTCTAAATCTCGTATCGATAAATCACATTTACTGTCGATATCGACGGAAACCTTCTTGATACTAAAAGCACACGTTTTCAGAATGGTGGTTTCGTAATCGAGTAAACTATTGGAATTATCATCTTTGTCTGCATTCAAATCGACTCGTTTGGTTTCAGTTGAAATTGCAATCGATGGCTCCTCAATTACGAGTTTAATTCGACTCTGAATCGCCAGATCCTCGGGATTATTAGCAACATAACCTTCACCAAGTCCCATCTCGATAATGGGAACTACAATACGAGCCGTATCGACTCGACAAACAGTTAACATCAAGAGCCGGAGTTTTTTGACTACTGACTTTTCAAATATATCCATCACTACGTCCAATTCCGAATCCGCCAGCATATTACTAATCGTCGCATACGCAGCGATGGCTTCGGTGCTAAAGTATCCTCTTATAGGACTAAATGTGTGAATCATATTGTCGTACTTGAAAGTCTCGTCGTTCTGGGTTTCTGGCAGGAAATCGTCGTCGTGGTAATGCGTGGTAGGTGCAAAATACATTCCCCCGGACTTGCTGGAGTCTTGGGAGCTTATAGAACTGTCGGAGGAGTTTAAGAACGTATTGTACAGCCGGGTAAACTCGTTCAACGGGTAATTTACGTCCACTAATGATATGGGCACGATAAAACTGCCGTAGCCTTGTTTGTAATTGACGTTTCGATTCTCTTCAAATAATAAAAACGGGGCTCTGTGGAACGGAGCATCATTGAACCGAACATGCTCCTGCTGGGCCCGGCAATGGTAAGCGAAATTCGCCTGTTTGCTGGGATTATCAATCACCAATGCCGTCTCAAGAACCCCCAATATATTTCCGTGCTTGTCTCCAACTTTATGGACAATTTTATCGATTTTTACCGATAATTTATTGGTGTACCGGTGATTCGACAAATCATTAAATGTTACTAGCACCGCTTGCAAGCCAAGCTCCGAAACTAGGTCTTGGCAATGTAATTTGATGTCGATTGTAGTGCAGTCAAACGTGATAACAAAAGCATCGTAGATCGTGGGGATAGTGGCATGTAATGCGTTTTCCAAGTCTTGAAAACTTGCTAAAAAGTTACTACAACATTTGCCAAGATTGTCAATGAATGGAAATGGGGCATCGATGGCTATTGCATTAGTAGCAGCTCTCCAATTACAGTAATAGGTAATTTCCTCGGGAGGTATTCCAAACATCCGATGACCATGAATCGTCAAGTCTTGTATGGTTATATGGGGATCTCCTTGGGTGAGTAAATCAAGATAACTGCTTTTGTCGTTTAAAATCATATCTTCAGTCTCCAACTTTAGATATTTCCCAGTTACAGGACTGAAATCAGCTTGCATGTCCATATAAAAGTTAGTAAACCGTATATCCATATCGAAATAATCAAACATTAGCCCGATATGAGCCTTACACCCGTAAATATCTTGAGGAAAAATCAATATTCCGTGTCGGACCTGAAACGAAAACATCACATCGACGTTATTTTCGGTTTTAATGATGTTCCAATAATCGAAATCTTCTTTTGTACTGTCGATGCTGGACATATCGTCAATTTCATTATTATACTCCTCAAAGGTTTTAAAATGGAACCGTTGTCCGAAATAATTCTCTCGGAGAACAAACACAAACTTAACCAAGAACCCGTAGAGTTTGAGGGTGACGTCGTCGGTCTTCCATCGGATCACAATATTATGGGCTCCAAAGATTTCCACCTTGTTTAAGAAAGTGTACGATCCGTCAAGCTCGCAATTGTAGGCTCTTCCAAGCGGGTAAGATGGTGCTAGAAACGAATGCGTGGTGTACCAGGGTGGAACGTCAAGCACCAAATCGAAATACGGAGCATTGCAATTAAATTCCACGGTTGTAGAACTGGCAAATTCGCCAGCAATGGGAATTCTTATATTGACTTTAAGTTCGTGGCCTTGGAACGACAAATATTTGTTACTGGTGAAATCCAAAGGATTGTTGATGACGTTGGAATCGTTGATGTTCATGTAAAGCTTGTAATCCACCAATTCCCAATTCACCACATACTCAAACGGCCGAAAGTATTCATATTTTGGGCTTGGTCCGGAAGCAAAATCGCTGAATATGTCCGATAATAGCAGCACGTGCTCTCTTAAAAAGAATATTCGGCCGTTGGAACTGAAATTGTCAAATGTCCAGGTACATTTTTCATTAAGGCCGAGGGGGAAACCGACATTGGCGTTGATGGTGTGAATATCGGCCGAGTACAAAATGTCGTGGTTAACTGAGGATCGGACTTCGGGTTGCACAAATACGGCGTCGACGATATTCTCGGTTCCGGACTTTTGCAGCGACACAAACGAGCTGAACACGCGGACGCTGGAGTTGGCACCGAGTTTTAGTTCCAACCACCCGAACGGCCGCTTGTTTTGGAGCGGCGTATGGTGTTTTAACGCGTCTTTGTCCTTGGACGGCTCACGCGTGGGGACGCGCACGATGATTTCGTCATTGGTGACGACATTGAGCTTGAATCCGTGGTACTGACGCGTACGGAGCTCTGTGGGCACCGTGTCTCGGCCTACAGCGGGGAAAAACATCGTCTGGAGCGGAACTCGTTGTTTGTCAGCCCACGCTCCGTAATGCACCGTCGCCATCGACACTTCCATGTCACAGCCGTACTCGGGAAACGACGCGTTCACTTTGTCGCCGGGAATGTCGTAATAGTAATTCACCTTGGCGGTGACGGCGTCGAGCACCAAGCTGTACTTGGCATACTCTTCGGTATTAGATATCCCGTCCAAAATGTCGTCGCCAGTTTCCACGTATCGTCGTAGACCACCCCACTGAATCTCGTCCATTAAACTGCGATGCCGCCTAAAAAAGAGGTTCTTGATGGCCGGGAACCGGGTCCGGGATTCCGCCTCGTACACAATATTGGGTTTGAGGTAAACTTGCAACTCTTTGAGTTCAAACAACGAAAACTGCTTGTAGACGTCGAATTCATTGCTGGCGTGGGCTATATCCATGATCCCACTGGCCTGCTTGAACGTGGCCACCAATAAACTCGGGCACATGTGGTTTCCAAGCACCATTACCCCTTTCTTGACGATCAAACTTAACGGTAACCATCGCAAAAGACGATTTAACCATTTCACGGCCTGTGCAGCTTGGGTCTCGTGTTCGGAAACGCTTTCCGACGAAACACTGGTAGTTTCCTTTTCGTTGGTATAGTTGTTATTGCGTTGCTGAGTCTCTCGGTTCAATAATTCCACGATTTGATCGTAGGCAAACGTCCGGTTATACATATAAACCTCCAACCCTTCTAACTTGAGCAAAAACCTTGACGGTAACTTCTCGTTGTGGGCTTTCTTTATGCCACTGTCTTCAGAACCGCTTTCTAGTCCGGGATGGTCCACCAAGTACTCACAGATTCGAGTCTGACCCCCGAGCCAGTATCGCCAAGTCAAGTTGAACATTAGCACCGACAATGTCCAGTTTTCCGTCATCACCGTGAGGTTCTTGATCATGAACCGGCCGCCCAAGATGGAGAACCGGACGCTCTCGACATTGATTCGTATTTTAGATCGATTGAGCACCACTCGGGCGATCAATGACAACACAAATCCGATTAACCGTCCAAAGTAGAATATGAAGAGCGTGCCGAAAACTAGCACCAAAATCCAGTCCACCAAATAGATCCACGTCGAGGCCAGCTCGGTAGAACTTGAAGCTACTTGGATGAATTGGCTTTCAATAGCCATTGTGTTAGTTAGGTGATGCGCGCAGACTTGGTTCTGTCACCAGCTGCCAGGCCCCGCAGCGTACCACTGCCGCGCACCGCCACTCCTCGGTACCACCACCACAGCCCGTACCACCGCCGCAGCCCGCACCACGATAGCAACGTGCGAACTGAAATAAACACAAACATGGCTACAAAATATCTGGACCAGGAAAACCGGGTGACCGACGATGGTTCTAGAAAAAACGTCAACTCCAAAAAGAGACTAAGGGTGCCTTTGGGCGATAAAGACGGAAATCAGGTGTTGCCAGGATTGAGCAGGTCGAAAACGGCTTTGGAGTATCCCAGCATTCCGAAACCAATTTCAAGGTCCAGGTCTAGTTTAGGGTTTATAGACCAAGAACCAAAGCAGAAGGTCCCAAAGCAACAGCCAGCCAAAGATACACAGAAACCGACACTTCATTATACTCATAATACCATATTAAATAAACAATTGGCCGATAGGTCGCCAGAATTGTATCAGGAAGATTCCGACTCATTAAGAAAACAAGCAGTACCCGTTAGATATCCCTCGGACTCTTTGATCTTCAATAGTAATACTCGATTGGATCCAGTGGCAGGACAGCCCATAAATATCGATCCCATAAAGCGTATAACTCCTTCCAAAAAGTTGGATAAGTATCTTGCTGATAACGCTGAGGTTTTTGAACAATTGGTTAATGATGAAAACAGTATAGGTAGCGGTCCGGGGAAGCAGCAGTTGTCCTTACAACAGGACGAATTTGAAATCGCATATCAGGCTGAACCTGTTCTCGATTTAAAACGGTTTAATCTTGAGGATTCCTTTGACAATAGAGATGTGACACGTGACTCCGACGACTTGGGTTTAAACGATAATGATTTATGGGAACTTTTACAATAATATTGGTGTTAGAGTTTGGTGCTAGAGTTTGGTGCTTGGTGCCAGAATATGGTAATATATGTATTTTATTTGTCTACTGCTGCTTACATTCATTCTCTGCTTGATAATCAGGTCGATGGTCGTTATGGTCGACATAACTAGGTAAATCCGTTTGTCTCAACACCGTAAACTCACTTACCAATTCGATATTCTCCTCATCTTCGTCGACTGGGGCCTTGGTGTCGTTGGGAAGCACATTTCGTAGCTTTACCAAATCGTTCTTTTCCAAAAACCAATTGTCAGCAGGAAACTCAACCTCTGTTTCTATATACAAATCGCCGTTAGGGTTCCCGAACCACGTTTTCAGTCTTTTAGGTAATCCCTCGTTATTGATCTTTATAAAGTCCCCTGGCCGTATAACTTTACCTAAAGGCGTAGAGATCTTGATATCTCGGCCGTCCAAGTGCTTGGTGGCCACTTTGGTGAACCCACACAACGCATCAGCCAACGAGATTTTCATTTTACAGTACAAGTCGTTATCTTTTCTTTCAAATATCTTATGTTGACGACAAGTATACTTTAATATCACATCCCCTGTCGCCATTCCCGGGTACTGGTCGGACTCCTGGCTTAGCACGATCGAATCCTCGGACTTGGAGCCCTTGATAATCTCAAATTCCAAGATTTTGGTTTCTTCAACCACTCGTTGTCCTTTACATTTCTTGCACAAATCCTTGTGTCGGTAAATCTTGCCTGCTCCATGACATGCCTTACAATCGACCATCGTCTGGCTGACATAACCCGGCGCAGTTCGGGTGAGTTTGGGGATTTTGCCTTCTCCATTACACGTGCCACATTCTCGAGCACTAGCGTTCTTTCGGGCTCCCGTGCCTTTACAATGATTACAGATTACATTTCGAGTCGACGTGGACCGTATAGTTTTCCCATTATACAAATCCTCGAGATTGATCTCGACGTTTAGTATGGCATCGTCGGTCTTTTTAGGTCGATGGTGTTGGTTGTTGTTCATACCACTAAAGAAATTGTGAAAATCATTGGCTTTGAACTCGGGGCCTGCTCCGAAAAATGCCTCGTACGAATTATCGGTGTATCCAGCGCCATTATACCCAGGCACGTCTTCGTCAGTTCCATAAGTGTCGTAATTATAACGCTTATGTTCATCGATCAAGACTTCATAGGCATGGCTTATTTGTTTAAACTTGTGCTCGGCCTCGACCCTCTCTTGTTCGCTGACTTTATCTGGGTGATACTTCAAGGCTAATCTCCGATATGCCTTTTTGATTTCACTGCTTGAGGCTGACGACTCAACTTCTAATATTTGGTACAAATCTATCATGATGCGATTTTTGGGTGCGATGACATAAAGTTTTAGACTATGTATTTTGGACTATGGATTTTAGACTATGGATTTTAGACTATATGGATTCCAACCGTAATTCAAAGAATATACTCTCGCTGTAGGTTTAATTGTTCACGTGTACAAGCAAACTAGTCACTTACAGCAAAAATGTTAGATGCGATGTAGGCAGGATTCGAACCTGCGCGGGCAAAACCCAGAAGACCCTGATTCTTCCGCCTTAAAACCACTCGGCCACTACACCAATATCCTAAGCAAGAATTCTCTCATTATGGGCTATAAGGACATATTGTTTACAAAAATTAATCAACTTAAACCTTGGATATTAATGTGTAATATCCAAGATTTATGGCACTGATACAATCCTAAAGAATAAATCTGGTTTAATTCAAAATAAATGTGGGCTGGAACAAGTTTGCTAGATTGTTAACCAGCATTACTATGAAACAACAGTTGCATAACTACACATCACTCGTCAGGCATACTACTAAGCCAGTGCTTTGCAAAACTTGCAACTTACCCATAAATAACAGGTTACATCTTGCATATCGCGTCTTGAGACTTTATGTCCCGCATGAGATCACTACCATGCAAGACTTCAGCGGTTACCATCTTTACACAACTAATAAATCCTTTAGCGCTTCATTACTAAAATACAGTGGTATATAACCGCAGGGCCTTGATCACTTATTATACGTTCCATTTCGCTTTGTTTTCCTTATACTTTTTCCGTTTCGACCATCACCAAGAATAACTAAATCTCCTAGCAAATGCATTATTTATGCACCAACAGTTTTCGTATCACCGGCGCTGGAAATTATTTTTTATGCAATACATAAGCCACTCGTAAATGAACTTAACCATTAGACTCCTTGGCGGTTAATCGGTGATATATAAATATAACATGACCCCATTGTCTTTTCAATAGCCGCCATAATGAAATATCAGTCTACACTTTATTTTACCTTGTCGTTAATCAACATTGCAATAGCTAACAACTTCGATAACTCTTTGGTCAAGCCGTTAATCAATGCACCTACTTCAACTTCAAACCCGCCTTTTGTTGTTGTACATACGCAAACAGTAACGGATGAGGTTGAAGATTGTAAATGTGACGAAACTATAAGTGCTCCAGAAACCACAAGTGCTCCCGAACCCACCATCAGCCATGCCCCAACATTCATCACTCAAACACCCATTACTACCAAAATCATTTCAGTGGCTGATATATGTCATGTGTGTAAAACTATTGAAGTAATCCATAAACAGGAATTAATCGAAACCATTGTTTATAGTTGTCCTACTTCCCAAGTTGCACCTCCCTTATCTTATCCAACACAATCCTCCCTTGATGAACCAAATCCCATCACTACTGAACCACCCTTAACTTCCTTTGTCTCACCGGTTGCAATGAGTGATTTGACTAATTTGTGTTCTACTTCCACCGCGTCAATTGACTTAACACCAAGTTCATGTTCGACATCAAATTCTATCGACACCATTTTTACCTTCACTGGTTATTTCAATACTAGTACTCAGTCACATCTTACTGAGAGTACAACTCCTCCTGTTACCACTAGTATAGTTACAAGTTCACCTATAAAAAGTTCCGGTCCTGTTGACACGATTAACCCTTCATATAGCGCAAGGTTTTTTCCTGCAACTGCCAATGGATATAATGGGAATTTGTTCATTCCAATCGCAACCGATGCTCCTATCGTTCCACAAGGAGAAATCAGTTTTAACCCAGTAAACGTGGAAGCCGTTATACCTCGTGAAACCAATAAATTTTATACCAATTTCTTTGCTGGAGATCAAAGCAATAACATTTGGACTTATCCCTATGGATTATCATTCGATGATTCGGAGTTTCATGGTCTTGGTATCCAACATACAGATCCCGATGCTAGAGTATTTGTTAGTGATAACACCAATAACCCTCAATACGCTAGATATTATTTTAATCCAGTTTTGACAGAAGAAATAGTCTTATCGGCAGTTGAATTTGAAAATGATCTTTCAATGAAAATTACAGAAATGGGACCAATGTCAGCTACTGCCGTCCTTACAGGAACATTTGCCTCCAAATTAAGAAGGAGGTTTAGTACCCCTCTGTTAACAGTGCCAATGGTACAGGGAATGGGATTTGTAACTGGGATCTATCACGGAGGTGCAACTCCCGTAATTTCATCAAAAGTCGGTATTTCAATGGTGTCCAAAGCTGTTACTGATACTTATGTCCAATTGACTGTTACCTTAAATGGTGGTACGATTTATTACATTTACATTACTGGAATTTCTCAGTCCGATGCAGCCGGGATAACATTTAATACAGATTCTAATGGGAGACTCATTTCCAACAAATCCATTGATGGTGCTGTATTCCAGGTGAGTGTTAAACCTAGTAATGCTGATCCTACCGCATATCTTACCCAAGCTGCAGGATGTTATCCTACTTCCGCCACCTTATTTGCCACAACTTCAGAAGGAGTTACAGCTAACTATGGCTGGACCTATACTACGGAAGGTCGTTTTTCAGGATGTGTGCCCTTGATTTATTTATTGCCCCACCACTTCAATTCTATTAGCGATGAAACCGCTTCTCAAGCCACTAATTTGATTTTGAGTTCCACCACAAAGGGCCGTATGGTTGGGTTCTTAACTAATACAGTATCACTTGACGAGAATTTACAATTTGATTTGCAATTTTTACCTACAGGGTTTACATACTCGCCCGATGAAATGGAACAGATTGTTAATGCTGTTAATACCGAAATTCAGGCAGATATAAAATCCATTGTCACTTCATATAATTCCATTTACTATTCAGGAAAATCTTTAGATAAATATGCGTACCTTTTACTTGTAGTCAATGATGTGCTCCAAAATGAACCGTTGGCACAAACTTTGCTTACAGTTTTAAAAGAAACAATTCAAATATTTATTAATAATGACCAAACCAATTACCCCTTGATGTACGATACAAAAATGGGCGGCATCACTAGCACCGCTTCTGAAACTGGCAACGCTGCTAATGACTTTGGAGCTGCGTGGTATAATGATCATCATTTCCATTATGGCTACTTTATTCATGCTGCGGCAGTTATTGCTAAGGTTGATCAACAGTTTGGAGGATCATGGGCGAATGACATTGCGTCGGATTGGATTAATGGCTTGATAAGAGATGTCTCGAATCCTTCCAGTGAAGACACTTATTTCCCGGTATTTAGAATGTTTGATTGGTTCCATGGCCATTCGTGGGCCTCGGGATTGTTTGCTAGTGCTGATGGGCAAAATGAAGAAAGTAGCAGCGAAGATTATAACTATGCGTATGGTATTAAATTATGGGGGAAAATTACCGACAATAAACCTTTGGAATCAATGGGAGATTTGATGTTACAGGTTATGAAACACTCCATGAACAATTATTTCTTATTTAGTGATGGAAATAATGTTGAACCTGCCAATTTTGTCGGTAATAAAGTCGATGGTATAATGTTTGATAATAAAATGGATTATAGCACTTACTTTGGAACTGCTGAAGCACATCCTGAGTACGTGCATGGCATTCATATGTTACCCATCACACCTGCTAGTGCAATCATAAGAGGACAAACATTTGTTAGTCAAGAATGGAATGAACAGGTTGCAACGTTTATTGATAATGTCACTGATGGATGGCTAGGAGTTCTCAGAATGAATCAAGCGTTATTTGACGCTTCCAGCTCATATAATTTCTTCAGTGACTCTCGATTCCTGTATGCAAATTTAGATAATGGACAAAGTAGATCATGGGCATTAGCTTATGCTGCAGGAGTGGCCAATAAGGGAGGCAATATTTAGGTACAAAAACTATTGCTAGATTCAATAACTTAGTCGTGGATATCCGCGCGCCTTAAGGGGGAAAATCGTCCAACTTTTGGTAAATATATAAAAATGGTATGTTGAGCCTCAAATCCACCTCACCATCAATTACTAACGTCATAGTCAAGATCTGGGTATGTTTTAATAGCCTATTTGTTTCGGGGTGAAGTACTAACAACTATAGTGTTGCAGTTGCTGATGAGTCCATTACTGCCTTCAATGATTTGAAATTGGGTAAGAAATTCCGGTTTGTCATCTATCGTTTAAATGATAAAAATAGTGAAATCATTGTTGATGAAACTTCAAACGACAGTGATTACGATACCTTTTTAAGTAAGTTGCCCGAAGATGATTGCAGATATGCTGTTTATGACTTTGAGTATGAAATTGGTGGCGGTGAAGGTAAAAGAGCCAAGATATTGTTTTTCATCTGGTCGCCAGACACCGCCTCTATCAAAAAGAAGATGATTTACGCATCGTCTAAAGATTCTTTGAGAAGGGCCTTGAATGGAATTGCTCATGAAATCCAGGGAACCGACCTGACCGAAGTTGAGTATGATGCAATCTTGGAAAAAGTCAGTAGAGGTGCTGGTTCTCATTAGATCACTAAATTAAATATACAAAAATTTTTTTGGTTATATATTAATTCTATTCAAGACGGTTCCTATTATTTACCATTCGGATTCTCCTGTTGCCTTTTGAAATACATAATCTCTGCCATGGATATTAGCAACACCTTCTTTTAAGTTACATTTCCATTTATTCTTGATCCTTTGAACTTTATCATATAAACATAACATAATGTGACCATCCTGTTCATTATCTTCATCATCAGACTTGCCGCTTTCCAAGTCATCATCCAAATCTGAATTGATATCGTCAGAGTCATTAAATAAATCGTTATCCTCTTCATCATCAGAAACCCCATCCGCACCTTTTAATTTCCGTAGTTTCTTAATAAAATGCTGACCATCTTGAGTTTCCATTGTGAATTCGATTTCTTGTGCACTTCCATCAGTCTGCGTCACTGTAGGCAACATTAATCCGTCGTTATCTTCATATTCCTCTTTGAAATTAGGCAAGGCTGGTAATTGTATCCCCAAGTCATTATTATCATTATCACCAATTAAAGTGTTATGAATAAGATTAGTATCATGAGTGGCGTTATATGACAACATTCCACCTTGACCAAGATCGTGATTGTTTATGTCATTGCCATAATGCAACTGGTTTAATTGGAAATTTATTTGATTATCCCAGGGAAACTTGGCCACTTGACTCTGGCTTAATTTCTCACACCATATCCTTTTCAAGTCTTGTAAGGTTGACTCTTCAATTCCACTGTTCTCAAAATCCTGTCTCGACTCATTAATAACTTCTTCAATAATAGTTTCGTATAATTTAGACGCTTCAATATTCGACATACTTATTCCTTATTAGATTTTCCACTCCTCGCGCAGTTTGTAAAAGATTGCTGATATATTACATTTTAGACTTAATATGGGCCATATACCCGTGATATCTCATAGACTATCACTTGTTTGAATATTTGGCGTATTTCTTAGGTATATATATTTTTTAATATTTTTATTTTTTAAAAATTCTGATTTTGAACTGTAAATGAAATAATTTATTGTTATGTGAAACTCACAAATTTTCATATAAATAAATATAATTTACACAAAAAAATATATTAATATACATCACGGCACATTTCGCTTTTCAATCACCCGACTTATCGTCTGTGCCACATTAGTTTCTTGAATATTTTGAAGAGATTCATTATTATCATATCTACTCACTTCTAACAAGGAACTGTACAAGTTGGTCAATTCCAATAACTCAACGACAGAATCAGATCTCAAATCGTAGATCAATTGTTGGAATGAGTGTGATTTGAGGACATTGATCGATAACTTATTTTCTGTCAAGAACTTTAACAAATGACGGTGAAACTGCAGACTGCTATATGGAGTATTATCAAAATCAGTAGATAAGTACCTTCGGGTATTAGTTAACCTGTATGCTATAGGATTTGACTCTCGTTTATTTTCAGAGTCATGACTGGTGTGAACTTGAGGATCAACCACATTAAGTTGTATTGGTTGAAGTTGATGAGGAGAACGATGAAGCTGGTCCTGCATTGATGGATTTTGGGATATAGACAACGATTGTGGATCCAGATTGGCAAGAGATTGAAGATGCTGACGTTTCTGTTGCGGGAAATTCATGGGCGTACCATCACTAGTATAAGTGATACCATTACCATCAATTGGTATGGATCTCGAATGATTAATCGAATCTGTAGTTAACTTGTGTGTCTTTAAATGTTCACTCAACTTTTTAGGACTGCCTTTATCGCTGGGCAACCTTGTAATAACTTTCCCACAAAAATCACAGGCTGCTATATTTGAATCGTTGGTGTCTTGGACAAACCAGGTCCATACCCAAGATTTCTTCTTTGCTCCAAACTTTTGTCCTGGCCTATTCTTACGCTCTTTTCGTTTGACAGTAGCATCTGATTCAGGAATATTAACTACAGATGTTGATATATTGTTCGACCCCAAGTCCGTGGATAACGTATTGTTTATCGATTGTACAGAATTAGCTAAATTGTTACCACTTAAGCTTCGGGCATGAGGACCTTGGCTGGAATTTGCATTCTGGTGATGAAGACTTTCTTGGGGTAAGGGTAACCTGTGTTTTAAATTAGAAAGATTTTGATTATTTTTATCCAACGAAACTCTTTGTAACTGACTTGACGTGTATGATGGGAATGCCAAAGGATTCGAGGTGTTAGAACTCACAGTGGCCTGATTTCCACTAAAATAGCTACTCATAACACTGTTTTATTTACTAGTCACTAATTTACTATGTGTAGAAAATTTCGAGGTAATTCGGTGGGCTCGGAATGAAAAGACACCACCGTTAAGGGTACTGATAACTATATTTTACGGCGACAGAAAAGACCAAAAAAACAAAGAAACATTTACACTGTACTTGACTTCATTAATGTTAATCCACTACTCAAATGATTTATTGTTTTGATAATTTTGTAGGGAAGTTCCAAAAACAGTATATCAGTCCCTGTGAAGATTTACAATTTCAATTGATTGAGTCAACATTCAGAGATTCTAACAAAAGACTGTTGTTGTGTATACAAAAGTACTTACTCTGGACTTCATATACACCCTTGGTACTTTCTGAATGGGGAGGCATAGACAGATGTTACAAAAAGTATTAACGGCTACTCAGTTCCGGTCTAATAAATAATTCACTCACTTTTAAGGGGTTTGAGATCATAATGGTAAATTTATGTCTAGGGAGAATTTGAAGTTAAATTATGGCATAATCAATAACAATATTTCTTCAAGTAAACTTGTAACAAGGCATTCTTCATAATTATTAAATTACCATGAAATTAGTAAATACTAGTACATATTGATTTATTTGACAAATACACGACATTCATTATGAAATTCGGTTAGGTCGAAATTATCTATGCGACAATTCTTATTGTCGTGCGGCTACTGATATTTTGCAGCCAGCCATGTAACTATTAATCTGCAAGTTCCTGGTATAACCTCGAATAAGTAATATTACTGCAGAGAGTCATTATTGCTAATATTTTTTATAGTAATATGCTTTGTTGGATTTGTAGTGAGAGTCTGAAATATATTTGCTTAGACTTTTAGTATTTTTCGGTGTCTGACATGACAGTTCTGGGAAATTAAAACCAGAAATAATTAAATACGATTTCCAAATTCAGTATTTTATTAGCTAATAAGAGAACTAAAACAGGTAAATGCGCCAGCTTATCTTAATCTTTGGAATCTTTGACGGTATATGTGCTATTATTCTTATAAATATCACAAATCTACTTAATAGATAAAAAAATTCAATTATAAATCTTTTCCTAGATATTCCATCCTTAATTAAATTGCAGGTTTTCCAACTACTTGTCACTCTTTAACAAACTTTAGTCATTCTTTTAAATTAATTTTTGTTCCATCTAATCAATTCAAGTGGAGTTTTATCAATGCAATTATCAAATTTAGTATTATCAAGTGTTTTATTCTCATTAATTGGCCAAGCTTTAGGAGCACCAATGGAGGATCTTAAAAAAAAAGATGATGATGATGATGCAGTCATTGTTACATTACAAACGACGGTGCATAATATCATCACCAATACTCAAATAGTCCAAGGTCTGATATCAACACTTACTAATACTATCTTCAGCACCGACATTACAACTACCACCTTGTATACTGCTACAGTTACCTCGACGGTTTTTGGTACTCCAGTGACTTTCACTACGGTTGCTCCGACACCAATTGATACGGCTAAAATCACTATTCCAACTACCAGCATACCGGAAAAAACAAGTTTTTCAGAAACAACAACCAGTTTATCGGTTACCAGCCCTTCGACAACCAATTCGCCTGCAACCAGTCCGTCTACAACTGTGTCCCCAGGTTCTCAGACTGTTCAAGGAAAGGCAGTCTCTGAAACTTCTACTTCAGTCCAAAGTGCTGTAACCACTGTAGAAACAGTCGTAACCGATACGGATACAGCTAATGCTCCTTCAATTACCAGCATTGATACTGGTTCCACTACAACTGACTCTTGGATAATTGAAAACCTCACTACTTCAGTATCATCTGGAGTATGTGTAGTAGATTATGATTATTACGTTTCCGGAGAACCAGATGAAACTGTAACATCAACCTCTACTGTGTATACAACGGTCACTAGAACTTGATTCCAAGGATTTTATTGTTCATGTTTATATAAAAATATATGTATAACTTATTCACTTAATATCACGTGATAAATATAGGGCGTGAACCCTATGACTGAGTTTTCTCAGAGAATGAAAATTTCTCTCAAGTAGTGAGATTGAAAAAATTTACAAAGTAACGTTAATCCATAATGGGTATGTCATAAGTTTTGTCGAAGTTTAGAGGGAGATCTTTCAAGTTGATCAAATTAAAATTGGGTTATATGAATTATTTTATAGACTGTTCAAGTCCGGAAACTATTATCACGAAACGTAAGATTTCATATTTTATCATACAACGTCAAATGTTCATTCAACACCATAAAGATTTAAGAATCTCCTTAAACGAAAGGAACCGTATATGAATAATTACTAACAAGTATAGTTAATATTCCAAAAACTAGAAAAACTTACTGTAAGGGTAAAGAATGCAGAAAACATACTCAGCACAAAGTTACTCAATATAAAGCTGGTAAAGCTTCCTTGTTTGCTCAAGGTAAAAGAAGATATGACCGTAAACAAAGTGGTTATGGTGGTCAAACCAAACCAGTTTTCAAAAAGAAAGCCAAGACTACCAAGAAAGTTGTTTTAAGATTGGAATGTGTCAACTGTAAAACTAAATTACAGTTATCGTTAAAGAGATGTAAACATTTTGAATTAGGTGGAAACAAGAAACAAAAAGGTCAAGCTTTACAATTTTAGTTTATATATTAAATATTTGAATATAATTATAATTATATGATTATTTGTATATCCGGTATGATTACAGAAGATAACAAGCAAGTGTTTATTTTTTATTTGACTAGAGACAACAGTTGATGCTTTCAAATATTTCTTTGCTTAAGAACTAATGGCCTTTTGTGGAGATATAAAAACGATATAAGCTGTGAGAAAATTTTCATTAAGGAAATGTTAGAACGAAAACCTATGATGAATGATTAGGCTTAATTTGAAGTTTCCAGAATGATATGCCTTTTTCGCTAACCACGATCATTATTCTGTAGATCGTTGTTTGATAGTAGTTGGGCAGATAATTGATAATGTAATTTATGCTATTTATTATTTTCTTAAAACTAGTTACTGGTCAAGATTCATATTTCCCTGAAGTTTTAATTATATTTAGACTGTAGAACGATTAAAAACAAATTAACGACTAATCAAGTATATAACCCACCCTTAGTTTCTTTATGATCAGTTTCTGAAAAGTGTAAAGTCTCATTCGCATATACACAGATTCATGATATCTATTAAAGGCATAGAAAGTTTAATAGATTGTTATTCGGGCGAATTGAATAATTATAACGACATTAACATTAAAAAAATCCAATTAAAGAAAATCAATAATGATATAATACATTTGAAGACGAGTTTATCACGATTCAAAGGTAATAAGAACTTTCAAAGCGTCAATAATAAACTAAGTGACCTTCAGTTTATCGTCGATAGAGGTTTTTATGAAGTAAAAAAGAATTCAGAGAATCAAATAGAATATTCTAGCGATACAGAAATTACTAAACATGATAAGAAGAAGACTTCACCAGAGGTTGAGTCAGATATAACTGAATTAAGGAAACGTCTACTAACAAATTCAAGTCTTCTTGACAATTCAAACACATACCATGAGACAATACAAGAAGATTTAATACATGATTTAACTAATTTGGCCACAGATTTAAAAAATGGGGCTATAAATATGTCCTACAAGTTGGTAGCTGACGAAAAGATGCTAAGTAGGACTCAGAACACTTTGGCAGCTAATGAAAAGTTTATGAACATAGTTGGAAATAATTTGAACAATTATGTAATGAACAAATCCGGAGGAACCATATCATTTTGGTTTCTAATCAAAGTTGCTGTGGGCTCAGTAGTTTTGTTTATAATAATGCTGATCATAATTAACATTTTACCAAAGATGTGATGTATATCTAAATTTTAGACATGAATGGGTATATAAAATATAAACTATCTACATAAATCTATGACCCTACGCTTTATGATGATGCCTTGGAGGGAGGATTGACAGTTGAAATTACTGAGTTAGAATCTGATAGTTGTGATAATGCTGATGCAGGACGTTCAAAAGAATATTGATATTGTGGCTGATAAGTTTGGAAATAATTTGATTGATAATTTTGAGAATGATCTTTAAAATACTGCTGATTTGTATAATTCTGTTGTTGAAACTGCCTGGGTAAATTACCACATCGATCTTTGCCAAAATTTATCTTTAAACTTTTATAATCTTGAAAAGATTTAATACCATCGATAGCCTTGATGGCATTTGAAATGTTTACAAAATTTATAAATGCACAATTTTTCTCCTGTAAGTAATTAATTTGTTCAATATCACCAAAGTTTGAAAAGTCGTGGCGTAATTTATCATGATTAAAATATTCAAAATCGACAATATTACCCACATAAATATTTCTACTGGCTCCATTGGATACTGCCAAACTTAACGCATTTGACAAGGGTCCTGAATGTTTTCCCCATCCCACTTTGATTCTTCTGTTATGAATGGTTAATCCATGCAATTGACACATGGCGAAAAACTGGGCCGCTGCAATTGGGTCAATAAACGTTATAAAGCAAACATGGCGTTCTTTTAAGAACCTAATACTTTGTAATAATCCTCCCCTGACTACATTACAAATTTCTTCAATGGAGGAGTCTTGGTGTAAGTTTCCAAGATACACTGTTCGATTCCCTAAATTGTTAGCTCCTCCAGCATGAGTTGCAATTTGTGCCGCTGCTGCACTTTGTTGAACCAAAGCCGATGAAATAAACTCCCGATCAGCTGCTGTTACTATATGTTCCATACCAGGAGCCAAACCTAAATACTGGGCGGCATTATGTTGTTGGGTTTTAGTTATGAATGCACATCTGTCCTTACCATAAAAACATTTTTTGTCCAAATATTTATTCTTAAAAGGTAAATTGGCAACACATTTCATTGCTGATAATATTGATAGGAAATGAATGAACGCTATACCCTTTTCGGGTATTATTTTAATACAATCAATTACACCAAACGGTGCCAAATCTTGTCTCAATTCTTCTTCAGTAATTACTTGTCCAGTTAAAGGATTATTCAAATTACCTAAATAAACATTACGCGTAGCCCCATCTCTTTGAATAGTTTCCAACACTGCTGGAGAAATAGGTGTATCTCTACCCCAACCAATCTTTATATCGTTACCTTTAATATTTAGCTTTTTTAATATACAATCTGAGTGAAACAAAAGTGCCAGTTGATGGTCAATAAATGAGATAAATGCACAATTTTTAGCAGGGAGAATTTTAGCGTCCTCCAAGATCCCCAGCCTAACATAATCTAACAACTCGTTGGGCTCAATGTCACTAGGGATATTTCCAAGATAAACTGTTCTGGATGGTGCAACTGAAGGACTTGCAACTGAATCTCTAAAATAGTTTAATGATGGAGGTATAAATTCGTGACTTGAGTCTTCATACGCCGCACTGATTCCATTACTACTGAGATTTGAATCATCATCACCGTAATTATCCTGACCAGACGATGATAGCGAGTCTTGAATATTTTGACCACTGTGACTTGATTCTTGATATACATTGTATGAATCGAAGTGACCACGATTACCATCAGTAAAATTCAGACTATTATTGGGTTCATAATAATACCCTTGCCCGTCAAACTGACCGCCATGATACACTTGGCCTTGATATGTTGTATCATATGCCATTTTAAAAATCCAGTGAACCCAAAAAAAAAAATGCCGTTGACAAATTAACTATGAACAGGATGAAATAAATAAACCTAAAACCAAGTTCTATATTACAGAAATCAGAAATCAGAATAACCAATTATATGAATAATGCAACACACTACCTCAATTTTTTTATGAATTTGGGTTTTTGTAGCACGATGAGGCTAAAAGTGAAAGTTTTTGTTTACCAGTTGGTTTAGAAACGTAGAAACAAGACTGATGTGAAACGAAGTAAATTTGTGATGAAATTTCTATTTTTGTCGCGGTCCTATTTTAAAGCGTGATGAGATGCTTATGACAAGATTGCTACTAAAAAGATATTGTCAGTTTCACTGGATTATTTATTTAACGTACCAAATATTGGTTTATTATAAATAGGGTAAAGTTGTTTAAGGTGAAAACTTATGTTGATTGAGGTTCTTATATTTAGTAACAGAAAACACAAGGCGACATGTTACATTTAGATTTCATCATCATCATCATCATCTTCATCCTCATCCTCATCTTTCTCACCATCCTCACCCTCCTCGTTATCATCATTCAAGCCATCAAAGTCGTCTTCTATATTTTCATCTTGATCCAGAGACTCATCACTAATTTCTGTTTCATCTTCTTTTTTTCCAAGGATCTGATCTACCAATTCTTTATCTGTAATTTTATAATCTTCATTCGAAGCGTCAGTTTCTACTTCAGTTTCTGACTCCTTTTCTACCTCGGATTCCACCTCAGTTTCTGGTTCGACTTCTTGTTCGTTATCCAGTTCAGTTTCTAATTCAGTTTCAGGTTCGATGGTATCGTTTTCTTTTTTAACTTTACTTTCTTTCTTAGCTTTATTTAATCGCTTTAGCCTCTTTTTTGGTGCCTTGGACTGAAGTTTCCTCTTTGATGGAACGTACACATCGTCTAGTTTATCAGGCAATTTATCCTTATCTATCCTAATCTTATTCAAATTGTTCTTATCATTTTCTTCAAACACCTCATTAAAATGTTCTATCTTTGTAGCTGCTGGCATCAACTCGACAATCTTTCGTTTCTTCGTATATAAAATCTGAGTGAATTTATTCTGTATATCTTGAATTATTAATTCATGATTTTTGATATTCTCAGATATCCCAGCCTTATACTTATCTCGTTGCTCCCTTATACTATCGTACTCACTCTTCATCTGATTGTACGCATTGGAAATTTCAACATTTGTATCTACAAGCTGTTTAATCCAGTCAAAGAGGTTAGTGGATACGTCAATTTCAGTCAATTTGAATTCCCCCAATACTTTAGATAATTTTCCAGGAGTTCGTATCTCTATAGTAATAAAATTATTAATTGTATCATAATTATCAATCAACTCGCCATCATCATAATATTCGGCAGCATTGATAAACTTGGCTACCAAGATCATTGATTCAAAACGTGTAAAGTTATCTAAAGGTAACAATTTTCCAATTTTCTCATCCCATTCCTTATCATTATCATCACTATTTGTTTTTATGGCTGTAAAGTCTTTGAGTTCTATGGCATAAGTCCCCTCCGGAAGGATACCTGTAATAGATCTACCGTTATTCAATGAATTGATCCCTAAAGGGAGAAATGTCTGTTTGATAAGAGATTTATCTGGGGTTTCTACCGTTAAGGGTATTGAGAGAATGTTATCAAACATTGCGCATACTATTGCTATAGATACTGCCATTTGAAACAACAAGTCACTGACACGTATATTTGGCGATTTCAATTTATTACCTAATAAAATGGAGTCCATCCACAATAAATTAATGCTAAATTTTCTTCGTTAGTGGCGGTGGATATCAATTCTCGAACTGCTGCCTCCTCATTCAACCCATTGTACCTCAATTTATCTTGAACTTTCTGCACAGCCTGTCCAGCTTCACTTATATCCTGATCTGAATCTTTGAAGAGTTCTCCTTCTACTTGTAATCGTGCTTTACGCAATGGCGATAAACTCCAGGAATATAAAGGATCGTATCGCAATATCTCTAATATGCTCTTTATATGGTCCTGATTTTGTCTCAACACTCTTAAGGTATGTTGGCAATTCTCTCGAAAGATTCCTTCAACACCGGTAATCCCTAAGCCATCAACCAAATCTCGAGTCAATCTGAATGGTACAGTTTCGGGTATTGGTAATCTTGTTCCTTGATCAAAGGCGACTCCTAGATCGATATGAATCGGTTCTCCAGTTAATTCATCAATGAGAATATTGTTACAATGCCTATCACCTAGTCCTAATATATACCCTACTATTGATGAGGCTGCTAATCCTCGTGAGTATTTTAATTTACTTGAAAACCAATCATTGGGCTGGAGAAACGTATCAAAGAAAAATAATCTTAGGACAGGATGGATTTGATGAGTTATTTTTTTATAAACCTTGATGCGTTCATCTCTATTATTATTTTGACATTGTTTCATTAGTTCCTTGGCTTTATCGATCTTCATGGAATCCTTACTATGATATGGCTTTATAATATCTATCAAAGCCGTGGAATTAGCAACAAACTCAATTATCCCACTTTTAGGTCCTATCGGAACTATCTGATAGGTACGAACATTCAAATTACGAGATCGGGTTTCTTTGTCTTTAATAAAAAACAAATTCACTTTTTCGAATACTTGTTCCATAATAGAATCTTGTCGTAAATCATCAGTCCCATACTTAAACAATACTTTTTGTTGGGTTCCATTACTTAAATTGAAGCTAACGATTTTTGGAAGACTTAATCCACTGCTGGCTATTGTTATCATTGGCTCAATAGATAAAAGGAGTGGTTGGGACCTTAACGAACTTGTTGATGACGGTGGAATTTTCAGAATAGGGGAAGGAATAGCTGGTAAATTATTAACCCAATAATCTAGTTCTTTAACCTTATTTACATTAATGAATCTGCCTTTTTGTTTATATTTTGAAAGTGATAAACATTCCTGACAAAATAACTTTATAGGATTAAACACTTGTAGCAAATATGTCAGATTGGATCCCAGGGCTAATGATTGTATAAGTTTATCAGCAGCTTTAACTTTAGAAATCATCAACATATTGTTATCATCCACATACATTGAGTTGAACAGTAATGAGAATAAAGGATATAGGGAGAGATACGGATGATCAATACAAACTCTTTTTATGATCTTTGCTAAGATTTCTTGAAATGAATTGGATTCTTCCAAAAGTCTTGAAATCAATTGTGGTATCCATCCTGTTAACTTATGAGATGGTACTGATTCCAAAATTTCGTCAATCACTTTGTTCAACTCATCTTTATTAGGATCTTCTAACCACAATGAAAAAAATTTATCCACACTATCATCAGTTTCGCTCTTTAAATAATATTCTGTAGCTCTATTAATAAAATGCACTTTATTATGTTTCAACTCTTCATAATACTCCAATTCATTTTGATATTGTCCCTTTAACTTAGCATAATATTTCTGTACTTGTTTCTTTTCTTCGCTCTGAACCGATACTTTTGAATAATGGTCTTTGATATCATCCAATTCTTTCCGTTTAGCTTTATATTGCGTTTCTATCTTATTAAGCTGTAGATCTAATTCATTGGCCTTACCTTGTTTCTCACAAAACTGGCCAAGTTCATAATAAATCTGGGATCTAAGAGGATCCTCATTGACGTTATGAGTTTCATCAATGGATATAACATACTTTTCCATTATCTGATTAGGCAATTCTTGTCTTGAGTCAGCTAGCCACCCTACTAAAATTGAATTAATCAAGTTAGTCGTGGGGTTCAGTGTACCTTTAACGGTTTTCATCATATCAATTGCCATACTGAAATGGTTTTGTTTCCAAAGTGTCTTAGCTGTTTGAAACTTTGATAATTGTTCAAGCTGATCTTTCATAGCTATAGTTTGATTGGTTAGTCTATCTATGAGAAATATCGAATTTATCATTTTCTGTTGTTGATTATCTTTAATTGCCAAATCATTATAAGTCATCAAGTACCGAATGGCTCGAGATATGTAAAACTCTTTATTAGTGTCATTTGTGAGCGACATTGTTTGTAATGCTATACTTTGGGCCAAAAGCGTATTTTCAATTTTATTAAAAGGAATCTTATCAAATAATATATCTTGGGCCTCCAAAGTTCCCGTCATGGGATTTGGTGGTATGGTTTGTCGCAAACGACAAACATTAAACACAGATTGATAGTAGTCTTGCGCTAATTCATGAAACTTTTTGGGGTTATCACGCTTCTTTAACGTGGTTTTAACTCTCATCAAATCATCAAATAAACTATCATAAGGTTCGTAGTTAGATATGGCTTTTAGAGCATTATAGATAAACTCATTACAAGTTGACGGTGTGATAGTAGGTAAATCCCAATTACTTAATTTCCATGACCATTCATGAATATCATCATTACCTCCAATCATAGATGCCAATCCATTTAACCCATCCTGCAACATCCCAGACACTAAACTAGTTCTGTCAACTGTATGACCAAATAATACATTAGAATTGAACTCCCCAAGAAGATATTGACTTTTTTCTGACGATTGACTATTCTTGAAGATGGATTTCATAGCATATTCCAAGGTAGTTTCTTGGGGGAGCCCTCTAATAAGGTCCTCTGCATATATAGATTCAAATATATCGGTGACATAATCGTATTGATACCAATTTGGATTACCAATTTGGGATTCTTCTAATAATAAAAGACTAGTCTCAAAGTAATTAAATCTACAAGCTATTTCACAAACTTTATTCATATTAATTTTGGAATAAACGTCTCTAAATATCGAACCTTTGAGTGTTCTTAGTAATAATATACTCTTGAGGAATACCTCAGTCGTCTGTTTATTAGTAATCGTCTGATTAAAGAAATTCTCAATCAAAGTCACTATAACATTGTACTTGGTGGGACACGTTTCTAGAAAATATATGACTATATAAGGAAACGCTTTTAAGGAGAATTGAGGGACCTGAATTCCAAATTGTTTGATTATTGGGAGGACTGGGTTTCCTTTCACCAAACACAATTCATTGAGTAAGGAATGACATTCATGTTGAATGTTCAGCATTAATTTACCACTGGCTGAAAAGTATCGCTGATAATTATTGCTAAACAATAAAATCTCGTCATTATTGAATTTTTCATAATCCTTGGTTTGATTTATTATAAAACCCATTGTGATATCTGCTAAACTGGAGATTTTAGAGTTATCATCATGTCTAAATTGATTAATAATACTAACAATCTCTTCAAGGACATCACTCAATACTCTTATATCTTTAAATTCCGATAATTGCACATAATTATCGGTGATTTCCAAGCCATTATCAAAATAATCTTGTGCTATTAAATTAGTTGCCCATATCTTTGTTTGTAAAGGATAATCCTCCATATCAGTAACCATTAAAGCTTCGACCAATTCCTTATCATGTTCGATAAGTGTATTGGTATTGTAAACAAATGAAATAAGCCTAATGATAATTTCAAAGGACCCGTTATTGACAAATTTGGAAATCTCATGAATCTTGATTTTGGTACAAGGACTGCTATGGCCCAAAAGTGATTTACACACCACTCGAAAAAAAGCAGCATTACTAGAATCATAAGCTATTATATCCTTAATGAGTCTTTGATTACATTCCTTTTCATCTAATAAATTGTATAATGTATAAGCAATGAGCTTATCAGTTTCAATATTCGATCCCCACTTTTCAATCCACTGACGAATACTAAAAAGAGTTAATATCCCAATCCTTTCAGGGAAGTTCACCGATAAAATTTTGCTATTAACAAGATTAATCAACGGGATATTACAGAGATTTTGTTTCCCAAACGTCATCACCATAAATATCTTTCTTAGAATGGTTCTTTTTTGAGTATTTGTGAAACAATTATCCAAATCAATAGTTAATCTCTTGATCATAAAATAAACACGGGACGTGGTCCAATAATTAGTCACATAGTATTTATTTATTAAGGAAGTCATCAATTTAAACCCGGTTGAAAATGATAAACTTAAAGGAAATGGATTTTCTAATGTTTCAAAACTATAATCTATGTCCATAGATTTGGTAATTGATATGGAATCCGATACGTCTAATAATCTTAAACACTCTAAAATTAAGTTATCCAATTGTACTTGTCGTTGTTCCTTAAACGAGTCCTTAAGCAATGTTTTAAATACATCGTCTATTTCATGACGCATTCCATTAGCGGTATATGCCAACGGTATAGCCAAAGAAATAGCATCCACCAACTGGTGCCTGTCAAACAGCTCAATAAAACTAAAATCTGGTTGATTATAAGATGAAACTACAGCAATCAACTCCACTGCATAGTATTCGTAAAATTTACTGTCGGTATCGAATCCAAGTAATTCATATGGAAACTTTAAAAAATTATGATGATGTATCCACCAGGATTGTAAAACGTCAAGTTTAGAATTATCAAAAATATTATTAAAATTAACCTTCCAAAATTCACTTATACGGGTAAAACTTTTGTTGATCCAGTCCAAATATCCCAAGGACCCTAATTCTAATAAATTGAATATGACTGAATTGACAATTCGTAAGTTCATTGTTGTCAAGGACCCTAATATTATACAATACTCTATAATCTGCTCTTTGGATTCAAGGTTATATAATCTTATAAGACCCTTATAGAACTCGAATTGGGTTTTGGAGGAGATATTTACCATGAAATCATTAATGGCAGGAATCAATCTTATTCTAACATCAGATGTAACATATTCAAAATAATCCATGAATCGATCATAATATGGTTTAATGTCTTGTTTCATCAAATGTAATAACATTTGTAAATACCACACACTCGAATACGTGGTTAGAATGAGTTTTTTATCGCCTACCATTATTATCCAATTGATCATGTCAGAAACATCGTCAACTTGATACGACATTATAACTTTACAAACTACAAGTATTATTAGTTCATTCCGTTCATATAAGGAATTACTCAATGGTCCTAACCCAAGAATATATATAAGCTCTTTATTGCACTTAACGTCATGTTGGAGTATCTTGTATAAGCCATAGACAACCTCATCTTGATCCAAACTCTTGAACCAGTCGCTAAGTTTATTCTTCAAGCAATTATAATCAAGTTCAAAAAGTTTTATTAAACAATACACCTTTTCATCAATATCAACCCTATCGAGCTCATCAGCGGTTAATAACGATTGAACTTTGTTTTGAGTAAACTCTTCGTCAAGGTAACTGCCTGAAGATGACTCCTTTATAAATACCTCGGGGTTAAAATATCTCAGAGGGATTATGGCTGATACATCAGCTATCGCCAAAACTTTAGTTAAAGTAGAACCATCTATGAGTTTCGGCATTTCACATTTTAAATCAATACCAAGGTTTACCATAAGCATATTGAACTTGGTGATGTCAACAGGATCAGTTAAGGAATCCATTACTACCATGAATTTGGATCTGAAATTATCAAATTCAAAGAATTTTAAAAATTTACATTTTAATGGTACTGGAAGGGATTCTGCAACAAACCTTGACGACAAAAAATCTAAGAGATGATTAAAACCCTTCATTAAACCAAATGAAACCATATACTTTTCCTGTTCTAGAAGTTCTCCGTCTGTAAAGTCCAAAGAAAACTCCATCCATTCTTTAGTTTGTAACCATTGTATAAAATTAGGAAACAATTCAATACCGCTACCAAAGGTTTTCCCTGTAAACACTTGATCCCATTTGGATTCGATCCAGTGAATAATCTTCTCTCTTACATTAATATCCCTCCCTAATATCGCCAATAAGTTGATTATGGCGACACACGCTTTCATGCCTGGATTATTCAATTTGGCGGGGCCCGAGATATCGGGTAAATCAATAATACTTTGAACCGACGTGGTTAATAAATTATCCTGATTAATGGCCAAGTTTTGTCTTTGAATGATTTGTACAATTTTGTATAGTAAAATCGATGAGATGTCACATAAATCCGTTGATTTTAATAAAGGAAGGGTAATTTTCAAAATATGGATTACTTGGTCAGAGCTTATACAAATTTCACTGGGAAACCTCAACATGTTCGTGAGTAAGGAGTTGATGACAATTAAATTCCAACGGATTAATGCTGGGTCATTCAGGGAAGTTAATATAACATTTAAATACGAATCTAATAAGGTGGAACCGGCCAAAGATGGATCAGAATCAAGTGTAATGAGTGGAGCCAATTCTAATTGAAACGTTAACAATTGAAGTCCTATTATTCGTTGTTTAGTTGATAAGTTAAAGTTGTTTATAAATTCAAGAAAACAAGAATGATCAACAAAGAAAGCCATCTTTCTTCTTTTTTGGACTCTTTCTTCCTCTGAACTACTTACTTGGGCACTTAAACAATTTCCACGTAAACTGAAAAATGACCTTAAGAGTTTAGAAATCCCTTGCACTAATAACCACAAGGGATCCAGCTTTTTATAATAAACTGACGCTAACCTAAACCAATCAAACTTGTGATTATAAGTTTCAACTATTCCTATATGATTGACTGAAATTAGTTTGGTTTGAACGAGATTATTTATAATTGTATCCAAGAATAATGATATATGGTTTATTACATCATAGTTCCCACCTGAAGTCTCCGTAGATACTGTGCTGATATTTTGGAGATATGTATGGACCATATCTAAATTCAAAAATATAACAATTTGATCATTTAAGCTTATAATATTATTAAAGTTATAGGAAATTCTGGTTAAAATGACAAATGTCATCTTTATCAAATCATCAACGACTGTAAAATCTCGGCATGCAAATACCATTATTAGCCTATTACTTAATTTTAACAACGTATTAATTATTCTACTATCAGAACACGACTCAAATAGTCGTAATTTGCGTACCAACGCCTTATAATCTGAATAATATATTGCCAAATAATTAATGGAATTATTATAAATCAACGTCCCTAGACAGTTCATCACTTCGTTATCATATGTGGTATTTCCAAGACTATTGCTCAAGAATAAAAATATCTGGCTCCAGTTTTCAGAATTCAAGTGATCTTTAATATACTGCTGACAAAGGATGATGTCTATAGATTTTAGAAAATCAATGAACACATTTGCATCACAATTATCTATCATGAAAATGACATGGTTAATAAACGAAGTCGCTTTAGGGTGTTTACTAATCACAGTCTCGATAATTGTCCTTATACAATAGCTAGCTCGCTTTCTTCTATTACTTTTATCAGATTTCTCATTTGAAATTAAGCGTAGAGTTATTTTGATAAGATCATTGTATTCTTTAAAAGCAAGTGATTTAAAAGATACCTGTGTTAGTAGATCTATACCTTCATTTTTCTCTTTGGCTTTCGTGCTTTGTAGTAGTGTTTGTATATCTACAATATTCATACACTGTCGCACCGCGTACTGTGGTACACTTTGCACGCGGTAGTAGAAAGCAGTACGTATAGTACCAGTTTATAATGACGTTCGGTTTAGTATGCTCTTCTCATGTCAATATTAAATTCATAGTTATTGAATAACCGTACTGTAACACAGCATCAGACATAAATATTATTTCTTACTTGAAAAAGTTTAAGTTTAATTTTGAAATTATATTGATACATACGAAGTATAATAGACAGATATGAACTGTAACTCCAAAGATCTACAGAAACGTAATTATTGATTAGATTAAGCGAAATAGTTATGCATTGATTGTTTCGCTTGGATTGCGGACATTATTATTTATAGTGTCTTTTTGCAACCAAAAGAGTCTATTGTAAAGTCCAAATCGAGTAATTTTCAGACACATCTTAAAACATCCATTATGATATATATTTACCAGAACATCTGTCAGTAAATACAAGAAGTACAAATGAACTACGAAATCACCGATATTAATTATTGTCGTTGTAAATCATGTTATTACAAAAATCGTTATTTTAATATATTCATTACCACAAGTATTGTCTCTATGGTATTACCATTTTTATGGGTCATACCATTAGGTTACAATTTGTATGGTCAATACTTATTCTACAAATCTCAAAATAGTAATAATATCGAGTATCATGATGACAATTGGCAAAAGATGAAGGATTATTTAGGATATTTGGTCATGGGGATTATAATTTATTTTATTTTATTGTCATTCGTCATTTTGCCAATAATTTTACCAATGAATAAACCATTGTAACGGTGTGTATGAATGTATAAAGAATATATAATTTGAAAGAATCTTGATTAAAGTAGTAATGGTACTATGAAATTGACTCCGATATGACTCCGGTAGCGACTCTGAGCGACTCTGATTTTTCGCAGACCATAGCCAATTCATACTAACCACATGTTGAAACAAGTAAGATTTAATTCAACCTCATCATTACTTAGGACTCCTCTCTACGAAAGTCATGTAAAGTACAATGCCAAGTTTGTGCCATATGCAGGGTTTGAAATGCCCATTTTATATAAAGGGTTATCCCATATTGATTCTCATAAATGGGTGAGATCTAAATGTGGATTATTTGATGTAAGTCATATGTTGCAGCACACTTTCAAAGGACCAGGAAGCGTGGGATTTTTACAGAAAGTTACTCCAATTGACTTGTCCGCATTAGCTAATAATTCTTCCAGTCTAAGTGTGTTATTGAACGAACAAGGAGGAATTATTGATGATTGTATCATAACTAAAATTAATAGCAATGAATATTATATGGTAACCAATGCTGGGTGTAGAGAAAAGGATATTCAGTTCATGGAAAAATATATGAGTCACTTCAGTGATTTGGAATATTCTAATTTTGAAGGGACGTTACTAGCCATTCAAGGACCAAAGGCCAGTCAAATCTTTAGCAAGTATGTAAATTCTGACTTGGACCAACTCAAATTCGGAAACATCTTAAGAACCGATATCAAATCAATAATTTCATCGGAGATTCAAATTTCCAGAACAGGATATACAGGAGAAGATGGATTTGAATTAAGTATACCTTCAAGTACTCCCAAAGAAATTCAACAAAGTAATGAATTCTTTCAAACATTGATTGATGAACATTCAGATACAGTTCAACCAATTGGATTGGCAGCGAGGGACTCTTTGAGACTAGAGGCAGGAATGTGTCTTTATGGAAATGAGTTGAATGAAACAATTACTCCCGTGGAAGCATCATTAGCGTGGTTAATTCCTAAAACCAGAAGATCAATTGATGATAAAAACCTGAGATTCAATGGTTATGATAGAATTGTTGGCCAAATCAATGATAAAAGTTCAGTTTCAACTAGAAGAATTGGAATAACGTCCCAAGGACCTGCGCCCCGAACTGGAACCAAAGTTCTTAATCCATCAAATGGTGAGGTTATTGGATATGTAACGTCAGGACTACTATCACCCAGTTTAGGTTATAACATAGGCCAAGCTTACATTGATAAAGCATTCAAGATTGGATCAAATGTGAATCTTGAAGTACGGGGAAAGATCAGAGAAGGTAGAGTAGCCAAGTTACCGTTCGCTGAAACCAATTTCTTCAAATAAGTTTAAAAATCGCCGTATAAATATAAACTCGCTCCAAACTCTGCTCATTTCTATTGTCAATAATTAGAAAATCAAACTTTTGAAAATTCATCCAATCATCGAAATGCCCGAAGATCAGAATCACAGAAATTACGACCTGTATGAATGAGACTGTATACAATTAAGGTATATTTGAAAAAGAGTAATATACAAGTTCTCCAAAGCCCATAAACCACTACGGTAGTTACGCCAAAAAGTTTGTCGACTGCTAAAGTTACCTACCGTAAGGTGTTTGGATCCACCTCTGATTTTTTAAAACGCTTGTAGATGACGTACGTCTTATCTTTTCCAATCTCCATGCATCCATGCGTAGATTAATCTGATAATTCCACATTTCGTAAAAAATATTTCTTTTTCATTGCCGTTTACAGCTGCTATTGGTCAACTACGCAGTGGACATGAAAAATTTGCATTTATTGAGTTTGGCACTCCAGGTTTGCTATAAATTCATATAGTGAGCTATTTTTCTTACTTTCTTTAGTCAATTGGGGGATTAAACAAAGACTAAGGTTTTCTTAAATGAGGTCTCTTTATATTTTATTAAGTGTTTTTTTACTCAGTTTAGTGAGTGCTGAAACTCACGTGTGGAATTACACGGCTACATATTTGAACGCTAATCCTGATGGAGTGTTTGAAAGAAGAGTTGTTGGATTCGATAATGAGTGGCCTTTACCTACATTAAGAGTTAAGAAAGGTGATCGAGTTAATTTGTATTTAACTAATGGATTACATGATGCTAATACAACGTTACATTTCCACGGTATGTTTTTACCAGGACAAAATCAAATGGATGGTCCAGAAATGATCACCCAATGTCCAATTCCTCCTGGAGAAACGTTTTTATATAACTTTACTGTTGCTAACCAAACTGGTACTTATTGGTACCATTCTCATACCGCGGGTCAATATGGTGATGGTATGAGAGGTGTATTTATTATTGAAGATGACGATTTCCCTTATGAATACGATGAAGAAGTTGTTCTTACTTTAAGTGAATGGTACCATGACCAAAGTAAATCGTTGATCAAATCTTTTTTGAACAGATACAATCCAACTGGTGCTGAACCCATTCCTCAAAACTTTTTACTTAATGATACTAGAAATAATTCCTGGCACGTACAACCCAATACCACGTATTTGCTTCGTATTGTCAATATTGGTGGATTTGTATCGCAATATCTTTATATGGAAGATCATGAATTTGAAATTGTGGAGGTGGATGGAATATATGTTGAGAAGAATACTACTGATTTATTGTATATCACTGTTGCTCAACGTTATTCGGTATTACTTCGAACCAAACCTACTGCTGACAAGAATTATGCCCTTATGCATAAGGCCGATGATACCATGTTGGATACGGTCCCGGCAGATTTGGAGTTGAATGGTACAACATATGTCATGTATGATGAGGATGCTAAGAAACCCGAGCAATATTACATTGATGATCTTAGTGCTCGTTTTGATGATTTCTATTTACGTCCTTTATCGAATACGACCTTGCTTCCTGATGCTGATTATACCATCACTATTGATGTTATCATGGACAATTTGGGTAATGGTGTTAATTATGCTTTCTTCAATAACATTTCTTTCACGCCTCCCAAGGTGCCTACTTTATTAACTGTGTTATCGGCTGGTTCTAGTGCTGGAAACGTTTCTGTTTATGGTTCTAATACTCATACGTTTGTGTTGCAAGAAGATGATGTTGTTGACATTGTATTGAATAACTTGGATACTGGTACTCATCCCTTCCACTTGCATGGACACGCGTTCCAAGTTCTTAGTAGAGCCCCTGCAGTTGATGATTCAGACCCTCCTGTTAATTTCGATCCTGACCATCATGAAGATTTCCCTGAATTTCCAATGATGAGAGATACACTTTATGTCAATCCGCAATCTCACTTTGTCATTAGATTCAAGGCTAATAATCCAGGTGTGTGGTATTTCCATTGCCACATTGAATGGCATTTGGAACAAGGATTGGCTCTTCAATTGATAGAGGCTCCTGAAGCCATTGTCGCTGATCCCGAACAGCAAATCACCGATTACCATAAAGATATCTGTAAGAAAGTTGGTGTTGACTGGGAAGGTAATGCTGCTGGTAATAAGAAGGATTTCTTTGATTTGAGAGGTGAAAATGTTCAACAAAAGCGTTTACCTGCTGGTTTCACCGCCAGAGGTATTGTTGCTTTAGTGTTCTCTTGTATTGCTGCCGTCTTGGGATTAATTGCGATTGCCTTTTATGGAATGGCCGATATTAAGAATATCGAACAAAATGTCGCTAAGGACTTGGACGTTAACTTTAAAGACGAAGAAGATGATCTCGAAGAAACTTCTCGTGACGATGAAGCTTCCTCTTCATTAATTGCAAATAGCAGAAGAGATTGATAATGTTTAATTTTAATTTTAGTTGATTTGATTTACCAACTTAAAAGTACATTTGGTTAAGAATGTGTGTTTTGTTGAAATATTGTGCTTTTAAGATGTTATGATGGTTTATCAAGATATAATTCCCCCTAATTATGGCTCGACTCAATATATAACCCCGTTAAAACGTTTCTACGTAATCAATATCGCTCTTGATTCTCGCCCTAGATTGGCCCCAGACTGTCGCGGTGTATTGGTCTATTGTCGTATATCAATGTTTGAAGCGGTGTATATATCAGACATAAACAAAACTTTGATATACGAATACCTTATAAATCTACGGTCCCCAAGCTTTAACTCACTTGTAAGTGTTATCAATCAGAAATGGGATTTTGTAATTGAAATCAACCCTCATTATTCCGTGTATTTATATGAGACATCCAATGTCATTATTTATACATTAACATCATCCAACATCAATCCGGTTCTCCCATTTGCATTTATAAATAGATTACTTGAAGTTATACATGACTATTTTGGTACCCCCTTGGCGATCACTAAAATCGACGCCAATAATGATACTTTGACATTATTGATAAATCAAATGTTGGATGGTGGCATACCCAATATTACTGATTTCAACAAATTAAGGGATTTGGTACCATTCAAGAGTTTTTTATCATCGATATTAAGTAAGACAAACGATTTTACTAGACCTTCAAAGTTACCAAAACCAGTTACTACTAATACCGCAGTACCGTGGCGAGCTTCTAATGTTAAACATACAAATAATGAAATGTATGTGGATATATTCGAAACGATTAATATAATATTGAAATCATCGTCTAACAAAGTACCATTGAAACAATTTGATTCTGCGTATTATTCTAATATGCCCTCGGCTTCATCTAAAAGTTTAATTCCGGTTACTGGCAATATACAAGGCAAAGTCGTATTCACCAGCCATTTAAGCGGAACACCCACCTTGCAAATAAACGTCAGTAATCCCTTGGATAATCCCCGCTATCATAAATGCATTGAACTATCGAATTTTCGTAAAAATCAATGTTTAACATTTATACCACCCGACGGAAAATTTGATTTGGTGTCATATTCAGTAGACCTCAATGCTTTTAATCGGAGCCAGCAATTATCAATGTTGGGCCAAGTGAATATTGATTATAATTACGGATTAGGGGCTAATAAGAATGAGTTTGAAATCAAATTGTATATACCCATAAAAACTGGAGTTGCCAAGATTGAAAATTTAAAATTAGAAATTGATTGTAACATTGCAAATATTGTCAATATCAAATCCAGTAGAGTAACTCATGGTGATTTTCAATATAAAGGTGATAGCAAGGCTGAATGGAATTTGCGGACTCTTTCTACAGGAATAAATCCTATTTTATATGGAGCCATAATTACCGAAGATATTGAACTGGAGGATCATTCTGTAGAAAATCTGACGGCCAGTGCCGTAAATGTCAATATTTTAAAACCCAGTTTAATAAAATTAAACTATACCAATAAAGGATGCGTACCCAGCGGATTAAAAGTCGACAGTTTAAAAATTATCAACTTCCAAGGATTAAGTAATAACATTAAACCCTATAAAGGCGTTAAGTACATTACAGAAACCGGCGATTTCAGCATACGTAGTTAAAATCAAATAAATTTTATATTTTTACAGTTATACAATCATCATCAACTAGGTTCAGTCATGAGATCCTAAAAGTTAATACAATTCTAAAAAAAGTTTAGTCTTTCTTACTTTTCAATTTCTTTTTATTAGCTTCTTTTATCAAAACATTTGCTATAAACGAAACAACGCCAACTCCGCCAATTATCAATAAAACTAAGGGGATCGTAATGGCATATTGTCTGGGTAAAAACAACTTATTGATATCACTGGATTCATCAACAAATGGTAGGACAAACACCCAAATCGTATAATAACCAAAAACCGCTGTTGCAACTCCAAGCATGGATAATCCCACTAATTGATCAAACTGGGTGTTAGTACTTTCTTTATGATGGTTAATATAAACATACCATTACGTGTACACTAATGAGCGCGATCGCGAATCGCACTATGGTACGAGTGCTACCACCGAGTGGTGCGAAAACGACGTAATGTTTAGTAAAATCAAGAAACCAATTTCGTTAAACTCAGTGACACATGTAATCAACAAGAACAAAGACGACCTATCACCACAATTGTCGTCAAAGGATTTAAATATAGCGATGGTTCTGCAGTATGGGTTACCGCAAAATTCTATTGCAGCTATAGCTTTTGATCCCGTGCAATCATTACTTGCAATTTCAACAATTAACCACGAAATTAGAGTGTTTGGGCAAAACACCGTAGAAGTCGTATTTGAATTTAATTCTTCGACTCCAATTGTATTTTTGAAGTTCATCAAGGGGGTTTATCTTGTAGCTATACTGGCCAATTCTAGTATTACCATTTTATCATTGCACAGTAAAAAGATACTTGCTACATTATCACCACATGGTTCAGTGAGTTGTGTAGCACTGGACCCAGCACTAGATTGGTTGATTCTTGGCTTAAATAACGGGTCACTTCTGTTTCTTGATGTCGATAGGTTAAATATGGCGCCTCTACGAATTGATAATCTTCAAAAAAGAATTTTACCTAAAGAGAAGTTATCACCAGTTTTAAGTATAGAATGGCATCCCAGGGATGTAGGAACGATTTTAATCACCTATAGTCATTGTTCGATTTTATATTCGTTAGCTACAGGTGAAATTAAGAATTCATTTGTGTATGTAATTCCCAAGCTTGCTAGGAGTTTTGAATGGGCTTTAAGCGTGTCTAACAATGGAAAACGTAAGATTTTTAGTAGTCCTAAAGAAGTTATATCGGAGATGGTTGAATCACATTTCCACCCCAATGGACTTCATGTGGTCACCGTCCATAAAGATAACTCTTTAGTATTCTGGGATTGTGCCTCAGGGACAATTTTAGAAGCAAGAGGAATATTTGATTTGAACTTACACAAACCAGGCCCGTCATTGACCCAAAATGAAGACAACTATTTCCCGATTCAGAGCGTATCATGGATATGTGGCAAGGATCCCGAAGAAACCAAATTAATCATAGTCGGAGGATTTGCCGATAAATTGAATATGATTTATATTTTAGATTTCGGGCTTACTTTGAAATATTCATTGACATCTCATGACAAACAAGGTGAATTTTATTCTCATCCCACAAATGGCCAAAAGAACTTGGTGATTCCCTTTTATGTAAATAAAACTTCGGAAACGGAATATTTACTGGATATTTACCCTCTTGCCCACGATGGGTTGCCATACTTCAATGCGGGACATAATCCGGGTTATTTACTTTTAAAGTCCAATATCAACAACATTTATATTTCTCCCTTGAATGACGTTTTGATTGATTTGGGCAAGGTGTTGTTGCCACCTTCAATTGCTTTCGTACACCCTCCAGTGACGTTTTGCAATGTGGAATCTATTAGAAGAATCGATTGGTATGGGGTCCAGTCCAGCAGAATTTCATCTGGAGTTCAAGCCAAAACTGAACTACTTCTCAAGGGAGGTGCTGCCGTTAATGAAAATCGTCTCAGGACTATTGGTAGTAATGAGGCGTACCGTAAGGTCTTAATCACAGGCCATGAGACGGGAATAGTGAGATTATTAGATATCACCCGGGGAGAAGTAGGAGAACAAGAAGGATTGATTCAAATTAGTGTTAAAGAAACCCTTGTGTGTAATAATGCTAGCGACTTATATATAAGTCACGTGTCGTGTGCTTTTGAAGACCAGCATTTGATTATAGGCTTAGGTAACGGAAATGTAGTTTTGTGCAAGTTTGGCAGATTGAATCTCGGCAAAACTCCCAACCCTCCAACGTATGATGACTGTCCTATTCAACATAGAAACGGCGACGTCAAGCTTATTGATATCAGAACAAGAATAAGAGGATCATTTGCGTCCAGTTCTACATTTTTACCTACTCATTTATTACAACTTCCTGAGGCCAATGACATTACTGGCTTGAAAGTTTGCGATGTTGGCTTTATGGCAATTGCTTATAAGACAGGAAAAGTAGTTGTTTGTGATGTGGGACGAGGACCGGCTATAATTTATAATATTGATTCGATAAGTTCATTGGTTCCAACGGCCTCTCCAGGCTGTTATATAACTTCGTTGGAGTTTGCTATATTGGAATACGGCCAAGAGGGCTTTTCTTCGATTTTATTAATTGCTGGGACTAACGAAGGAGGCAATGTGTTGTATTTCAAAATTATACCGCAGGCCAATGGAGGATTCCAAGTGGTGTTTGCTGATAAGGCAATCAAATTGATTCACAGGCCCAATCAAGGTTCATGTATTAGGCGAATTATTCCTGTAAGTATCAAAGGTCAATTAGCCACTCCAAGTCAAGAGGTTTTCCACAAGTTAAGTCAAGGCATCTTGATACCGGGTTATATAATTGTATGTTCCGACAAAGATACCCGGGTTTTGAAGTCCCCTAAACAAAAGATTTCTCATCAGGTGATTGATGATTATTGTAATGATAGTGGAATAGTTAATGTGGGACGGGAAGGAATCATTTTGGCGACAGTGTTAACATCAGGAGTGGTCAAATTTAGTTCCTTACCATCATTGAACGGGACCACGGACTATAAATTGACAAAAGATTCACTTAAAGGTTTCCAAGCGAGTGATTTATCGGAAGTGAAAGTGTTTCTGACTGGGGAAATCTTTGTAAAGTTTGGTGATAGTGAATTCATTAACCTTGCGATTGTAGTTGATACCAACACAAAACAAGGCGACACAGTTGACTTGTTATTTAATGAGAGTTCTATAATCCCACCCCGACCAACTGTGGGAGCCTTACAATGGGCCAAGGGCAGCACAGCTATAACCGTAGACGAATTGAATCAATTGATAGGCGGGCCTAATAGAAAGCCACCAAAACATCCCGAATGCCAATTGGCATATAATATAAGTCCGGAAGCTAACCTACAACGTTACAACTACGGACACGCGGAATTTGGCAAAGAGGAAAAGGCGTATAAGGAACCTGTTCGTAAAGCCACTGGTGCACGAAGTAATTTTGGAACGGCAGGATTCATGAGGTCAATGAGAGATGGCATTGATTCCATTGGCGAGTCCGTGAATGGATACGCCAGTTCAATGAGCGAGGCCATGAATGAAGGGCTTGAGTCCCAAAAGAAGGAAATGTACAGTTCTGCTTTTAAAAGTAAATTTGGATTTTAGAAGTGTTTCGCGACATTAATATAAATGAAGTCAAGTCATGAAGAAACTTCAATTAATGAACAATTTAGACAAGTGTATAGGCAATTATACGAGATTGAAGAATCAACTAAACAGAACCAAGTGGATTTAGCGCAATTGATTGAGAGGCTGAAGAATAATAATGTGAATTTGAATAAGTTACTAGAGAGTCTAGTGAACTCCAATATCAATGCTAGAGATATTATTGATCCCGTAGTGGAAGAATTGAAGGAAAAACAATTTGACGAAAAGTCTCGGTCATTGTTAACGGATATTTTGGCCAGTTTGAAGGATCAGCGTTCAAATAATACAAACACAGATGGCGAATTAAAACAAATATTGCAGGAGATTTGTGATAATCAACAAGCAATTTTAAAAAAGTATGAAATGGAACAGAAGACGTATGATATACAGCACAAGTTTCATTCACTTAATTCAAAGTATAATGAGTTGTGTAAAGTATATGAATCAAAATATCAAAGTTTGGTAATATTACAGAAACAATATGACGAGTTATTAACAAGATCAAAAACCGAACTTCAAGATGGGTTAAACAATAACCAACATTTGAATAATATCCAAGAATTGCACAATTTGAAATTGCGGCTGATTCCTAAAAGAACCGATAATGTGAAAAGAGTTGTTAGTACTAGCAATTAAAAAAGGATTTATTAAATATAAGACTTTCCCATAAAACCCCTCAACACTTCAGGAATAATAATACGATCATTCTCGGGGTCATAAAACTGTTCAATAATGGCAACTATAACTCGAGGAATTGCCATGGCAGTACCATTTATTGTATGGACATAATGGGATTTTTTCAACTCATCAGAATATTTGATAGATAATCTTCGTGATTGATAATCCGTACAATTAGATGCGCTTGTGAGTTCCCCCCAACTTTGTCTTCCAGGCATCCATGCTTCGATATCGACCTTTTTATAGGCCGGTGCACCCAAGTCATTATATGGAATATTGATGACTTTTGCTTTTAAGCCTAAACCCTTGATGATTTGTTTTTCAATATCAATAATGTCGTTTAGTTCTTTGGCAGAACATTGGGGTTTGGTAAAATGAAACAATTCTACTTTAGTAAATTCATGAACTCGATATAATCCTTTTGTATCTTTACCTCTGGCCCCCGCTTCGGCTCGAAATGCCCTTGATAAACCAACGTACTTGATAGGAAGATTCTTAAACGGTATACAAGAATTCACATGAAGACCCGCCAAAGGAATTTCACTAGTTCCAATTAGCGACAAGTCATTATTGGCAACCAGATAGATCTGCTGTTCATTATTTTGATCTTTAGGTTTAAACCCACATCCTTGAATGATTTCGTTCTTTACTAATGTCGGGGGAATCACAAATATATAGCCGTTGGCCCGGGCAATGTTTAAAGTATACTGGATTAGAGCTTGTTCCAACATCGCACCGTCATTAATCAAATAATACCATGAAGACCCCGATACTTTTGCACCTGATTGGAAATCTATGATATTCTTTCGTTCTCCAATGACCTTGTGATCATAATCAGAAGTTGGAAATTGTTGCTGGGAGTCACAATTTATATATTCCACGATTTGTTGGCATTTATCTACAGAATCGTCAATTAGATTAGGCAACGCTTCAGCTTTTGTAAACATTTCCAGAGATAAGTTCGCTGCTTGTAGTTCCAATTCTTTTATGTTAGTTTTGATATCACTAAGTTTCTCCAAGACTTTTTGTCTATTAACCAGCGTTATAGTTTTTGATAACGTAGTTCTTTGATGTTTTAAACCATTTAAATCATTGATAATCGCTAATTCTCGATCACGATGGCTTTTAATAAACTCCAAATTGTCAAGAGCCTTTTGGCCCAACTCCCGATTCCTTATAGAGTCTTGATATAGATGATAATTGCTGAGAATAGCTTTTATATCCAAATTGGGTTTAGGTAATTTAGAGTACCATCGCAAGTGTTTCATGGTGCGATTTTGTTGTATATTAAAGCTTCGCTATAACATCTTTATGAAACGGAATCAAATTCCAAAGATGTTCAAAGTCAACCAGGACTTTATATTTAGTTGGTTCAAAAAATTTTAAAATTAAGTCAATTGGTAATATAAACGATAATTTAGTCAATTTCTCCAGCAGTTGGGTATTGGTGTTAAGATCCAAAAATTTTACTTGGGCATTAGAACAAATGATACCTATCATTTTACCTTGTTTAAATAGAGCACCCCCGGAAGACCCATTCCAACAAGATGCCGAACTGATTAATAAGGATCTTGTAGAGATAGGTCCATGTGTGCTTTCAAGGGGTAATGATTTTATGGCTTGAATATGACCAAAAGTTACTAATGGACTCACGTCACAGAATAATCCATAACTAATAGCTTGGACATCATCATGGATATCGTAATCAGTAGTGTATTCAACTGGAATATTAGCGGAATTTGCGAGTTTGCTTTGGTTCTCACTAGATAATCGTATAAATGATAAATCGGCATTAAATGGAGTTATTATATCATCATCCTCGGTAAGGGTTATAATGTCATTACTGATTTTGACTGTAACTTGAGACTTTGTGGTAAATGTAGGTTTAAGCACATGGTGGTTGGTAATAAGGTATTGGGAATTAAATATTATACACGACCCCCAAGTTTGATGAGTATTATTTACAAAGATAGGCACGATTGAGGTATTTGCCTTAATGTTAGGTTGGACCTCATATAACCCAAGTAATTTATTGAGGCGAAAATCATTAGGAAAATTAATAGTCGACCATATAACTTTCCATGATATAATATATGTCAAATCGCCATCACCATTGAATTTCCTTAGATTTGAAACCACCATGCCAATACTTTGGTCAACTTGAGACTTAGTAGCTAAATTTACAACCCCACCTAATATATTTTCGAGATACTTGATATCTGATAAATACCCCACATTATTAAAATAATTAATGTGGCCATGGATTTTGAACTTGGAAAACACGAGTGGATTAGTAAATGAAAACGGATATGCAAAAATCTCTATAGGTACGTAATCTTGAACATCCACAAACGCAATTGGTTTATATTGTTTCAAATGTTTATGTAAAGGTGTGGTACCCGATAAATTAAGTAGACAAGGAGAGGTATTATTCGGGTGATCTTGAGGAACGAATTTAAAGCCATGGGACCTAAAACTTTGAATGTCATCGATATCCAAACTGAAATTAAACGCTATGTTAGTTTCATACCAAGTAATTTCATTTGTTTGATGTTTAGATAAAGAATCATTAGTGACAACAATCTGACACTTATTCAATATTGCTTGCGGTATGGTAGTTATGGTTAAATTGTACTCCTCAACCACATGCATACCATCTGTAAGGATTAAACTGACCCCCGAACTAGCGAATGAATTCGTGGATAAGAATCTTACAGATATTGGAGTGTATTTCCATTGCATGATATCATTAGTTTTATAGTTCGCGAGCGAAGAAAATTCTTTCATGTTCAAAGCGTTGGTGAAAGGTGCTAGTAGCACCATGACAAGGCCGGCGGGTAATAATGTAGTAATACAGACGAGGACCAAAATGAAGAGCCACAAAGCAGCAGCCAAACGATTTATCAAAACAGGCGGTGGATACAAACGAAAACAGGCGGGAAGGAATCATGGCAATGGAGGGTTTACGCATCATTCACTCAGTCATTTGGATTCGTTTGTGCCTGTCACGGCCAAAGGAGGGCATTTGAAGAAATTGAAACAAACCATGCCCAGGTGATGTTTGTTAGCATAGAGTAGAAGTACGTGTACATAGAAATATAACTATTCATAGAGTTTCTAAGAAGCATTATGTAAGTATTTCCATAACTGGGATAAACCGTAGTGTAGTGCAATACGAAAAATGCCCCGAAAATAGTAATCATTAATTAGTAAATCATAATTACTAAATTCGGATAGTGTATTCATCCAGCGAACCATAAAAATGTCTAAAAAACATTAATAGGATTAAAAAAGATGAACCATTACTCTCCTTCTAGCCATTTGTGCTTGACTAAATCAGTACACTTAGTTTTGCTGGTATTCCAGAAGTTAAAATATGTAATTTTTCAAAGATGATATTTTTGATGAGATAGGCTGAGAAGTGATGAGATACACGACTAAGGGTAAAGTTGCAACAAAATGTCCAAACACTAGAGGGGAAAATATTTGAATCACCGAGAAATAGGGCAAGAATCGTGTTTTCCATTAATTAAATGAGGATTTTCATTGGCCAACGCAACAAAGCAGTCAGGACATGAAGCAATAAATAACCATGGTGAGTCAACGTAATTAACGGTTTGGAGATAATGTATTAATTAGAGAAAACTATAAATGATAGCAAGGGGCATGTAATTGAAGTTTATAGTTGTAAATATACGGGTAATTCATCCCGACGTTTAATGCCTAACTGGGATGAATAAGGAAAACGTAAATGCAACAATACAAACAAGGCATTAAACAATAGGAAAAGGCAACATACCGAAAAATTGATTCACATGCCACAAGGCCGAAAAAAAATTTTTAACTTCATTGAGTAAGCAAAAATGATGTCAATCCTTAGATTTTGTTAACCGTGGGGGGTTGATATTGAGGCATCAATTCCCAAACCGTCCAATAATGGCATTTCCTCAATAATCCGATTCGTAATTGAGGGCGATGATTTTCGGTTAATGGTATTGACTTCAGTATCGGCGTTCAGGTCTTTTGTAACGTCTCAAATAGATAACCATGACATATGTTACAGTACATAACCACATCTCTGGTTTAACACTACTAGCATATTAATCGATAATATATACTTGTTGGGATACAAACTAAGGTCCGTAACCTATTTTTTTTAGCCGCGTCACATAAAAATAAAATTATTACATTCCGTTATCAACTCCTCGATTAAACAATAAGCCATTATCTAAAAATGTCCTATTATTAACCTCTAACCTGTGGACATTTGACTGACAAAACTTTTCAGTTTTCTTCAACAACTTTTAACCACCACCACCAACCTTTTGGGATATTTTTGTGTGTTTGATTACGGTCGTCCATCAGTGTCAGGTCAAAGCATTGCCAACTATCACTGCACATCATTTCCGACATTCTCGAAACGAAAAGTTAGCGGGATTAAAAATTTTCACACAATTATTTTTTTTGTTACACATTTTTATATAAAGAGGAGTTCCTATTTATTTGGAACGAACGTTGGTTTCTACGTTCATAGTTACATTCGTTAAGTGTCCCGGTTGGTAAACAGGCCTTTACGTGGGGTTAGTGTTTTTTTATATCAGGGGGTGGTAAGTTTTTTTATAGGATAATTAAAAAAAGTAAGTTAAACACTCATTTAGTCACTTACTTTGTTGAGAACTAAGAATGGAAAGTTATTCTCCCAGTAGTACAATTGGAACCATCGAAGAAGATCAAAATTATAATGAATTAAATGGTTTTATGCCTCCACCACCAATTCTCGATACTGCTCAACTTTATCATGCTCAATCTCCTCAAACCGTGCTTGGCCAACATAATATTATCAGTTATAAAGGATTAAATAGCAATCATTATCATGGCCACGGTCCGGGCTTGGGCATATCGAATAGTCCGTCGTCGAATCGACAGGGTTCGATCCAATCAAATAATTCAATTCATGTTGATAATGAGTCCAACAATAATCCCCTGATCTTTTCCCAATCCAATACTTCCTATACGTCATTCCAGGATTATAATTCATTGGATAACTCATCAGAAATCTATAACTTGACAGATTACGAAATTGGCTCTTTGGATTCTATCCACGATCCTGTCAACTCGTCGGGCGATAGTTATCATATGTTTCAGAACCAGTACTTTGACTTTCACACCTCCAGCCATTTTTCCGATTATTCCTTGAATCTCGACCCCCATTTTGGGGTCCATAATCATCACCATTTTGCATCATCTTCAAAACCCAATAAAAATTTGATGTTGAAGACTAATTTCTCGTCGCAGTCATTTAGTGACGTTAGTCCTTTGAACAACAAATACAAATTTGAAAACTCTACCCCAAAGTCGAGTCATATCCCCCAATTAACCACATTTCACCATAATCCATCGTTGCCGAATTTAAGGTTGGCTAATATCGATTATGATAACCATTCTACATCATCGACACCTATTGAATCTCCAATCAGAACTCCTGATTACGACTTGAGTAAACGGAAAAAAAGTCTTAGGCTTGAAGATGAACGAAATTCCAGTATAACCAGTACCAGCAGTGGCAACTCAGCCGGCGGGACCCCTGGAGTCAAAAAGTACACAAGACGAAGATTATTACCTAGATCCAAAAATGGGTGTTGGATTTGCCGAATCAAACATTTAAAGTGCGACGAAAATAAACCCATTTGTTCTACATGTGAAAAATACGGCATCACCTGTGACTATTCTATGGAGAAACCGGATTATGTGATTGATAGTGATCTTAGAAATGAAAAATTGATGGAAATTAGTCAAATTAGAATATCTCATCAAAAGTTAAAGACAAAAAAGTCTAAACGGGGATTGAGATCCACTTAAGTTTTGCATTACTTTATATAGAAACCTTTATTTCTTCATGGCAAGACCGTTTTCGGGTTCTTTACGGTTCAAGGGGTAGTGTTATAAAATATTTTTATTTCTGTATGATTTCATCTCTGACGAAACCGTTGTATTTAAATTATCGCCAATGTTCGCTTATTTTGTCGTCTAGACCTTATCGTCAGCCGTATATTTGCGACAGGCTCGTTTATTTAAACGATTATTTGTTATTCCAACCGGTCTTGACGATCACATGCCTACACACACCGGAATGTCTGCCATTGCTGCCAATAAAACAAACCACAACTTATTCCCACTCTGCAACAATTAAAGTCTTTGTGAACAATTCCATCTCGTCATTGATGACCGTGACATTATCGCCCATAAATTCGATCCACGGGCCATCAAACTCTGATCCCAAATTCGGATAAGTATACGTAGAAAACTGCTCTCGTTCTTCATCAATGGTGCTGATTCGCCGTTTTCGTACGGTATTACCATATTCTACAGAATAATCACCATTGACAAGCATCGACGTCTCATTCGGTGTGTTTGTGCCTACGGCAACATCTAAGACGTTCCCTACAGCAGTACCAGTGGAAGAAGTTGAATATCGTAGCCCGGGAAAATTAGGCATTATTTCATTAGGGCTGGGGGTTTTCTTGCTTGACTCTAATCCTAATAACGAGCTTTGATCCAAGATTGATATTAAATCGTTATTCATACGGTCAATAGTATCGTTATCGTCGTCAAACTCTTTATCGAATTCAAACGGACTTTGAATGGCCCGAAGTGCTATGAAATTGTTTAATGGTAAATAATATTTCTCATAATTCAATGTCATAATTAACGTTATCAACATTAATGGTAATATGAGTATAGCCAATAGTAATGCTCCTTCCAAGGCTAAAGTTCCAAACATAAACAACTGGAAAAGCAAAATCCCCAACATTAGTCTTCGGAAAATTATTGGCCATACTTTACCTGTGGAATGAGGAGGGTGGACATAATTATAAATGAGTTGATATTTGTAAACCAAGTATCCCAATATAAAGTATACCAAACCGCTAGTAACGATTTTGGTCAGGACCACAGAATAAATAAGGATAATAATAAAGATTAAAATGTGCTGAGGTAATTGGATACCAAAGTCAAACACAGGAGGGGTGAAGTAGTAAAACCTATAATCCCGTGGGGTTTTCAAAATAATATCTTTTAGTAAAAACATCTTACTGAGTAAATTGAGTAATACAACATCACCAATTTGTAATAATCGGATCGGAAACATCCCTAAACCCTGCAACAAGATTAAATCAATATAGAAGAGGGATTTCTTCTTCAAAGACCTTGCCAATTCAAAAGGGATTTTAGTGGTATCTCTTATAAACGATAAATAATCCCAAATTGTCCCCGTAATAATAAACAACAAAAAGAAGTTGAAGAAAATATAAAAGAAATTCTTCAGTAACGTTGATAATTCAATATCACTGTTGGATGAATATCCTTGCATTTTACTCAAGAACCGATAAAAGTACGGAATCACCAAGTTCAATAACGAATATAAAAGGGGGGGCAAAATACCCGTCACTATGGTGGTTAGCCAGTTTGATTTTTTGATGAAATCACCTAATTCGGGCCAGAATTTCGATATTGACTTCAAATCCAATAAGGTCGATAATGATGAAACAAGAAAAAAGATGGGGAAATAACTCAATACAATCACAAACGTAATCATATACGATTTAACTAATTTCTGGTAATAAGTCAATTTCAAATTCTCCCATTTAATATCAGTAGGTGCTGGGGCAAGATTTACCATCAATTTATACACTCGAGGGTCTAGAATGGTCTGGGCTGCCATTTGGGCTGAGGCAACGCTATCCATAGTCACAAACGCACTAGGAAGTTGTTTAAAAATCGGATCATCAAGTAAAATAAGATCATTATCGAGATGGTCTTTGTATTTAGTCTGAATAACTTTGATTTGTTGGTTCAATTCATGCAAAGCTGCCAAGTAATTTCGTAATTTGACATCATTAGTATCAATGGGTTTTTTTATTTTCACCCGGGGCAAATCGCCTTTATATATATCCACATTTAATTTATAAGTTTTAGAAAGGTAATGTTCTATTTGGGTGTTTAACTTTCTTCGTTCTTTAACCAATTGGTCCAATCCAGAGCAATCGTAGATGATTTTAATTTGTTCCACTTTGCCTATGCCTAAATCTTCAATGAAATCCTTCAAAACTTGAGTGGTTTTCTGTTTGAGTAATCGGTGGGGGATTCCATCAAGTCGTATGGTCCGATCGGTTATGGAATCTTGGGATGCCAAATACTTTTGTCGAGACTTGATAATGATTTTGGTATAATCATGAATATGTATGTAACTAAGGAACGAGAAAATGTAAGCAAACACTGGATATACCCATAAGAACTGTGGGAAATCCTCGTTTAAATCGGGAAGAGAGTTATCGTCGTTTATAGTCATGGGACGATCCGACCATATTTTGTTTAATGTCGCCCAGGAAATGTCATCCTTATCGTACTGTCCCGTATAATAATACCGAACCGGACTTAAAATCAACACTGCCAACACTGAAAATTGAAAAAAGATTTTTGTCCCCAATTTGAAAAACATCAAAAATACATAGGCATCAAGCCCCGAGTATTGTAACATCTCGTCATCACTTATTTTCAACACCACTTTAACCCAGCCAAAATAATTATTGGGTAACACTTTCATCATACTGTTGCTGGTTCGTAGGGTCCTTATAGCATAAATATGAGGCCATTTGTATCGCAAGAAACAGAATAACATAAATGAAGATATTCCTATCCAAAGACACAATACTAACTGAGTAGTAAACACTCTCTCCTGACCTCGTATAGGATCATAATCGGGTGTTCCATCACTCATCGTCTATGTAACGTAAAGGTCGCGTTTTGTTTTAGTGCGGCTATCGCCTAAAAGAAAATGGTGGTTGCAAATTCTCATTTATTACAGGTCTTATGATAAGCAACTCCAACGATATCGTTAGTGTTTGCGCTTCACTTGCACAAGAAAAGTTAATCAGTGAAGGTACACTACACCAGTTATGTGGTTTACTTGAATCCACTGAGTTTAAGTTGGAAATGGAACAAGGCATATTAAACTTGTTTGATGATATCGATCGGATCAACTGCAAGTCCATGTTACTCTTGGTATATATAAAATGGTACAAGTATATTCCGACTATGTTTGTTTATTGGCCAACTCTAAATTCGTTAAAAAACTTGCCATGTGTCGTTCTACAGGAATGTTTAAAAGATACTTTGAATCAAACAAGTACTAGTTGGTTATCTAGTACCATCCTTATAGGCAATGATTTCAACAAACGTGATATAGCCCGAATAAAAGAGTGGTTTGACAATATCAACGGTAAGGATAAGGTGAATGAAATGTTACGGCTTAATAAAGATTTAACAACGTGTATTAATGTCTTGAAGTTTATAAGAAAGTATGATTTTAATTATGAATATTTTGAAACACCCCGAATTTTGAATTTCATCAACTCCATCAACCCTGTGTTCACTAATCTTTATCAGGTGGTTAGTATTAAATGCCATGATATCAAAGAGTTCAATCTTAATACTCCTGATCTTCTATTTATGCAAATAATTAATAGTGTACTTATTCTATGGGTGAATTCCACTAGTAATTGGTTCATAAATCTATGCAACCTTAAAGATTTCCTGCATGTCCAAACCAAATTAAAGTTGGGGTTTAAAAAATTGAAGTCGGAGACTTTTAACACCGTGAGTTATAGAATGAACACATTCACATTGGAAGTCGATTTGAAAAATTCGTCGCAGGTAACGTCATTTATCAATAAATTGAAAAATGCTTCAATTTTAAAACCTCGGAAAATATCCATTAGTCTATTGGATTATACTCATCCTGATGATTTCCTTTATAGTGAATTAACTACTACAAAGTCGTTTGTAGAACCCCACAAACTGAATACATCCGTTTCTCAGGGCCAACCTCGCCATAATAAGAAAATCAAAGTCAATGATGAGACTGATGTAGTTCGAAACTTGATGAAACAGCAAAAGCATTTGGGATACCAATATTCTTCGCCTACCAAAGAAGATGCATTATTTCCTTCACCTCGTAAGAAACCTCAAGCCCACCATTCGCCGATTTTAAAACGACTTCGAAGTCAAAGGGCCGATATTCAAGTCCCTGAGTCGCTTGATCAAGAGTATAACGATGATTCCCCAAGGCCCCAAATAAGTACTCAAAGTCAGTTAACAGAAAATTCACAGTTAAGTTTTATAAATTCCTTTGAACCCTTGCCGGAATTGAAAAACGTTCTTCCCATCGCTGAAAGCACTAATGAAAATATCGTTCCCCCATACTCCCCAGTCCCCACATCAATAAGACGCAATCCATATGATTCTGTTTATGGTAACCTCAATACGTTTGGAAATCAATTGGTACGACGAATGAAAAAATTTGAAAATCAAATTATCGAAAAAAAAGTCGAATTGAATAACGAATTAAATGATTCGTTTGAGAAGCTTATGGATGAACATAATGCCAAATTACACAAGTTAGGAGAGTATATTAATTTGAAGAGGAAGGAGATATTTGAAATTGATTTCGATACTTAGGACCAATTAATCTTTATATTTATATATCTAATATGCACTTATGAATCAGGATATCCTATAAATTGAAATAGTTCCTGCTTAAATTGAGTAGGGTTATCCATGTAAAGATGGTGACCAGAATTGGCTAAAATTTTGAAACTGGCCAATTTACCCAAATCTTTAGCTTTAGCCAACTGATTGATTTCAACAGTCATTTCTTCACCAGCAGGAACGTTCATCCAATCGCTATCACCGTAAATCCAAAACGACGGTAAAGCCTGAGCCGCAAGGAATTGTGGGATTCTATCAATTAATGGTAGTCTGGGGGTAGCTCCAATAGTAAGAACCCTGGTGATGGCAAATTCGCCTGATCCTTTGTTAAGAAAAGTTCTATAACAATAATCTTGAACATATTCATAATGTTTTCTATTCGATTCATACAAATCTCTAAATCTTCGGGACGTCCATCCACTTATTATTTTCGATCTAAAAGGCCCAGTAGCACGAAGAACTGAAAATGGACTAATATGTTTTGTCCATAAAAAGTTGATGATTTTTCTTCTGGTGCCGGCTTCATCGTCTTCACTTACATCGATATCTTTATATTTAGGATGAACTGAATCTTCACCAGAGTCGTGAGACTGAGAATCACGCGACGGGTCACGAGACTGGACAATTTGCGGTCTATCAAATTCATGTTGGATTGGAATTTCATGATCATTAGCATTTTGCCTTTTAATATCATCATCATTGAACCACGGATTTGGAATATTCCGTAATAAACTATACTTGTTACGTTCAACCCCGACAGGACTTAACAATACCAACTTATCTAACAACTGATTTTCTTGATTATGATACTTCATGGCATAACAACAACTCAAGTAGCCTCCAAAAGAATGACCCACCAATACAAATTTGTCGAGCCCTCTTTTGATACGCCATTTTTCAATAGCATCAATAAACCAATCCTCATACTGCTTGACTCCTTCTACTGTATTCAGGTTAAACTTTGGAAATGAAGGTCTCGAACTAAAGCCAAACCCTAACAAATCAATGGCGTGTATTCTGACCCCAGCAACACTGGATAAATCATCGAAATTGTATAAAAATAACCCTAAACTGGCTCCGTAGCCATGAACTAATACTAAATCACGTGTAAAAGTATCTGCCCCTTGTTTGGGAGTCTCGGTATTTTCAATATAAAATTCATGGATATAGTTCTTATCATCAATGTAAGTATTGATCACCTGGGCCGTCCGCTTGCCGTCGGATTGGGGGTAAAACGGTAAAAGCGATAACAAATTGTTCTCCACTACGCTATCACTCTTTACCGTTAAATGTTTGACCCAATCAGAAAATGATTTGCCGTAGCCAATAGGAAATACGGTACCCGGAGGTGGTTGTGCACTTTTAATATCATATTCAGGAGTAACAGTTGTCATTAAACTTCTGTGTGATGACAGCAAAGTTGTCTTATATCACAAGAAAAGAAATTCACGGAACTGATTCACTGCGGAAAAGCTTTATAGCCCCGTTTCCGAACCGTGGGTGAGCAATTGTATCCTTAGTAATTGTGCTTAAACCAGTGCATTGGTTCGCATCTCGGCCATTCCCTCCTATTGGCTAACCGTTCTCTGTACAGTATGTATGCATAAGCGAACCACTAGGCACTTTCAGCCGTACTTCACTGGTATACTCACACAAATCGAGGTAGTGTGGATTTACCAATATTTTGAATCTCAACTTGAAAAAAATTTTGTTGCTTGGAAAATTTTTTTTTCATATCAAATTATATTAATTATGGTATGTAAGCTAAGCTGGTGTAGATTTCTAGAAAGTTTAAAGGATGGATGATCCCAGATAATCATTACGTAGATAATCTGCATTAATGATTATAAATGTTAAAACAGATAATACCGGTGAATTGCCATAAATGATTGTATTGGTATTGTTCATTCTATTATGATCATCGTCAAAGTCACCCAAAATGGCATTATACTTTTAGAAACTGCTTGAATTCATCAGAATACTAACTATTTTAGGATACTAAAACTCCAGTTACTTTAGCTAAAGTTATCAAAGTATTAGGTAGGACCGGTTCAAGAGGTGGTGTTACTCAAGTAAGAGTTGAATTCTTAGAAGACACCTCAAGAACTATAGTTAGAAACGTTAGAGGTCCCGTTAGAGAACATGATATTTTGTGTTTGATGGAATCTGAAAGAGAAGCTAGAAGATTACGTTGAGGTGTTATATTTGATAAATCCTACTATTCATCTTTGGTCAAATTATGAACAAAGTATGATTACCATAGGCTTTGCAATATTCATTTTTGTCACATTAAAAACTATATATATCGTATATTAAACAAATTATATTCTTGAATTTTCAATTTTCGCAGTCACGGCATCACGTGATACTTATTTTTGAATACTTGATGTAGGTAGCAGATGTTAGTTTTCTTTTCTGTAATATTCAAGATCATTTTGTTCCAACATATCTATGGCTTCGATGCTAAAGTGTTTCGTCATGATAGGGTATGATACAATACAATACTAATGCCCTTTTTTATTTAGTGCGAAACGTTTAGGTGTACGCAATAATTGACATGTCGGATATTGATGATGATTTATTAGCATTAGCAGGGGTTACAGATTCAGAAGAAGAATCCCCTAAACGTAAATATGATGATTTTGAAGCGGATGACGAGGATGCAGGCTATTCGCCAGAATCCGAATTGGTTAATCCGTATCCACTCGAAGGAAAATACAAGGATGAACAAGATCGAGTACAATTGGAAGAAATGGATGAAATAACTAGAGAAGAAATACTCTTTGAAAGATCTCAAGAAATGGAGCGGTATAATGAAAAGAAATATCTTACTGATAGAATGAAAAAGGGTACTAGAAGCAGTAAGAGAGTTAAAAATAGCGGTAAGGACGAGAAGACAAATAAATTGAGTGAATTGAGGAAGCAGAGAGAGAAAAAGCAAAGATCTCAGTACTCAGATTACGAAGAAGATGAAGAAGAGGAAGAAGAAGATAATGAATTAGATGAAGATGATTTAGATTTAGATTTAGGTGATGATTATAATGAAGATAAAGTAGTTTGGGGTAGGAAAAGTAACGTTGCTCGAAACCGAACATATACACGAGCTGAATACAAAGATATTAATAGAATTCATGTAGGTAGAAGTGTATTGTTGAAATACTGCTTTAATCCTGACTTTGAAAATATTATTATTGATTGTTATGGAAGAATAAATCTTGGTGTCAATCCAACTACAAAACAAACTAATTATAGAATGGTGAAGATTATTGATGTAGAGCATAAGCCCGATAAAAAGTACAAAGTACCCAATTTTCAAAGTGATTTGTATTTGATTGTTAGTCAGAATAAAAAACAAACCAAAAGTTTCCCCATGAATATTTTTTCAGATAATAAAATTGAAGAATCTGAATTCCAAAAATATTTATCTGAATTAGCAAAGACCAATGAGGAAATTGATTACGTTGATGATGTAAATGAAAAGTATGAACAGCTTAAAAACGAATTGTATGAAAAGTCATTAACTGATCATGAGATTAATGAAATGATTGAAAACAAGCAGAAATTATTTAAAACTTTGAATGGATTTAATGCCGTTGTTCAAAAAGCTAAACTTATAGATCAGTTGAAAATTGCTAAACAACAGAACGATTTGCAAAAAATTGAACTGGTTACTGAAGAATTAAAAAACTTGGATATGATGTTAAGCAGTTCAATATCAAGAGACAAAGAGTCGAATACGAATTCCATGGCTAAAGTGAATGAACGAAATCGTAAACTAAACTTGGAGAATATCAAAAAGGCGGAATTAAAAGTTTCCATGATGAAGAAGTTGAATGATGAGGACCAAGGGGGTAATCCCTTCTTAAGGCTAAAAACAGTTACCAGAGTATTTTATCAGGATATAATCAACCTGGAAAATGAAAAGGCTAACAAGGACGCGAAATTAAACTTGAAAGAAATGATTTCCCAAAAGGAAACTAATGAACAGAAAATTGCCCGGAGTAGTTACCGGGTATTGGGGGTTATGGATGATTTAATTAATGATATTGAATTTGATGATATTGTTGTATAATATCAATAGACTTAAACCTCATTCACGGAACTATTCGCACCCGTCGCTTTATGTAATCCAAAGCGCGCTTAGTAATTTTCTTCGGTGCCGGATAACAAATTAATTCACGGAGATAAAAAAAGCGGCAAAAGATAGTGAAATATAAATATACGGCAGGGCCTGAAATTAATAACAATCTAGCAAAATTATCAGAAATGAAGGATTGGAAGTTACAGTATGATGAAATATTACAACAGCATTATTATATAAATGTGAAGACCAATGTTATTACGTTCAATGCTTCTAACGAAGTTAAAAAGAGATCTTTATTGTGTAGGATTACATCTAGAAAAAAATCATTTTCATCATGTTTTCAAACCATATCTAATAAGTCAACCAAATCAAGTAAATCTAATAAGTCGTCGGTTTCCACTGAAAGTAAAACCATTGTCAACAATCAAACGGCTAGTTACACCGATAATGAATATAAACCAGACATATTTTATGATGATGAGTATCTTTTAAGTAACAATAATAACTTTAAGAATTTTGCTGGTACGGCTCTAGATCAAGCGGCATCCATATATTCTGACTCCGAAAGCATCATAACGTATTATTCGAATTTGAATAATGATTATTATAATGATTACGAAAATAATAATAGCATAAAAACAACTATGGGTAATACATATATGTTGGATAAAGAGAAGGAACGAATTGAATTACGATCACTGCTTTTAAAACAGTTTGAAGTATAAGTTGGGATAATACTTTGTAAATAGCGTATTTAGTATAATGATTATAATTGATGATTTAATTACAAATGTTTCGATCGGAGATCAATTGAAGGTGGCTTACACATTCGGATGCGGAAGTTATTGACTTTTGGGTTTCCCCGTTTAGGCTTTGCCACCACATTCAGCCGGTGCACGACTCTCGATATGATTTCATTTGTTCGCGGTGTCAATTTGTTGTTAAAGAATAATAATGGTTTCCCAATTATTTAACGAAAAAGTATGATTCTAGACCAACCAAGTGCCGTCATTTACTAACCAATTAGGCTGATGCTGTAAAGGATTTACCAAACCGCCCTAATGATGATGAATTGTTGAAATTGTATGCTCTTTTTAAACAAGCCACCGTAGGAGACAATGACACCAAGAAACCGGGGTTTTTGGATTTAAAAGGCAAGTACAAATGGGAAGCTTGGAATGATTTAAAGGGTACTTCTCAAGAAGATGCCGAAAAACAATACATTGAATTTGCTGATGAATTGATTTCCAAGTACACATAGAGAATATTAAATAGTTAATATATTTCTATAAAGTTTTATTTCGAGTATTTAATGTCACTAAGGTCAGGGTTTTGATGACACTATGGATCATTATAACCAATGGTATTAAAAAATAGGGGGCATAAATACCTAAAAGCGTACATATTTGATGATGTGATACGTAATTGGGTCCTTCGAATATAGTATACATCATGCAAACAAAAGTCGTCAAACTGGCATTAAACCCATAAATAATATTCCATATGAACCGTTGAGGATTTTGGGTCTTGATGAGCCATAATGCCACAAAGAAAAACGGCAATTGAAATATTAATTCTATGGCCACAAATGTTTGGAACCAAAGTGGTTTAGTCACCATTAGGAAATCTTTATTGGTGTCAATATGAAAATTTACAATATATTTCTGAAACTCCAATTTTGGTGGGATCAACACCGTAGAATCTATAACGAGAGTGATGGGTATGTGTAGTAAATAATAGTAGTAATTAAATGTATCCATAATTAAAACATTCGCGAGACAACTTTTGGTGATATATATTTAATAGTTCCAATGGGATTGAATACCAATGGCATTGAAATCTTGTGCAAGCTCATTATCATCTACAGGCTGAGGCCCTACAAAATTTTTAGATATTTTTGCCAATAAATAACTTTCTGAATGAAGATTATTTTCATTAACTTCTAAACTTCTTCTACCTCTTCTTTTTGGGCCACCTTCTTCGCCCGCCGTACTAAAACCTGCAGTACCGTAAGAATTCATATCTGAACCACTTGTTTCGTATAAGGGGTCTTGGAAAAGTTTGTGTTTGATGTTATTAAATTTATTATCTTTCTTAAACTTTTGATTATTCCCGGTAATCAAATCAAAATCTTTCAAACTGGTCAATGTCAGGAAATCCGTTATATCTTCTACAAAATGAGTAGCTATCTTTTTGTTCTTATGATCATCTTGAGGTGGATCATTGCTACGATTCATTGGTTCTGGAGTTGACGATGGTGAGACATTAAACTCATTATATCTTAACGAATCCAACATACCGGAAACATCTTGATTATTCAACAAGTCCTTCAAAATACGTTTCAAATCATGTCCATATGCTCTTTCCGAAGTCTCTCGGAATATCTTATTGACATCTTTATTACTCAAGTCCACTAAATTATCAAGGACCTTGTCATCGTTTAAAATCTTTTCAAATTGTTTCTTTTGATAATCTAAATAATTTTGTAATTTGAGGAGTTTATTCAATGTTAGACTGTTAAATTTGCGGTACACCTTGTTTGAATCATTATAGAAATTCGACGATAACCGCAAATACTCGTAATTCTGCCATATTCTCAACTTCATCAATTCTAAATCTTTATCGATTCCTAAATTTTCATCATATTCCATCAATTCTTTATCCTTAATATCGCTGCATTTAAGATTGATTTTCAGATGCCTTAAATTATGAATTTTCGTGAGTAATTCTTGTTTCTTGTGATGGTATAAGTCTGCCTTCCGAGATTCTACAACCTTTTCCATTTTATCAATTACTTTTTTGACTTCAATTCGTTTCATTTCTTTACTTGAAGAACTAAATTCTTTATTACTCATTGTGGATTTAACTACTGGTAATGGATCAACATGAGACATGTTGTCTTCTATACCGCATACTTCTTTTCCGGGAATGATACTCTTTATTTTGCATCGCATTAGCATATCTGGTTGGTTACCAATATCACTAACAATTGCAGTTATTTGCGGGTATATGGGATGGTTATCAAGGTCGTTAATTGGCATTATATTATACTCATCCACCTTATTGGTAATATTTATACCCTCATAGTAATTGATTGTATCATTCGAATATGGCTCCTCATTAATTGATTGTAAACGGTCAAACTCTGAAGTTGAAAAACGTTCTTGAAGCGATTGGCGTTTCAAGTCATTTAGAGTCCCCGCCGCACTAGCAACTACCATATCGATTCTAGGGACCAAATCAGCGGCATCTAACAAATCACTAAATAGGTCTCGGGGAGTTAGAGTTGATAATTGGGCATTTAATGGAAATGGCATATAACCTTTTGGAGGAAATGGCAATGGTGCCAATTCAATCATTTCTTCAATTCTTTGTACTTTTTCACAATCTTCCTCGTCAGTATCGTGTGTTGTGTCATCATCATATTGGATTTGAATTTCATCCTTAGTTTTCGTAATATTCATATTCAATTTGTTTTCCTTATCATATTGAATAGTTTCTTTGGGTTCTTTTTTTGGTCTCCCTCTTTTTACAACTTTCTTTTGAGTATCATTAGCTTCACCCTTTGGTTGGGAAGTTCTTCTTCGAATAACATTATACTTATCAGATTTTAAAATGGGGGGTGTGGGATATATAAAAGGAATCATTATGCCTTTTTGTTGAACACCGTTATCGTCAGTATAATTATTTGGGATTGGTGGTGGTAATGGTGGAGGGAATATATTAGATATTTTGCCAGCTTTATCATTCAACTTTGTTAGTTTAATATTACTATAGTTCAAATCAGTAAAAAAATCATTAACTTGGTAAGGCTGTTGAATTATTGGCACAATATCTTTAGGAATATTATGCAATGAAGGATTATTGAATTGTAATGTGTTAATATTTATGTTTCTAGTATCAAGTCTCGTATCAGATTTAAGGAGATTATTAAGTTGTTGTAGTTTTTGTCGCTTGATGGGATCATTAAGAATATCATCATTATAACGTTTTATAGCCATTTATGGTTTTTGTGGTAGCGAGGCTGAAGCAATAATATAAAGGTGGTAAAACAATGCCTTTTCTTTTGAAAACCCTAAATCAACAACTGAGAGACAAACTTAAATTCTATATAAATGTATGCTATGTTGTCGACAAGTAATTAACTGAGTTTTGCGTTTATTTTCTAAATTGCCGTATTTTTATTGCAAGTACAATTTAAAATATTTTCAGTGGTCGCAGAAAGCTGTGATAAGTCAGTAGAGACGGTTTGACAATTATTGTCAATGTATAATAATTTATATGCTGTGTATTAAGGGTTTTTTTCCTACTGTCTTTTGTTATGAATAATTCATTTTTCCTTTAAATTTGGATTTATATGATTAAATTGAGGCATTAGGAATTCACTAATATAAATTTCATACGTTATACTTTCCTAATATTACAACTTTGGCTTTCTTGATTCCTCAAATTAGTTAGATTTTTGTACATACATTTTGTGTTGTGAACTTATACAATAGTTTGAATAAATAATGTGAATTTTGCAACAATTAAAAAATAATAAATCCCTTCCCAAAATCTTCCTTAGTACTTGAAAATTCTATACATAAAACTCTTCTTGTTGAATTATCATTTAAATGCAAGTCTTCCGACCCTTGTAATGTCCCGTTACTACCCTGTTGCAGAAGTATCAATAGTCTCTAAAGAATCGTGTTGCACACTACTACGCCCTTAAAAGTTGAGAAAATTCTCATTGACCGAAACTAGTAATACAATTGTTTACACGTTATCATTTGACGTTATCGAACTTCAGCAACTATCAGATTATCAATAAAACCCCAATTTGTATTTTAGTAACTCAATTGAACTTGTAGGAGAGTTTGTGCTTATAGGGTTTCATTGTCAGTTGTATTGCAGAAGCATTCATTGGCATAATCATTCATTATTGCTATTAGTAGATTGAAAGATATAAACGTCAAAAATTTACGAATAAACGAATTCTCTACGAGTCAGCATACATTCCACAGTATAATAGGATTTAATTGTAATGACCACCAAGATTAAACCCCGTGATTTGGTTTTAGCAAAAATGCCCTCATATCCTCCGTGGCCATCGTTCTTGATGCCTAAGGAAATGATTCCAGATGGAATAGTGGGCCAGAAACGGAAGTCAGATACTTGCGTTATATTTATACCTGAAGGGGATTATATTTGGTTGGATGGCAAAGAACTTAAACCGTTAACGGAAGAGTTACTAGCAAAAACAATTAGTTCTACTAAAAACGCCGGTAAAACAAAAAAGTTACTCACAGCATTAAAATTAGCCCAAGGTTTGAGGTTTGATACCTTTATGTCTTACTTGGAAAGAAGAGAAGTTGGATATAAAGGTGACTTGCAAAGTTTTTTAGAGGAGGAAGTAAATGATGGCATTTTTGACGAAGAAGATAATGAACAAAAGGAGGCTTTTCTGGAAAATGGTGAAGCTAATGAACAATTGACGGAAGTGGAAACTGCAGATGATGAATTGGATGAAAAAGGGGAACGCAGTGATCTGGATGTTACCAATGATGGTAGCATATATACTACCAAATCAAGACCCAAAGGTAGAGGCACGACCAGAAACGGAGTCAAAATTAAAACTGGCGAATTAAATGGAGATAGTATCAAATTGGAAGTTGATAAAACATCTGACGATGAAATTACCAGAAAACGAAAAAATTCAGATATCAATGGGAACAAACGATTTAAAACAGTCTCACCTGGACCAATAAGCGAATCCAATGGTACTGGTGCCAAGATGGAAGATTCTTCTAAAGGCAAGAACCTAAGTGAAGATCAAAAGTTGCAGCAGTTGTGGTTATGTAGAATAAAGTTACAAAAATCATTAATCCAAAGAGTCAATGATTCAAGTCCGACTATTGATGAATTACTGATTTCAAGACTAATTTTACATAAATTAGCGGATTTTCCTGTTGATTTGAATCTATTAAAGACAACCAAGATTCACAAGGTTTTAAAATGTATTTTAAAAGACCCTGAGTTTGAATTGAACGAAAGTTTTCGATTACATGACAAATGTAACGAATTGTTGGATAAGTGGGCTACTTTGATTGATACCATCAAGAGAGAAAAGAATGCAAAGTATGATGACTCGGAAGTGAGTGATATAAAGGAGAAGCCAGTTAAGACCATCGTATCCGAAAGTTAAAGTTACTATATATGAATAATGATTAACAGTATAGATTAGTTCTATCAATGTATTATATAGAAAGGTATTTTTATTTCTGTAGTAAGAAGCAAGGTACGACATTTGGACAAATCAGGGTAACTGCGATCGTGCTGCAGTTAACTACGGTGCACAAGAAATATCTCAAAATTACGCTAGGAATCGTTAATGAAAGTTTCGCAAAGTTTTTGGATGACGGCGACATTGTGAGAAGCCTGGGAAAATTTTTTTTTCATTCTTTTCTTTTCGACGAGTCTAAAAGATTTTACAATATGTCTGAAGATAATCACGTATGTTTGATTTCGAATGCCCCAGAATGGTTATAAGTTGATATATAAAGATGTCTGATTTGTACGGAGTTCCTAGGACAGTGAGAGCCAAATTAACGGAGGTCAATTAGAGATGATCTTTAAATGGAAAAATGGCGTGTGAGAAGATTGAAGGCACTATTAACTAGAGTTTATACAAGCAGAGATGTGAAATGGAGCAAAGGGGGAGTACAACATATATTAAACCCAAATTCCGGCAATAAAAATAAGATTAGTACTAACATTTTAGGAATTTTCTGAAGTTTCTGCTGGTGCTGCTTTAACTTACCCATTGCAATGTTCTGCTTTGAGAAAGAATGGACACGTTGTTATCAAGGGAAGACCATGTAAGATTGTTGATATGTCAACTTCTAAAACTGGTAAGCACGGACATGCTAAGGTTCATTTAGTTGCTATTGATATCTTTACTGGTAAAAAGTTGGAAGATTTATCACCATCAACCCATAATATGGAAGTTCCAAATGTCGTTAGAAATGAATACCAATTGATTGATATTGATGACGGTTTCTTGTCATTAATGACCAGTGAAGGTGACACTAAAGATGATGTTAAAGTCCCAGAAGGTGACTTGGGTGCTAAGATTCAAGAAGAATTCGATTCTGGTAAAGATTTGGTTGTTACTATTTTATCAGCCATGGGTGAAGAAGCTGCTATTTCTTTCAAAGAAGCTCCAAACTCCTCATAAACTGATTAAGGCTTATTTACTAATAATAAAGATTCAATTTATCTGTATGGCATAAATCTTTTTATAACGGATATTAGATACAGTTGTAGCTTCTAAATATATATTTGATAAATTCATATCATCTCAGTTTACATACAGGCTTTTAGAGGGCCGGCTGTGTAAGATCGGGGGAATGCACATAATGAATGTCTAAGGCGCTCAAAATGGCTGTAACATGTCAGAGAAAAAAGAGCATATGCCGCAACGGCCAAGCCGATATAACTGGTGCAAATGAGTAGCTCTTGTCAACAACTTGATTGACAATACCACCATAATCAAAAATTTACTCTGTTAATCGTAATTATTAATGATCGCATCATGTGGCATGCTTACATTACTATCTACAGTCTAGACCCCTTATCTAATGCGAAATTAACCCCTCTAAAAGATCTGAAAATTTTAGTCAGGTTTTTACAAGCCTTGAAATTGGAAAACTTTTTAGGCCGGTATTTAGACGTCTTTTATAAGCCACTAGTAGTTCTATATAACAACTATTGGTTTTCCTACAATATTAATAATTATAATCAAGTGGGTTTAACAAGGATTACCACCTTATAGTTTCCCTGTAATATAATTACCCTTTTTAATTATACACTAGCAGGTACTAGTAATTATTAAAAGAGTCATTTAAGAAATACCATGAGTGTCACTACAACAGTTACAATGACTACGCTGACTCCTACAAGGGTTTCTTCAGACTCTAGTGCTACGGCTACTGAGAATGCTACTTCGCCGACGTCATTTGTAGGTAATACTCCGTCTACAGTATTATTCTTTATGGCTCTAGGGGTTGGTGTTTTCATTGCAACGTTATTTATATTTTTTACAATGAGGTACTTTATAAGATCCAAATATGGGTTACATGTTCATCATATTGCCCCAAGGAATCCTGTAAATAGTACCCACAATTTAGTTACCAATGTGGGGGCCATGTACCATACTACTGCGGAATTGCAGGAACAGTTGAATTACATTAGGGAACATCATTTCGTTAGAAGTGATTTAATTAATAGACGATTACACCAAAGAGCAAGATCAAGAAGAAGAAGACGGAGAAACCGGTTTTCAAAAATGAAAAAGTTGTCGGAAGAACAAGTGGAAAAATTGTTTCCTAAAAAGACTTATCATGAATGGTTAAATGGTGGAAAAGAAGATGACATTAATAATCGGGATGGTATATTACGAGAAGAGGAAATGGATACTGTTAAGGAGACTCAGCCTGAAACTCAAGAAGTTGAATATAACCATGTTACATCCGAGGGGATAGAGCTTAACGATGTGGAGTCTAGCAACGAAAAAGAAGCTGATTTGACTGATATTAACAATGAAGATGATATATTACATTTCACTTCAGGAAACTGTGCTATTTGTTTAGAGACTCTTGAAAATGATGAGCTTGTGCGAGGATTAGTCTGTGGACATGTATTTCATGCTAATTGTTTAGATCCGTGGTTGACCAAAAGGAGGGCATGTTGTCCAATGTGTAAGAGAGATTATTATTATAAAGAAGGTGATGATGGTGCGAGTGCTGTCGTTGACGGTAATTCTGGTGAAACTGAAAATGGACTTGAAACCGTTAACGAAGAAACCAATGTTACTGAAACCCCCGGTACCGATGCAATCAATGATGCAAGCAATAATGCAGGCAATGATGCAAATGAAGAAGTTGCTGATGGTAATGCGGTTATTAGTTCAAATCAAACAAATGGTGACAGTTCAAATCAAACACACGATGAAAGCACACAACAACATGATGCTAATACTCAAGCTATTTCAGAGACACAAGAAACCTCAGGTAATGATAATGCCGAAGATGACAATGAAAGTGATATTGATACCCTTGATATTGAGGCTTTTAGGACAGATCCAACTTTACGAGCTATGCTCCACGAATTAATTCCTATTAAGGAAAGAGTTCAAATGATTTTATCTGACGAATCATTAGTGGAACATAACTTTGAAGGAAAAGGTAATGAGTTGGCTCGACAAAAATATAAAGGAATATTTAAAATCTTTTTCTGGAAGATTATGGGGATTTCAAAGCAGGATATTTTCAATTATGGGGTAATAACAGCATATCATGAATTCAGAGTAGATGAAGAAAGGAGACTTCATTCCAACCAGCCGTTACCTAATTTGGACAGTGCATCTGTATTAGAAAACCAGCAAGCTACAAATCCTGTAGAGGCTGAAAATGCTAATCAAGAACATGATTTAGGTGCAACTACTGATCTGATTGAGCGTCGGTTATCTCCATCCCAGACCGTTCATACTGCACGTAGCATTCACTCTAATAGGGAGTCATTGGACAACACAACAATAGAAAGAGACATTGTTGAAAACAGAGTGTAATACAAGACTTAATTGTGTATTAGTATATTTATTGGGATATTTTAATGTATTTTAATTTTAACTAGTGCGAAAAATTTTCAAACAAATTTTTAGCTTTTGTAAATCATTATAATCATGGGTATGTAAAACTAGATACGAGGTAGTGGGAATGCCTTTCAAAGACATAAACATTTGTTCATAGTACTAACTGTCATAGCACCGAAAAAGACAATTAAAATGGACTTGGGTTCATTCTTAGCCGATGATTCGATTGGTGGGGGATCTTGGGCTGATGAAGAAGTCGATTTGCAATCTATTGGGGTCCCCACGTCATCCGCAGCGACTTTGGAACGTACTAGTGCTGGTGAATTCTCTCAATATGTACCTGACGACAACAGACGTGAAAGAAAAGAATATCCGATTCCGGATGAACCTCCCTTCAGATCTAAAGTCAGTAACTTACCATGGGATATCAATGAAGAAGATGTTGTGGCATTTTTCCAGAAAAGAATGCAAATGACTGATATTATTTCTGACGTCAAATTACCCCAAGAAAACGGGAAACTTAAGGGATTTGGGTTTGTAACGTTTAAGGAAAGAAACGTTTTGGAAGAGGCTTTGCGATTAAGCACAGCCGATTTCAATGGCCGAAGGATTTTTGTTAATGTAGCTGCTCCACAAAAACAGGATGTTTTTGATTTAGATTGGAGATCAAGTAGAATAGGGCCATTAAGTGGCAGAAGTAGTTCCAGAAGAGAAGAACCTGATTTGGATTGGGGAGCGGCGAGATCCGAGGACAATTCTTTCAAGAGCTTTGATCGAGGTAATAGAAGACCTTCAAGAAGACAGGAATCTGAATTAGATTGGACAGCAGTTAGAAGTGAGGGAGGTGCTCTTCCCCCAAGAGAGAGAAGTAATAGACGAGAACCAAGAACTGACGAACCTGATTTAGATTGGAGTAGTGCTCGTAATACAGAAGCCAAATTACCCCCAAGAGAAAGAAGCAATAGAAGATACGTATCGAAAAAAGAAGAGCCGGAGTTCGATTGGAGTGGTGCTAGATCTGCGGAAGTTAAATTACCACCAAGACAACCAAGTAATAGAAAAATTTCACACAGAAAGACTGAACCTGAATTGGATTGGGAATCGGCCAGAGCTAATGATGCTAAAGTACCTCCTAAAGCCAGAAATTTTTCCGCTAAAGTCAAAGCTTCTCCCGAAAAGACTGAACAAGGGCCCCAAAAATCATCATATGACATTTTAAGTATTGAGGGAGATTCCGATGAACAAGAAGGTTCAGAGCCTTTGGATAAAGTAAAGGATATCGTCGACAAAACCGAAAAATTGACAATCAATAAACCACACTCTGAACCAAAAGCTGACCAAGAAGATGGCTGGCAAGTCGTTGGCAAATAAAACAATTTAGTTGTAAATTGAAATATTTGATTGTTTACTTTGTAAAATATAAGTACTAATTAATATACAATCGTAAGGTATTCTCATAAAAAGTTTAATGTCAATGATGAAGCTACCGATTTTGAATCTACAGCTTGTTTAAACTCCTCAAAACATAATCTACCGTCCCCATCTTTATCTGCTTCCATTATGGTTTTATCAACAATTTGTTGCAAATCTTCATCTTGGACATTTTTGCCAACCATCATTTTCATAACGATGAATAATTCTCCATTACCTATAAACCCATCTCTATCGATATCATAAATTTTAAATGCAAATTTCAACTTGTCAGTCTTGGAAGTTTTACCACTGAACGCTGACAATCCAGAAATAAACTCTTGAAAGTCTATTGTACCACTACCATCTTCATCAAATACATCCATCAACCTACTAGCTAAAGGATTACTGGATATACCAGGAATAGCAAGAAATTCGTTCTTTTCTATAGTCCCATTACCGTCTTTATCAAGTTTCATAAATCGTTTTCTCATCCTATCAATTTCATCCTTATCGAAATTAGTGCCTTCCATCAAGGAATCAAGTAACGTTGAAGAACCAGCACCCATTATAAGATGTTAGCAGAAATAAAGATCGCGCCGAACTGTTTAATCTGTAAACCGCTACCTTTTGTACTTAACTTGACCAGTGGAAGTATATCAATCTGTAAAAACAGTAGACTTGAAATAAAGAAACACAGTGATATTTATTTAGTTTATAAATGAGCGCCACCTGGATTCAAATTAGCACCACCATCTAATGGTAAAACTATACCATTAACATAACCACTTTGCTTGGCGCAAAGGAAAAGAATGGCAGCTTGAAGATCTTCTTTATTACCAAGTCTTTTTCTTGGGTTGCTGCTAATCATCATATCTCCTGCCATATCAATCACACCTTTGGACATTTTGGAAAGAATATAACCAGGAGCAAGAGAATTGACAGTAACATTTCTAGGACCCAAGTGAGTAGCTAAGGTTCTTCCTAAATGGGAAACACCAGCTTTAGACGCAGAATATCCAAAAATCCCAACAGGATCAATCGATACCAACGAAGCTACAGATGACATAATCACAACTCTGGATGGATCTTCAGGAGTTCCAGCTTGTTCCAACATTTCCGAAAATAATTGAATACAATTGAATACTCCTACAATATTAAGGTTCAACACCTTTTGCATGGCAGTAATTGGATGTTGACCTAATGGAGCACCCCAAGTAGATCCAGCATTAGCTATTAAAATATCCACTTTATTAACTTGCTTTTTGGTTTCTTCAAACAACTTATTACATTCAGCTTCGACAGAAAGATCAGCAGGAATTGAAATAATTTTACAAGTTTTGCCATTATCTCTAGCAAGTTTCTCTAACTGGGCCTTTGACTCTTCACAGGCCTTTGCCTTACGGGAAGTAATGACAACGGCCTCAGCACCGTTCAATACAAACGCTTCAGCACAATAAAGTCCTAATCCTCTTGAACCACCAGTAACAACGGCAGTTTTACCATTAACATTGAAATCAACCATTCTATCTCAAATATTTTGTAAAAACTCAACTTTGAACTTGCTCAGTTTCGGTGTCAACCCTCGGCAACCCCACACAAACATTCAGATGCACATTTATTTTTACATATGATACACATTTTTATACAAAACATGAAAAATTAAAACTATTTTTCATGTAAACTCAAAACCAACTGTAGTCCTGGAATCACGGGATTAGCCATACACACGATTATTTCGTTTTCGCCTACTATCCGAATATCCTTTCCAATTAGCACCTGGATCAATCGATTGGTGCCGTTGACAAAATCACTGATTGACCATATTTCTATTGCTTCATCACATACTATAAATAAACGATTATCATCGAATCTGATGGATTTACATCGATAATCAAATCGCAATATACTGAATCGTGATAGTTTGCCATGTTTATTGATAAAGATGGCACATTCGTTATAAACCAAGATGAATTCATTGTTATTATTCAATTTAAATATCCCTAACGGCTTGGAACCGGTGAAATTGATGCTCTTACGAATCAACTCGAGTTCCATGGTATTATCATCGTTTGTTCTTCGATTATATCCATCAACTCTTTTATCGTTGGCAGGAAACTCAGGTATTGACCTTGGTGATAATTTGCCCAAATCAAGAACTTCAAATCCTTTATGGGTATGAACTGCAAACGTAGAGTTGAAAATTGAAAGCCCATAACATTCACCTTGAACATTAAATTCTTTTATTGGTTTGAAGCAACTAACAATCCCATCATTATCAGTTTCGGGAATACACACTTTGAAACTCGTAGACCCTGAACTGGCCTTCTTTTTAGCATAGAACAACATTGTTATTTCTCGATGAATACCAATTTCAAAAAATGATACTATGTCTTTCGATAATGCTAAAGTACTAATGGAATCACCTTGGCCGTAAAAATACCTGATCAACATATCCAAAGGATAATATCGAAGATACCCACCACTTAATGTTATGACAATATTCATTAGTGGTAACACTGATATTTTCGTGGTATTCTGAATCAGAATAATCCTTTTCCATTGGTAATTCATATCTGTACAATAAACTCCAGAAACGGTCCCAATGAAGTAGAAATTTGTCGTTCGGTAAATAAAGTTAGTTCCTGATAAAATAGTACTAAACACTATATGGTTAGTCGAATGAAATTGAGAAATATCATTCTCCTTATACCCTAAATCTTGTAATACTTTTAACGAATTCCGGGCCATGGGTTCAATAGGATCATATTCTCCCAATAATTGTAATTTGACCATTCTATTAGACTCTTCGTAACCAAAACAAGTATTGGAAATCACTTTAAGTTGAAATGGCTCCACCTTAGATAATCTCTTACATAGATTGGATCTTGCTTTTAATAAGTAATCCACCCAAACACTTCGTTCTCTCTCAGTTTTAGTAGAAAATGTGAATGAAGAATTCTTGCCCTGGCCTGCGTATCGAATCTTGAACGGATAAATCGAAGGGTCCTCCTGAACCTCCTGTTGAGGCAGCAGCTGGGTTAAATTAGCAATGTTTTTCAATTCTAAAGGAGTTTCTTTATCTTTGAGTTCTACTAGTAAAAACTCTATGGGAATAGGATTATCAAGAATACGATAATTAACCATATGGGTTCTATTGCTCTTGATCTTTTCAGTGATTAGTAAATAATTATCCAATAAAATTATATGGTTAACCGATGAATTAATCTTTAAATCTCCCTTTTTCGTTAAATCACCTCTATAAAAGAATCTTCGGTTTTCTGATTCGAAATTAATATTGATTTTGGCTATATTATTTTTCCATACCAATTGTTTACGGATCCGTTTCAAATTATGCATATTATCAGCATGATGTTTCACTTCATTAATTTTATTGCTTATATTCCGAATACCGTCTATTGCTTTGGTTAAATATTTAGATTCAGAGTCTTCTTCATCAAACAGAGCTCGAATATCTGCTAATTGCAACGGTAACAGTTGATAGCGACTATTAAATGTACTGAGAAATAGTAATGATCCATTTACTCTTAAATTCTTTACATTAGGTAACTCCCTTACCTTCGTATCTACCCATGCTTTGATAAGAGGAATCGTTAGCAACTCTTCAATCATGGGCATAGTAGTCATATAATTCAACAAGGCTGGTTTAACCACCTGGGACCAATTATAATATATCTGAGCTATATCAATAATGTCTTTAATGAATTTCCCATTAGAAATTAAGATCTTGAGTAACGGTTCGAATAATGAGTTTTGATGAATTGTTAAAATTTGTTTACCTGGATTGACTATATCTTCATCAAAGTTACCAATCAGGATGATTTCCAGCGAATTAATAATACCTTTGACAACCTTGACGAATTCGGGGGCCACAATATCCACAAACACTTTAGCTCGTTGGATAAATGTTTGTTCATACCTTAATAAATCAAAGATAAGAGATTGACGTTTAGCCATGGCTTTGTCGAAGCCTTTGATGTCCTCGGCCGATAATTTCCAATGACTGGCCCAATCATCTCCCAATACAATATCGCCAATATCAGTATTTTTAAATTTCGTTTCGTAGTCAAGAATCCTATTGATAAAACATCTAGATGAAAAACAAGTCAATTTCGTTCCAGAAACTTGTAATTTATGATGATCTGTTTCGTAACTGTAGCATGGAGTCATATCGATTAAAACTCCGTTAACACAAGCATTTTCATTTATTTCTATTCCTGGAGCATCCTTTAACGCTATTGCTTCTCCTGAATTATATCCCGACATATATCCAGGTTCTGGCAAAGCCTTTAATCCATCTTTATCAGGAAGAGTTCCATAATTAAATGTAATAGCACCACAATTATGAAAAGAGCTAATGACCTGAGTTACATTGCAAATCAAGGTTTCTAACGGTACATCTTGCCTATGGTAAACTAACAATTTTATTAACGCCTTTTTAAATTCCTTTTTAGAGATGAACAGATTATGTAGCCACAGTTTTAGTTTTAAACACCACGCAAAGATTTTACTCATGGCCCAAACATTGTCACACACTTCAAAGTGCTGACTTATCAATGATGATGATGAAAACGGCAAATTGGGCAAATCAAGTGGTACGGGTGGTAAGTCATCATTTTTTCTTACTGTGCTTAATCTTGTTAACGATGCTGTTGAATAAAGCGTTCTTTTTGCAGACTCATCCGGCAAAGCGTCTTCAGATGGTGGCAAATTAGGAAGCATTGAAAAGTTGAATGATTTGAATGTGGGGGATTCTTCAAGTTCGTCATCATAATATTGTTGATCATTAGTTCCTTCAAGAAAGACACTGGAATCATCAATTTCATAATCATAATCATCGTACTCCTCTGCATACTCTTGATCTTTATCAGAAATTCTATAAACTAACGATGGTGATCTTCCGTATAATTTTTTCGGCGATGGGGATCGACTATAAGTCATTCTACTTGGAGTAGTTCTGGATTTATACGGCACGGACAAAGGAGATCTCCTAAACGAATTATCACTAGTAAGTATTGAAGGCGACTCGATGGAATTCAGTCGTATTGGCGAAGGAGACCCGGAGATAGTTTCACTATTTGGAGAAAATCTATGACTGGATATAGGTGTTTCAGTTTGATAATTCCCATTTAGACTTAGGGATGTTTCTATTCCTAGGGAAGGAATCTTGGACGGTGTAATTAATGATTGATTCACTATATCGGTTGTAGTTCTAACTTTTACGGTAGAATCTCCAAACGGATCATATTCGTCGTTATCTAGAGGTTGTGATAAACTGTAAGGCATATCGTCATAGTCTGGGAAATCTCTCGGCCCCATTGGTTTTGGAGTTTCCATGTTGATAATCTGTTGTTCATCAAGAACCATTTCCGAATACTTACGGTAACCAGAAGTATCGATTTGTGGTGGTGAGATTGGTTTTGAAACGGGACTAGATCGAGGTTCATATATACTGTACGGTGTTTCAAGGAGACTTCCAGACGGTTGAGAAAATGATCCATTGGGATTATCATTTATTATATTATCATCTATTGGGGGTGGAGGTTTCCTCCGCAATGATTTATTTGGAGTTCTATTCATAATAGCTTTATTATTGCAAATTCTCACATTTTCTTAATAAACAAAAATGGTCGTGGATTACGAAAATTCCTTTATTCTGTCAATTCCTAGAGATTATATGAAAAGAGAAGGGCAAATGTGTTTGAAAACAGTACAAACGTTTGTTTTGGCATTTGTATAAAGTCAGCTTATTTTTCAATTCCAATACATTTACTACTGTTTATAAAAGTATGGAGAACAATATACGCGTTTTTAATTGAGATTTACGAATGCCATATCCTGAACAAATCGATAAATTACTTAGACAAGGAGCTAAAGGCTTGGGTGAAAAGGATTACGAGACAGCTGTTGAAGTGTATGGAAAAGCCTGTGAACTCTATCAACAAGAAACAGGCGAAACTGATGCGGATTTGTTGTTATTGTATGGAAAAGCATTGTTTGAAAGCGGTGTTAGTCAATCAGACGTTTTAGGGGGACAACAAGTCACTAGTGAAAAAATTGAGGAAGCAAAAGGAGATGACAATGACAATGAAAATTTCCAATTTAATGATTTAGCTGCAGAAGAAGCCCAGTCAGTCCCAAATGGTGAACCAGAATCCGGACCTGACTCAGAATCAGACTCAGAACCGGAACCAGAATCAGAAACATCTAATGAAGGAGAAGGTGATGATAATAAAAATGATTTAGAATTAGCATGGGACGTTTTGGAAGTGGCAAGGGGGCTTTTTACTAAAAAGTTAAAGGAAAACGAACATTATAGATCGTCGTTAATATCACCATATCTTAAGTCAGATAAAGATGAAACGGAACAAATTTATATAAAAACGTTAAAACTGTTATCGGAAGTGTATGATTTATTAGGAGAAGTTTCATTAGAAGCAGAACATTTCCCTCAAGCAGCTAGTGATCTAGAAGAATGTTTAGAATTAAGAAAACAACTATACGACGCCAAATATTCATCATTGGTGGGAGAATCTCATTTTAAACTTTCGTTAGCTTTGGAGTTTTGTTTAGAAGATGAAAAGGCCAAAGAAAAGGCCCGTTCGCATATTAAAGAAGCTATTCAGATACTTGAAAATGATAATGAAAAGAATCCTGAAAAGAAAACTAATAATGATGAGATAATTCAAAGTTTACAAGAGAGATATGATGAAATTGGTGATAAGGCTGAGCAATTAATCAACCAACAAAAACAAGAAATGCTAGGAATTCTAGGGAGTTCAGACGGAAGCGACATTCTTAATAAGCTCTCCAATCCTGCCACCGCTACTCCCGTGAACGATTTAACCTCAGTCGTCAAAAAGAGAAAACCAACCTCGAAAAAATTGCCTACAAATCAACGTGGGAAACGCCAAAAACCATAAATAAGAGGGGCAAGCAATACACACATCGCAATCTGATTGGCTTCGCATAAAAATTTTATCACAGTACAAAAAGCGCACTCTTAGTACCCTCGTTTGTTTTGGTAATGGACATAATACAACAAGATGGGAGAGCAAAACCAGAGAAGAAAACATCGAGAAGACGCAAGAAGAGAAGAACTGATGTTTCATCAGATTCCGAATCGTCATCATCGTCAGATGAGGCCGTAAATGATGACAATAATACTCAAAAACAAAGTGAAACAGACATGGATAATAGCAATAGTGGGACTGGGGGTGGTACCAATAATTTAATAAGTCAGTTGACTACTGAGAGAATACGAAAGCTCACGAATAAACAAGAAGCTGAAGAACTCAATGCTGCTATTCAAGCTAGGTTAAGACAAGTACCGTTTAAGACGCAAGAACCAGCAGCAACAGATGATAAAGAAGAACGTTCAAAAGCAAAGCTAGTGAGAAAGCATACCCAAGATAGAGAAGAACTTGATAGGAAGTTTTTACAATTGATGACGGAACAATTTGGTGATCAATTGGATAAGTTGCGTAATGATCCTACCTTTTCTAGCAAATCCTTGATGGTAATTGCTCAAATGCTTGAATCCGGTAATAATCTATTTGATGAAGATGAAATCAAAGCTTTATTGGATCTCAATCGAGGTCCTGAATAAAGATAATCGCAAAATTAGACTTTAGAACAGATTCAAATTTATAGAAATTTATTTAATGTATTATCTTAGTTCGGTATGTTGCTGATTACGTGCTATCGTTTCACAGCTATCAACTAGTCTATTACATTATAACCAGTTTGAACATTTAATTTGTCAGAACAGCCTGGCTAGCTCAATCGGTAGAGCATTTGACTCTTAATCAAAAGGTTGCGGGTTCGAGCCCCGCGTTGGGCTTTCTTTTTAGTACCTTTTCAAGTTGAATCTTTTTTAATATTCAATTTAATTTAGCTTATTTTCATAACAATGATCTCTACAAAAGAAAGAAATAATATAAAAATAATAAAGTGAATAGAAATAAATTAAACTAATATTATCCTTTTAACTAACCCAACCGTATATCATTGCCTGTCTTTTTTGAACCTTCGGAATATGTGCCTTTGTAGACTTGTAATGCAAAATAAAATATGATTGTACTTAAAGCCACAATCGTTAACAAAAAAAGAGTTAGGTTTTCCCAAAGCTTTTGGACCTTTCTTTGACGTTTTTTCTCCTCAACTAATTGGAGCTTTTCCAATTTGAGCCTTTGTATTTTTGCTTCAGCCTCCAATAATTTCTGACGTACAGAATCATACTGTTTATGTTCGGACGGTATCACTCCACCAATACGATAAGGGTGGAACATTATGGAGGCAGAAGTTGAATGGGCTACATCATCAAACGGTTCTGTCGCATCACCACCTCCACATTCTAATATTACTTCAGGGCCTCCAGGATGTAGTCCCTCTTGAACAAACTTGGTAACATCATAAACCTCATTATAAATAACAATCCAAAGATCATGTATTTCATTATGTTTCAGTACTTCTTCAAGCGTGTATAGAATATTTTTTGACGGTTCCTTTAGTTCTTTCGGGTATTTCTTTGTTTGCATAATATTATTGATATAATTAATAATCAAGGACTGCAAGGGTATTGGTATTAATTATTATGAAATTGTATATGAGTAATGCAAGGAAACAAAACAACAATCTAATTCTGATTCTTTAATGGCCGGGAATTGCCTGTTTAAATATTAAAATATTCCACTAAGATGCCGAGAGATGGATAAAACAGAATGCGAAACGGCCACAATTGATCCAACAAAAATATACAAAGATTTGGTATGAACCGTTCGACTAATAAAGCATTACCATCATCAAAAAAGACCCATTCAGAGCGGCACAAACAGATTTTAAAACAGTTGTTGAAAGAGGAAGGAAATAGAACATGTGTTGATTGTAAGACTACGGCCCATCCCAGGTGGGCGTCGTGGAATTTAGGATGTTTTATATGTATAAGATGTTCAGGGGTTCATAGGAGTATGGGTGTCCATATATCCAAGGTTAAATCGGTGGATTTAGATGCGTGGACCGACGAACAAGTTGAATCTATGTTGAAGTGGGGTAATGAAAAGTGTAATTTATATTGGGAAGCTAAGTTGCCTCTGGGATATATTCCCGATCAACTGAAAATTGAAAATTTTATTCGTACAAAGTATGATTTGAAAAAGTGGGTTGAATCGCCAACCATTCCGGACCCGTTAAAGATTGTATCAACTAAACCATCTAATATTGCTTTATTAGATCAGGTGACCGAAAACAATGGTTCTTCGACTACAATTAAATCCACACCTGATATAAAAATGTCCGAAAATTTATTAGATGATGATTTTGGCCATTTTTCATCGGTTTCTAACTTAGCCATTAATTCAACAAAGGCATCACTGGTTCCAAGTAATTTACCAACACAACCCAAATCATTACCGAAATTGCCAAATCATAGCGGTTTTAGTTCTCCTCACAGTACGAGTGACAATTTACCTAATGATCGTCCAGATTTAAAGAAATCGATTCTTTCATTATACTCATCAGCTTCTTCGTCGACATCAAGTTTCGTCCAACCTGCTCAAAGACCCCCTCCCCAGTCAAAACAGTCCTTATCGCCTGCTATTTCCTCAAGAGCATTTTCTTCGCCATCCCCAGTCCCATCTTCTCAAATAAACACGTTGAATAATTCTTTACAAGGATTAAATTTCACCAACAATTTAAACTCAACCTTTCTGGATCCCGAGTCAACATTGTCTAAAGCTTCGACCAAGGAACCCAATTTATCATGGAACAATGAATGGTCAGACACTAAACAACGATGGACACCTGCGTCAAACCCATCTCAGGTCGACTCAAATGATGACTTGTTCAAAAACGTCTGGAATTAAGAAATTTGCATAAATAACATATGATTTTAATTAAATGTATACAATCTAATAAATATCATTAATCTTACTGTAAAATCAATGACCTCCGGTAGTTGGTAATCCAACATAAACCTTGAATGAATCATAAATTAACCACTGGAATCCAGTTAACGTACCAATCATAGCAATTCTTACTGGTAAACCATTCCATAAACCACCGAAACCGATTTTGGCATAAATTCGCAGAACAGCTTGTCCCACAGACTCCGAAGGGGACTTTTCGGAGTTTATTTTCGAAACCATAACATCAGCAGGATGTGATACGATCGCACAAAATATACCAGCAATATAACCACCCAAAAAGGATACTCCAGTCTGTTGCAATGGTGAATAAGAACTAACAGGTTTACCTAAATACTGGTAAATTAATTCCACGGTCTTTTCAAAACTAGCAAATTTTACCATAGTGTAAGGAATTTGCCGCATCCATAAAGGTGCTAAACCTTTGTACAAACCACCAAAACCTTCAGCCGCAGTTATTTTTTTCCAACCATCGAGGACTGAACTGGCGTATGGAGGAATGGTAGTTTGAGTTTTGACTTTAATAGTCTCAAACGGACAAAGCGCAATGTCTGCTAGAAACTCAGCCGAAGCTGAAGCCGCTAAATATACCCCGGTTTTGTACTTGTTGGCATTTTCAACCCCAGCTAAATCACTATAAGTCTTTTTGAAATACTCATAAAATCCATATTTACCTGCACCCTGCAACGAATATCCAATAAAAGTTGCTCCAAACCCTGTAAAAATTGAATCACCAGATGTTTTTAAAATTGTTCTCCAACCGTGGATATTAGATTTATATAATGACGCATCAACCTGACGCCGACATTTAACAAGATCTAAGGGCGTAACAGCACTATGAGTTGGCCCACAAGCAATTATACCCCCAATTGTACATGCGGCATAATATTCTTTGGAAAATAATTGAATTTTACCTTTACTATCACTCATATCTATAGATTCTATACACTGATGTCTAATAAACAGGTTACTTTGTTGCTTCACCTAATTCTAACAATTGCTCAATTTGAATTAAAGGGGGTTCGGTTTTTATAAATCCATTTTCAGCCGACTGACCCTTTGCAAAACCAGTTACCCGGATTACGCACCCATCACTAGGTTAAAGTTGTTATCAGGCCATTGCCAGGAAGCTCTTCAAGTTCGTAACAGAAATTAGTTATGGTCACGGGCACAGCACTAACACAATCAAATTGTGTCCATTCAGATTGCCGTAAATCAACTCCGTCAAGTATTTCATCGGAGTTGGTTGTACATTGAAATTGATCTTGCACACTAAATGCAATGACCTTGCACCCATGACAATGTATTTCTAAAATCGTTGCCAGCCCCAGGTTTGGCATTAAGCCACGTCCACTACTAGTTAAAATTATGTAAAAGTTGTTTCGACAATCCTTACAATAAGTTGCAAAATTGCCTAACCTGGCAATAGGTCCTCCCAGTACTTTGGTTAATTTAATTGGGATTCTATCAAATCGGTTTATTAATACTTCTTTTGGATGAATAAAATCACATCTGGTACATTGCACTTGGAACCCGTAATCATGGGCATACTCTTCATGATCAAGGGGTTTCAAGTTTGTACAATTTTCCAAATCTGCTTTGATATTTAATAAGGTGGTTCTCATTTGGATTGAATCAATAACGATTTCCTCTACCTTTTATGTGTTGAAGATACTTGATTGTATTCATGTTAACTCCAGTGACTCATCGGAGATAACCCGCTTTAGGTAATTTAAAGAATTATGTCCGAGCTATTGACCAATTCACTTCAGTTATACTAACTTCTAAACCCGCATCATCATCGTAGTCATACCATTCACTATCCTCAAGATCAACTTCAGGAAACTTGGCATTGGAATTTAAACCTTTACATTGGAAATTACCTACAGGAATAAACTTTTTGAAATCAATACCTCTCGCGTCAATAATCAAAATATCCACAAATTTGCCATTATGATCAGGATCATATGAATCATCGGTTCTTACTATCGACGACGAATGTTCCGATTTACAGCCCTTACATCTAAACACAAAACTGGCTTCACCGCGAGATCCACTCATATCATGGCTTTCAAATCTATTGATAGTGACGGGTTTCGCATGTTCTTCTCTACAATTAGTACACTCTATAATAAACGTATATTCAAAAGGATCGTTCGGTTCATCTAGAGGCCTTAAATCTGTCACATTGGTCAATTCAGCCTTAAGTTTCAATGCAAACTTGACCATTTTTAGTAGGAAAAATTTTCAGAGAAATTGCGAAAGCTTTATCATTTTGATTAGTAAAGCATTATTGATAAGGGAATTGGATCACTAACGAGGGAGGTTTCAGTTTACAGCCGGAAGATTTATAGACATTTACACAAGCAATTCACGAGTGATATCAACAGAGTCGTTGTTAGAAGAGGTTAGACAGGAGTTTACCTTAGTCAGTGATTAGCAACTGTTTGTTTGATTTTAAAATTACTATAGATTTATAGAGTAGTGCTGATAAGATTTTACCGTAATTGCCTCGATTAATTCCAAGCGAGACAAATTTCGGATATATGCAAGTAATTGGAATATGAGAGATAAAATACAAACACATAAAGATTCAAGATTAAATGATGATTTCTCCGATACCGTTCAAGGCGAAGAGTTGGAATTTCGAAAATCCATAAAAAATAATTTCCCTATTAGTCATAGAATATCACTATTTGACAATTATGGTACTCCCAAATTACTTTCGGGTCTATCGGCCAATCAGCTAGTGATGCTTTCGGGGGCAGCATCGGGATTTTTAGCAGGAGTAGTAGTGTGTCCTTTGGATGTCATCAAAACCCGGGCCCAAGCTTCAGGGAAACCCAATACCAACCATATTCAAACATTTAAAGATATAGTGAGAAATGAGGGCGTGTCGGGATTGTATCGAGGAATAGTTCCTATAACCATTGGTTATTTACCAACATGGGCAATTTACTTTACAGTTTACGAGAGGGCTAAGAGGTTTTATCCTGGGTTTCTTAAACGGAATTGCAATATTGATAATGGTTCAATTTATCATTTCTGTTCGGCAGTCACCGCAGGATTGATGTCATCTATTGCCGTGAATCCGATTTGGGTAATAAAGACCCGATTAATGATTCAAAGTGTTAAAACCGAAAGTGGTACCAATCAGTTTGATAGAACCTATTATAATGGCACTATCGACGCGTTTCGGAAAATGTATAAAGAAGAAGGGATCCGAGTATTTTATAAAGGACTCATTCCTACGTTGTTTGGGTTAATTCACGTTGGAATTCATTTCCCAGTATATGAAAAATTAAAACAAGTATTACATTGTGATACTGATAATGACAACCTCACCGATTTACGACAGCGACGTATACTTATTCGTCTTTTAATAGCATCATCATTATCGAAAATGACCGCCAGCACCATCACCTATCCGCACGAGATCTTGAGGACACGACAACAAATGCAATATCCATCAAAAATAGGCGGCGTTGACCGAAATTCAGGAATCATTGATCTTTGTAAAGGTATTTATCACAAGGAAGGATTGCGAGGGTTTTATATAGGCTATGGCGTTAATCTAATGAGAACCATACCTGCTAGTGCAGTCACATTGGTGAGCTTCGAATACTTCAAAACATATTTATTGGAGTTGAGCGGTCATAGCACGAGAATTTAGCATCTGCATATAGAGTGTATAGTATAGAGATTATCCTCAATTTAAAACATGTTGTTGAACCACTCATCAATTGTAATCGCGAACTATGAAGGCTGTGAACTGGTTATTTCTCTGGGTGTTGGCGCCACATATACTTGGTGAGGTTGAAGTAGTTTCTGACAATGCCGGGGATGAAAACAAGGCAAGCAAACTCACAAGTAGAGCAAAAGATAGGGACCAGGAAAGGAAACAAGCCACTAATGAAATATCATTACCAGAGTACTTGACTATGGACACCTTTGATAAACTCACCAGTGAACAACTTTCGTTTGTAGAGTTCTTTTCTCCTTATTGTAGTCATTGTAAGGAATTAGCTCCGACGTGGGAAAAGACTTATAAAGAGTTTTACGAACAATTAAATACGTTGAATGTGCAAATGAGACAAGTCAATTGTATAGAGAGTGGGGATTTATGTGAGCGAGAAGAAGTCACATCGTATCCAAATCTAAGGATTTATAGTCCAATTCATGATCGTCAGACCGGAGCCAAGACCGGCCATCTGAAATTAATCGAGACTTATCCAAGGGCATTAGTAAGGAATCCTGACAACTTCAAGAAATTCGTAAAAAATGCAGTTGCCGAATACGAAGAAGGTTCTATTGATTTACCAAGTGCTTCTAAACAGCTTAGTTTGGATAGGTTGTTGGAGTTAATTGCTGGTAAAGGCGAACAGCCTGAGTTTGTAATGTTTCATCAAGGCACTGACCAACAATGGCAAATTACTCAAGAAAATGGCAGAAGTGAATTCAGTAAGTCGTGCTATGATTGTTTGGATAACGTTCGTATTTGGAGCAAGTTATCCAATAAAATTTTAACCACCATTAACACAAATCACTTTAGTTGTTTAAGTAATCCTGATATCTGTGAGAAATTAGGGTTGAAGTCTTTAAACAATCCTGATACAAATACCGAGCCTAAAGCTATTATGTTTTTACCGGAAAAAACTGGAATCATTCGATTCGACTTTAAAGGACCATTCACTGTGGAAGCTTTGAAAAAATTTGCTAGAGATTTATACGAGAACCACCATTATGAAAATGTTTCTGCCAAAACATTGTCAGAAATTATGGAATTTCGGAAATCATTACCTAAAGAACCTCTCCAACAATTTTATCCATTAGCTAATCAGATAAGCATTGTGTTTTATTATGACGTCAGAACTGTTAGCGAAGAAGATAGAGCTATATTACCATACATTTTAGAGTACGTAACATACTCACCGTTCAATATCCATTTATACACAGCAAAAAGCAATAAATTTGAAGGAGCAATAAATTCTCAGGCCATGAATATTTTAGACTATATTCATTATGATCAACGTGAACTACCTCGGCCCTTTAACAAAGCAATGTACTTAGCAACCACTTTAACTACGAAACCCACGATTTTTGTCATAAAGGATAACACTTTATTTACATCTGTGTTCCAGAGTTATGCTCCTGAGGATATTAGAAATAAAGATAAAGTGCTTGACTTTATTAAAAGAAATCAATTCCCATTATATCAAGAGTTGACACCCGAATTGTTTCTGAGTTATTTTGGAAATACCGACGATAAGAATAAAAATGATATAGTTGTTGTGACATTTATTGATTCTAATAATGCTGATTTTACTGACAAATCACTTTATAACATTTCATTAGCAGCCCACGAGTATCATGAAGTTAAGAATGAATATTACTTTAATGATATTCTTCGTCGACGTAATGACAAAACTCAAGCGGTGGAGGAGTTGAAAAGGCAAAATGCCGCCAGTGTTCAAATAATCAAGGAAATGAGGCGTGAAGTTCCCCATTTCTTCGATAGTAATCAAGTACTATTCACGTTCATAGATATTGCCCATCACCCTGAATTGGCTGATTATAAAGGTTGGAATATTAATAGTAGAACTTATGTAGCTGGGGATACTTTAGTGATTCACAAAGATAACCGGTACTATTATGATACTGATATACAAGGAAATGAGTTGAAAAATGATCCAGGAAAATTGAAACAAGTTTTGCAATATTTCTTGGATCCTGCATTGGTGCCTGATGTTGTGATTATGAATAAGTGTTTGGTTAGCAGTCCTTACATGAAATCTTTACGATTTATGGATTATATACATGAAAGAGGGTTTATTGGTTATGGAAGCCTCCTCATTATTATATTTGTAATTAGCAAGAGTATTGCCAAGTATAATGGATCCCGTCGTAATTTAGGAGACTCAGGAGGTGTCGGTATACTAGGTAATCTTCCAAAGAAAGATTAAATTGGCATTAAATAAATAAATGTACCATAGGGCATTTACATCCCCAAAATTTGTAATTGTTTAGCTTTCATTTCATTAGCTCTTTTATACCCCCCATTCAAACTCCTGATGTTAAAATCTTTACCAGGAATCCCACTGACTTCACTAAATGGAGGGATAACCGACTTTGGGGGAACTACACACCCTTTTCTTATTATACAGCAATCGTAAATGACAGTCAATTGATCTATTAAACAATTATCTTCTATAATAACTCGGTTTCCTATAGATACCAGACGTAATTGAGAGTTACTGCCAATAATTGTATAGGATCCAATAGACGAACTACAATGTTTAGCACAAGTATCATCGACTATTGGTGGAGTTATAATCACATTAGATGCTATATAACAATAATTACCGATATTAATGGAGAAAGGCGATTCATCAATAAGCTTAACGTCGCCATTCAAAACTGCTCCTGAGCCAATAGTAGAATTACCTTTCACTTGGATTTTGTTTTGACCCAATAGTTGGGCTGTTCGTGATATTCTATTGCTATTCTCTTCAATCCATTCAGACATAGTCCTAGATAACTTGTTTTATAATAAATTACATTTATACCTTTAATCTCCACTGAGACGAGACTACTCTTACTAGTGCGCGTACACCTCGTGGGAAACTTTCAGACGCGATGTCATTGTTCAGACTTGATTGTGGATACCAAAACTACGGCTGGGGGAAAATAGGATCTTCATCGGCAGTAGCACAGTTTGCCGCCAGTTCTAACTCTAGCACCAAAATTGATGAGTCCAAGCCTTATGCCGAGTTATGGATGGGTACTCATCCATCCGTACCATCAATCGCGGTCGATGCTAATGACAACACTGGTAAAACCTTACGAGAATTAGTTGGTAACAATCCTAATGAATATTTACACGAGGGAATAATCAAAAAGTTCGATAGTGATAAGGAATTACCATTTTTATTCAAAGTTTTATCTATAGAAAAGGTATTATCCATTCAAGCTCATCCTGATAAACCATTGGCTAAACAATTACATGCCAATGATCCTAAAAATTACCCTGATGATAATCACAAGCCTGAAATGGCTATTGCTGTGACATCATTTGAAGGATTTTGTGGATTCAAGCCTTTAAATGAATTAGCCCATACTCTCACTACAATTCCAGAGTTAAACGAGATCATTGGTACTGACTTAGTAGATGAATTTGTCAATAATATAAAGCCTGAATGTGAATTAGGCTCTAATGATGATAAAGCTAATCGGAAATTATTACAAAAAGTGTTTGGAAAATTAATGAATACGGATGAAAAAGTCATTAATGAAAAGGCTCAATCATTAGTTCAAAGAACTATAAGTCAACCAGAACTATTTAATGACATTTCTCCCAAATTAGCGGAATTAATTCAAAGATTAAACAAGCAATTCCCTCAAGATATTGGTTTATTCTGTGGATGTTTATTGTTAAATCACGTGATATTATCACCAGGAGAAGCCATGTTCTTACAAGCTAAACTCCCTCATGCTTACATTAGTGGGGATATTATCGAGTGTATGGCTGCTTCTGATAATGTTGTTAGAGCGGGATTTACTCCTAAATTTAAAGATGTCACTAACTTAGTAGATATGTTAACATATTCATACGATCCGGTTGCAAAACAAAAGATGCCATTATTATCGTTTGCCAAATCTAAAGGTGATGCTAAATCAGTTTTGTATGACCCTCCAATTGATGAGTTCTCAGTGTTGCAAACCATCTTTAACCCTAGCCACGGACAAACCCAAAGTTTTGACGGGTTTGATGGCCCTTCGATTATAATTGGAACTGACGGAGAAGGATTAATCAAAATCAAGGACTCTTCAGAAGAATTACCTTTTAAAACAGGTTATGTCTATTTTATTGGACCATCGGTGGCTATTGAATTGATCTCGAGTTCTACGGACAAACCATTCACCACTTATAGAGCCTTTGTAGAGGGTCAATAGATATATTTATGTGGCTAGAATCGCGCGCGACTGGTACCATTGCTCCACAGAAACAGTTATCTATATTCATTACAATTTAATTGGATATCTTGTAAACTATTGGTTGTTACTTCTGGGTGAATTGAATAAGTAAAGAGAGCTTGAAATAATTGGTTTAAATATGAGTGCTCTGGAATTGAAAACGCCTGAGTCCGAGACCTTCGAATCAGAGACATCAGAACCAAAACCAACAGAACCTTATAAAGAAGATAATAATGAGGATTCTGAAGTTCATCAAAGAGAAATCGATCTTGAATTTGAAAAGAGATTACTTAGACAACAAGAGGCTGATAGTAAATCCGTATTTGTCGATAATGTTGATTTCAAAACTACGCCTGAACAATTGGAAGCCTTTTTCAAGGTCGCAGGAGTTATTGAAAGAATAACAATTTTATTTGATAGGTACACAGGATATCCCAAAGGGTATGCATATATTGAATTTGAATCTAAGGAAGGATCCGAGAAGGCTATTGCCGAGTTGAATGGCAAGGAATTTAGAAAGAGAGAATTAACCGTAACCAACAAACGAACAAATATTCCTAGAAGGTCTTATACAAGGGGGGGATATAGAGGAGGATTTAGAGGAGCACCTAGAGGAGGATTTAGAGGAGGATTCAGAGGAGGGGAAGGATCTAGAGGAAGAGTTATACCTAGAAGAAGAGTAAGACCTAGAGGAGAAGAAGAAGGACCTAAAGGAGAAGAAGAAGGACCTAGAGGAGAAGATGAAGGACCTAAAGGAGGAGAAGAAGGACCTAAAGGAGGAGAAGAAGTACCTAGAGGAGAAGATGAAGCACCTAGAGGAAGAACTAGGGGAAGCAGGAGAGGAAGAGGAAGAGGTAGAGGCAGAGGTAGAGGCAAAGGTAGTAGGAATATTGAACCTGAAAGTATACCTGATGAATCCACGGTTAGTCAAGAAATTCAAGCTTGATAAATTTGGAAAATTATTTGATATTGCTATGTTGGTGGATTTGTTTTTATGTTTATAGAAATGATCAACTTTTGAAAACCTCATCTCATCTTCTCTGCGAAAAAACTAGCGCATTTAATTACAGAATGGTTTCAGTTAGAAAAAGAAAAATGGCAAGATCTTCAATTCGGAAGAATACTCGAAGGATCAAAGATAAACAAAGAAACATTAAAATACATTCCAATCCCATAATAGAAGCTAATTGGGATCATTCGTTAACTTTAAAGCAGAATTATAAACGATTGGGATTAGCATCCAAATTGGGCCATATTGCTGGAGGCCAGGAACAAAAAGTAGTTAAATGGAATGAAACATCAGGAAAAAAGTCAGAAACCCCAAGCATTCAGGAAATTGAACAGACCCAAGATCCCTCGAATATACCTCAAGGTGAAGCTCGTATAATTAGAGATCCTCATACTCAAGAAGTTATTAAAGTCATATATGGAACTATGAAGTGTGACAATGATGAGTTAAATAATACCCAGGATAAGTCAGTAATTGAAGCATTACAACAACAAGCAATAAAAAATGCCAACGTATCCAGGGAAAGACACCAATCAGATAGAGAAAGTGAATGGTTAAAGAACCTTTATGAGAAATATGGTGATGATTATGAAAAAATGATGTGGGACAAAAAGTTGAATATTCACCAACAAAGTGTAGGTGATTTGAAGAAACGTATAAACAAGTGGAAGAAAGCAAATGGTCTCTAATAAATAGTCTAATGTACATTTAAATACGACTGGGAAGATTCTTATGTAAAATTTTGTCGATTATGTTACTTAATATCGGTTTCAATTCTGAGTCATCATATAAGTCGATTAACCTTTCGCCATTGGCATTATTCTGCAATTCTATCATTTCTACAAATTTAGGAGCTATGGGAATATTTCCAAGATAATCCAATTCTAAAGCTTTACTTAGAGCGAGACCTCCGCCACTCAGAAATATATTGGTACATTCTGAACAGTATGGGCATATAAACCCACTCATATTTTCAACGATACCTAATATATCCAATTCGATCTTTTTACAAAAATTAATTTCTTTCCGTACATCAGCAGTTGCTACTAGCTGAGGTGTGGTGACAATAATAGCCCCATCAATAGGCAGAGCGAATCTTAATTGCTCAGCAATGGCGATATGTTCATCAGAAGTTCCTGGTGGTGTATCTATAATTAAATAATCAAGGGGATTATTCAAATCGCCACCATTCCAACTAACATCTTTTAAAAACTGTTGTATCATTGCGGTTTTCTTGGGACCTCTCCATACTACTGAATTCCCTCGATCGCCAATTAAAAACCCTAGAGACATTAAACTCAACGTACCTCGTTTATTACCTTTGTTATCGTTATCATCTGATCCATACACCAGGACGGGAACCCAACCATTATTAGATTGTAGCACTTGTTTGTCTTCGACTCCAAACATTCGAGGTAATGAGGGTCCTGTTAGATCTATATCCAATACTCCTACTTTAAATCCTTTATTTACTAGGGTTAGTGCTGTTTGAGTAGTGACTGATGATTTACCCACCCCTCCTTTTCCTGATAGCACTAAAATGATATGTTTGACATTATTTAAGGATTTGGGTGGTTGAGTCTCCATTACTAATTTTCTTGAGATGGGTGAGCAAATGTTAGAGTATCACCACACTATTAAAGCGATATTCACAATCGACGTGGTAGTAGTTATAACATTGAAGTATCTTTACGTATGAACATTTAATCTCTAAGATTCTACTATTGCTTCTAAATATAAACTTTTCTGTAGGATTAATATTTAGTTTATCGCAGAAAAACTATCAACAGTTGACGAATGACGTCAAGATATTCCAGTAATATAAGTGCACATCAACGAGATTTACGAACATCGTTATTTGCATCGCCTACAGGTATAACTAAACCGCCAGTACAAAGAGTAGCATCGCCTTATGATAAGGCAGCACACCCGTCAGCGAAACACAATGAATCATTCTTACTGTCATTAGAATCTCAAAATAATGACGAATTGGACGTGATGTCCCAGAAAGTTTCAATGATTAAGGATTTGGGAGTCAAAATGGGCCAGGAAATTAACAAATCCATCAAATTGAACGATAATATAACCGAAACATTTGAAAACGGTAGAATATCGTTAAAAAATACTTATAACAGAATGATACTAATGAGCGAACGAGCAGGAATCAGTTGTAAACTGTGGTTTATTGTGTTTTTCATAGTCTTTGTATGGTTCTTTTGGGTTTGGATAACGTAGAGTTATTTCATTATTCTATTTAATACATACTTTAAGGCGACGTAACAAACGATTTTAATTTGGAAATAGATTTGTAATCCATGTCGTGGATTAGATCCCAATTTGCAATCTCTTCTATAACCTGATCTGCTTCGTCTCCCAAGATTATCCCTTGTGCTGTAAAGTTTTCCACTCCACTAGAATGTCTTGAAGTCATAGGGTTCAATGTTGAATGAATTGGCGAAGAATTTACCGAGTTAACTTCTACGTCTTCTACAATATCATTTACGGGAAATTCATTTGTCTTTATTGTCTCAGTCGTCTTCACGTTATGTTTCAAAATAGACCCTTTTGGCTTTAATGTATGATGTGACGGTTCGTGTTTGGGATTCGGTGATGTATTTCGTATATAGTTGGAGTTTTCAGATCTTAGCTGAGGTCTCTTCAACTTTTTCTTTATTTTCAAATCTTTCCTTAACAGATTATAATATTCCTGAGTATCACCAGTAAAGGAAGACATTTCCAAACTTGAATCAGAGTCTGACGATTCTGACGATAAAATGGCATCACTGATTTCGTCTTCAGAGTTTATTAGAGCTAAGCCACTTGTCCCATTAGAGTTGGTACTTGTTAATGATTTTAATAGATCCATGCCATTGGGCAAATGTCGGTTTTCTTCATACGAAGTACCTATTCCTAGCCCGTTTTTTGCAAACGAAGTCTTACTATTAGCTTTGGGTGTAATTGGGGCTCCATTAATCCTAAGTTTCTTAAAATGGGATACTTGAAATGTCTGATCCACCGTGGCGGGGGCTTTTACAGAAACATCCATTAATAAATCTACGGGGTTTTCTGATTTGTGAAACACTGATGACAATGAGTTATCAAAATGAGGATTGTTAAATAATTCGAGGTTATCCAATCCTCCTTGATCTTGGAAAATATCCATAGTCCCATATCTTTCTTGTTGTACTTTTCTATAATTATTTAAGGTTTGAGACATAAACGCCTCAAAATCTTCGGTGGTCATATTTTCATCCAAGTATATTTGTTGTGAAGTATTGGTTAATTCAATTACCGGGGATGCTGTATCGGTATTTTCGTGGGAAACGTTAATTATATTTTCTGATGCATTGCCAATATCTACCTCACCAGACGGTATGTCTTTGGGTTTATTGAAATAGTCAAATAGTAACGGATACTTATCTTTAAAAGATACATCGCTAACCCCCAATTTTTCTTGAACGTTTTGTAACCCACGGGTAATTCTTGCAAAGTCGTCAGATAAACTCAGACTCAAATTGAAAATCTTTAATACTTCTTCATCCAACAAATTATTGTTAGATTCTTGCCTAGATGGTTCTCCATTGGCATACAACACCTTATTCATACTCTTGTTGTCGTTGTTCACGATTTTAGTTAACTTTCCTGCCAATTGGGCTATTTCTATATTCTTATTCTGGAGTTTTTGTTCAATCGATAACTTCAATCTGATTTCATTCTTGAGGTCATTACGATAATTTGACGAGGTCTTTAGTAAGTTGTTAATCACTTGCTGTGATTCGTTCTTGAGTTCGTGGTTGAGTATATAATCTAATCGGAATTGTTTAATTGATGGTAATTGGATACTTTGTTGAAATCGGGGTTGGTATTTTTTGTTGGGCAAAGGCTTTTGACCTTCCATTTTCGATTGCTTACCGGATATCCCGTCATTAGTTGCAGTATGGGGTATTTCGAGTGCACCATCGGTGTTATTAGACATTTATCTACTGATTTAAATGCGTGCGATTCCAAGCTTATCTATTACTTATAAACACTCTTTATAAATTGCGACTTATTCAAAGGTACTTGGTGTTTAGTTCATTCCCATCACCAAAGGGGTCACCAATAGAAGTATTAGTATTAGCTTTTGTTAAATTATGAGGTGCTGAGCTCGCTGCTTTTAAATTCTGTGGCTTTGATGGTCTGGGTGGTGGTGATTTTGTTAAATGAGACTTACTGGATCCAACTTGATTGAGATGGATATCATTAGTTTCTTTAGTTATTTGTTCAACTTTGCCATCTTGGTCATCATCATCATCTTCATCATTATCGTCGGAGCTGTAATAGCTTTCTCCACTACTTTCATCAGAATAAACGGGTGCTGGGTTTGTATCAGAATACCCTGCCATGAAATCGTATCTTTTGAACACATTAACTAATTGTTCATTAGCAACAATTAAACTACCCAAAAACTCTTCATCCAATTGTAATACATCTGGTTTCTTTTCTTCGGGGTCTCCGATTCCAACGTATTGTAAATACTTCAACACTTTACGTCTGATTGACTTACACTTTTCAAATTCCGCAATAACTTTTTCATCATCTAAAGGAGATTGGCCACTTCGCAAAGACGTCAACAGATTATTTAAGGCAGTGGTATGTGTATGACAATTGGAAATAACTTCTCTGATTCTAGGTGCTTCAATCTTATAATTAATCTGAGGTATCTTGTATTGTTCATCGGCATATTCTATGTTATACTTGTTTTTCCGCTTCTTTTTAGTTTTGGATTTCTCCTTTCCCTTCCTTAGTCCTCCAAAATTAGACGAAGAACTCGTAGGCTTTGGCGAAGTCGGACGCCTAGGTGGGTGTTTTTGGTTCCTACTTAAGGCGGGACTAGTGGGAGAAGGACTTCGAATAGCATCTTGATCAGCAAAAGCGTCTTGGGGGTCACTGAATTCTTGAGTCGATCTTGACCGGTGATGTTTCCGTTTAGGGATATTTTGGTAAAGACTAGCCAAGTATTTATACCCATCCAAGCCGTTTAGTTCTGATTTCCAACCAATAGCTAATTCCTGAGCTCGTATTTGAACATCTTTTGCGTATTCGACTCCGTCACCAGTCTTACCAGATCCATTAATTATTGACTTTAATACATCCAATAGTTTATCATCCCTTGCCACAACCGGGCCAATTTTACTACCAGAATTCAAGATTAGTAATTCTAAAATATTTAGGGCCCTTATCTGCTCTTGGTTAGAATCTCCGTACTTGATTCGTTTTCGTATAGCCCGGGCAGCTTCAGTAGCACCAGTGCTTGGTTGGATCTTAATGAGATGAACCAAGTCCGATACGTACAATTCAAGAGACGTATCTATTTCATCATTGGGGGGTTTACTTAATTGGTCGATTTTAATCGTAATTGAAGTATAAGGATGATCATTAAAGAGTGGCATGTTGACCCTCTTATCTCCACTCCGCGACTGCGACTTATTTTACTATACACTTCCTAATGCCGTATGCCCGTTTTGAGACAATATCGTTGATATACAATGTTGGGGGTTATTTATATTATATTCATATCACCAACAATTTATGTTTATGACTTTACGTTTTCATAAACTCTTATAATTTCTTAATTTTTGTAAAATCAATATCATCAATTCCGTTGATAGAGTTTTCTAAACTGTTGGTGGATTCGTAAAGATCTATTCATTAACAACTGTCACGTAACTTACTCCGTGCCTTTGGGTACCGATTGTCATAAACAGGTGCGACAACTCTAACCTCATCAAAATGAGTGTTGAAAATGAGTGCTGAAAAATTTTCAATCTCACACAAATGTCTAATCAAGATTTAAGTGATAAGTTACAATCCGCTTCAATTAGCGATGACACATCTAATGACGGATTAAAAAATCAGGCACACGGCCAATTTTTTAATGCTGGAGCTTCGGCATTTGTACCAGGACAAAATTACGGATACCAGAATCAATTTAATCCCCAAGGATATAATTATCAGCAATCATACCAAAACCCACAAGGCTATTATAACCAATACCAAGGAAATCAATACCAGGGTGGTCAATACCAAGGAGGCCAATATCAAGACCAAGGTGTTTATAACCAGTACCAGTATCAGAATAACCAATACCAACCTCAACAACCCCAACAACCTGTGGGTATATCGTTGGCTGATTTTCAAAAACAGCAACAGCAATCATTAAACACACAACCTACAAAACCAAAAAGAACTTTAAAATTGGCAGGAAGTAGTAATATCAAATTAGCCAATGCGAATAAACCCGTTGCCAAAACTGAAACTTCCAAAGACTCCACGCCAATTCCAGAAGGTTCTAAACCTGAAACTAAAGAGACTCCTAAAGAGGCTCCTAAAAGTACTCCTAAAAACACACCCCAAGACACTCCTAAAGAAACAACCCCTAAACCAGAATCTAAACGAGAGCCTAAATCCGCTTCCACACCGACACCTTCTCAGATTGAAGACTATGTGGACGAAGAGGTTGTTAAGGATATGTTTGGAGGTAAAGATCACGTGTCGATTATGTTTATGGGACATGTGGATGCCGGAAAATCTACTATGGGAGGAAATATTTTGTATTTGACCGATGCTGTCGATAAAAGAACCGTTGAAAAGTACCAAAAGGAAGCTATTGATGCTGGGAGACAAGGTTGGTATTTGTCATGGATCATGGATACTAATAAAGAAGAAAGAAGTGATGGTAAAACCATTGAGGTTGGTAAAGCATATTTTGAAACCGAAAAAAGAAGATATACGATTTTAGATGCACCAGGTCATAAAATGTATGTATCAGAGATGATTGGAGGAGCATCACAGGCCGATGTGGGTATTTTAGTAATTAGTGCCAGAAAAGGAGAATACGAAACTGGATTTGAAAGAGGAGGCCAAACTAGAGAACATGCGTTATTAGCTAAGACTCAAGGGGTTAATAAAATAGTTGTTGCGGTTAATAAAATGGATGACCCAACAGTTGGATGGTCAGAACAACGTTATAAAGAGTGTACCACCAAATTAGGAGCTTATTTAAAGGGTATTGGTTATAATAAAGAGGATGTTGTATATATGCCAGTATCAGGGTACACTGGAGCTGGGTTAAAGGACCGTGTCTCAACCAAAGACTGTCCATGGTATAAAGGACCATCATTATTAGAATGGTTGGATAATATGAAAACAGTTGATCGAAAAATCAATGGACCCTTTATGTTACCGATTTCTGGGAAATTAAAAGATATGGGATTGGCAGTTGAAGGAAAAATTGAAAGTGGACATATAAAGAGAAATGCTTCATTGTTACTTATGCCTAATAAAGTTAAGGTTGAAGTTACTACAGTTTATAATGAAACTGAAGAAGAGTGTGAACAAGCTTTTAGTGGGGAACAAGTACGATTAAAGATTAAAGGTGTTGAAGAAGAAGATGTTCAACCGGGTTATGTGTTGACGTCGATTGATAAACCAGTTAAAACTATTAGTAGGTTTGAAGCTCAAGTGGCTATTGTTGAGTTGAAGTCGATTTTATCCAATGGATATTCATGTGTCATGCACGTGCATAATGCCATTGAGGAAGTCAAGTTTGTTGAGTTAAAACATAAATTGGAAAAGGGTACAAATCGAAAATCTAAGAAACCTCCTGCATTTGCTAAAAAGGGTATGAGAATAATTGCAGTCTTGGAACTTTCGGCGCCAGTTTGTGCCGAACGATATGCTGATTATCCCCAATTGGGTAGATTTACATTGAGAGATCAGGGGGCAACTATTGCTATTGGAAAGATTACAAAGATTTTGGAGTAGTTATTATATTTATAAATGTAGTTCATTATGTCTATAAATATAGTTCATTTCGTTTCGGCATTATCATTAACAAGAGATTCAAATATTTCAATAAGGTTCTCTATACCTTGTAAAATATTATTATCGGGTCCCTTTCCAGTAACAAATTTGGCATGAGCAAAATCTATTATGTGTAAACTGGAAAGTTTTTTAATTGTTTTATTGACAATTTTTTCTTCATTATCTGAATCTAGTTCTGAATCCGGTTCCGAATCCATATACGTATCGTTTTCAAAAACTAAAGGATCGACTTGATCGAGACCCAAATTTTTTGCAGACATTAAAATCGTAGGGTTATTTTCAATCAAGAAAAGTAATGATCCTGAAATGATACGAATTTCATAATCCAATAAGCAATTGTACAATAATTGCAATCTTTTCCAGAATTGAGATTTATAATGATGGCGAATGACAGGGTCTTGAATGCTATTATCAAAATAAAGTGTTAAAGCAAGTTTCATATTTGAGGGAGTTAAGTTTCTCCCAAAATATTTGTTAAACTTTAAATACTTCCCTGATTCTTGTTCAACTAATTCAACGCAATCACCCATATCTTGGAATCCGGTCCACTCTGGCAATATGGAACTAGAATGAAATAGCTTCATACCACATATTCTAAAGTATAAACTTGAGCTGGTAGTGGATTGACTCACCTTTTCAAGTCGGGCCCTTTTTTCTTCACTAGCATATTCATCAGTTAGTAATTTACCAAGCTTTATATCTAAAATACTGGGATTTGTATAATCTTCATACAAATTATTCATCAATATATACTTTTTGTCAGTGGGAACGACTCCCTCAACTTTTGCATCCGACGCAAATTGGACTTTGTCTAAATGATCAATGTCATTAATTGGCAACGATAATTGGTTTTCCGACAACCCCCCATAATAAACAGGAGTCCAATGACTTAGTAAATCCCCTAAATATATCAGCAATTTACTAGAATCATGTGATCTTAAACAATTATAAAACTGTGCCTCTTGATCGTAAGCATGTTTGGCAAATAATCCGTGGGCCACCAAACCATCTTCATGACCCGCAACCAGATGGTGAGACGGTTGAAACATTACCATCGTCTAACTCGCACCAAAACACGCTTCTCAATTCGGTGAAAATTTCTCAGTGTCTCGAAAAACACAGCTGTTTGTGGATTTTATAAATATTACGTGACTAGTAGGACAGTAGTCTAGAGAAGTACCGTTAATATTTTCACGACTTTAGATCAGATAGTGACAATACGATTTAGCGGCTGAAAAACATTATATTGAGCTAGTTTCCGGTGTTTCCAGTTTTCAGTAATAAATAAACATCAGTGAATATGAGTAACCCCTACGGATATGAAATGCAAGACATTAAGGGATCAGACCAATCTGATTTCGTTGGATTTATGAACGAGATCCAAGACGTAAATAATCAATTGGATCAGTATGGCAATTTGATCTCGTTGATCAATAACAAGCAAAGAAACTTGATACAAGAAATTGAATTGAACAATGAAGATAGCGAGTATAATAGTAAACAAGTAGATTCATTGATTAGTGAGGCTAAATCATTGCAGGATAATTTAAAGTCGAGAATCAAAACCATGCAAGTTCCTGGGGTTCATAAGAATGAACGTAGTAGAATCGAACAAATTGAAAATGTTAGACATCGGTTTTTGGAGCACATCCAAGAATTCAGGATCATTGAAAACCAAAATCGGGAACAGACCAAAGCCCAGGCTGCCAGACAATACAAAATAATTAAACCGGAAGCCACTGATTCTGAAATTAAGGCTGTTGTTGAGGATAGTTCTGAATCACAACAATATTTTCAACAAGCATTAATGCAAAGCAATAGACGGGGTGAAGCTAGAACTGTTTTGAGTGAAGTACAAACCAGACACCGGGAATTATTGAAATTGGAAAGAACCATGGCGGAATTGACACAATTATTCCACGATATGGAGGAATTGGTTATTGAACAAGACCAAGCTATTCAACAAATTGACGAACAAGTTGCTACTGCTCAACATGATATTGAACAAGGTGTAGGCCATACCGATAAAGCAGTTATTTCGGCTAAGAAGGCCAGAAAGAAGAGAATGTGGTGTTTTATTATTTGTCTTAGTATTGTCATAATCTTAGCAGCAGTGTTGGGTGGTTATTTTGGAAGCAAGTAATTTTTTAAGAGGATATTGTATATGTTGGATTTGGTATGTATAGTAGTTAATCTAAGTACCTACGTCAATAAGCAGTTTATTACGAATATTACACAAGTTCATAAAACAGTTACGATTGCATGCCACGAAATTGATTCCGTGATGCACTTCTACGGCCTGAAAACCGCTGTTTGGTTCTCCCATGAGATCCGTCGTCCACTTGTTCAGTATTAGCACTAAAACGAGCCTTTTTCTCTTTCTTGGTGGGAGTAAATGAAAACTCAACATCTCCTTTAGCATGACGTTGTAACCGAATGTCCGACTTCTTTGGCTTGGAAATCTTTTTCACTTGTGATGCAAACGATTTGGTATTTTCTATATTACTTTCAACGACATTCATTTCATTCATGAATTTATCTTGTTGTTGTTTGATTTCTTTATTCTTGCGTAATTTTTCCATTTGTTTTTTAACTTTTTCTTCTCTTATTTTTTTAGATTCCTCATCTTCACTGTCATCATCGCTTTGATTTTCTTGTTCGCTCTCTTCATCTTCTGGTTCACTTTGATCAGAATTGTTATTAAGCCTTTCTTCGTCAGATTCTTCAGCTGCAGTTAATCCACGTGGTTTATCATTAGCTTGGGTTTGAACAGGATTAAGTTGTTTATATTCATGAGATTGTTCGTCAACCGCAAATTCAGGATTCTCAAATAATTCTTTAAACCGGTCATCATTAACAATCTTTTCAGCTTCTTCAATACCTTGTTTAGAGGATAATCTGGTAGCCAAATCCTTATTGACCTTAACTTTAGTATTAGATATACCACCCGTAGATCTAATTCGTGATTCTCGTTCCTTTTCAATCCTCTTTTTGATTTCTCGTTCTCTTTGATCTTGATATGAATTGGGATTAGCAATCAAATTAACCTTATCATACAATTCATTATCAATAAAGAATCCATGCATATAAGATCGCATGACATTTGTTCCAATCAAATGTCCTATGCCTAATTTGGTGACATCGTCTCTAGTAATAAACCTATAATTAGAGTAAACTGTATCGCTTGGTTTCTCTTCCAACTCTTCAGTGATATTATCCAAAAACGAACACCATTTTGGAGCGGGACCTAAATTAGGTACATAATACGTGTGCATTGGTATACCTTCGTTGGCAGTAAAGAACATTCCCGAATTCGGTATATAGGCAACGTCATTAATATCAACACTTGGTTCCATCGATGCAAATGGTTTCCCATCCAATCTATCCCAAATTTTCGCTACCCTTTTATCACTAGTCAAAATTTTGGTAGTGTCAGAAGCATTTTCATCAATCCATATAATTTTGTTTATGTCAAATCCATAGCCTTGGTCTTTGACTATAGTTGGCATTGGCGATCTCAAATCATATAATAACACCATTCCGTCGCTTGTACCACACCCAAAATTCAACCCATCGTTACGAAAGGCAACCGTTGTAACTTCACACAGTCGTTGCAATTGTTCATTGATCATTATTTTGGCAACTCGTTGTCGACTCCTGGAATCCCAAAATTCCACACTACCATCTTCTAATCCACTACTGATGAGCCCATGTACTGGATTTATATCTATGGTATTAACACCTTTGTCGGTATCTAATTGGTACGGATTCAAGAACCGGCCTTGGTCTAAATTCAATCTATACAATTCGTTCCCTGAACATCCTATTAAAAGGTCACAATTAAACGGATTATACCCTAAACTCCTACCAAACTTCGGAACCCTCGTCCTATAATGAATTCCTCCTTTCGTATGGAATTCGATCGATCGGTCATTCTGCAAATGAACTGATTTGGTCCAATCGTCACTTAGTAGTAAAAAGTCAACATTTTCAGAATCAGTGTGCCTATCAAACTTTAATGACAAGTTGGCAAAATCATACACATGGATTTGGGGTTTATACACTCCTGTCGCCATAGCATACTGGCCATCCTTAGAAACTTTGATCTTATTTGACGATTCACTAAATTCAAAATCTTGAATTAACTCAATCCGATTTTGATAATCAATATCATTTTTTAATGCTCTTTTACGTTTCTTGGCAATCCAGTCCGGTAATGATCTTGATACATTACTTCCAGATACTTGATACACAGAAATATCATTTATAGTTGCTGATTTTAATACCATACTAGGATTTTCTTGAGATGAGGTTCGCGATGAGGTCAAAATTATACATTCACTTATACGTGAGCTTTATGAGAAATCAATAGCAAGATTATTCATAAATTTTCCTATAGTCTTCGGTATTCAATGTAACCAAATTTATTGATTGGTTCAATCCATAAAAATTGAACAAGTTTGTAGATGACATGCCATCGTTCCCAAAGATGTTCAAGTAATGAATGATTTCCGAGGTGACAAACGAATCGTTAAAGTATTTTTCATTACCATTACAAACTAATTTATCATAAAGGAAATTAAAGATTTTTACAAACCTTATATCTGCCATTGACAATTCTTTGCTGAATTTGAGTAAATGAATAAGTACCAAGTTAGATGAAATTGATGTTGATGTTTTTATTTCGGTAGCAATAGCGTTGGATAAGGTTTCAACTACAAAGTAATTGATCATATCTTTGGATAGTGGGTTAATGGTTAATTTTCCAATCACCAATAAAGTTACTAATTGACAACTTAATGTACTATTGATTTTGCCAAACATAATACGTTGATTTAATTCTGAATCAACATTGTTTTCAACGGTTAAAAGATCTACACTCAAATCATCTTGAATAAACATTGACATCAATTTTAAATTCTTGATAATGCCGTTTAATAATAAATCTTGAGTGGAGTTATTTACCAAGTCAGGCTCATTAACAAATCTCAAGTCATCCAACAAACAATTTGATTTATATAACGGAGGCAATTTGAAAATATTTAAATGTTTAACCAATTTAGTGGGGAACTGAATTTGGCTGCTTTTATTTAAAACTTCTACCAATTGGAAGGTTTGGAGCTTTAATAAAGCTACAAATGAGACCTTGGGTTTCAATTTATTGAACACAGTATAGACATTCAATTTCCCATATGGTAGTTCGGCATACGAAATTATTTGGTTCAAACACCAGTTGAAATAAATTAAAATTGTTTTTAAGTTTTGGAAGTCCACCAATTGGTGATCCAAGAGTTCTAATATCAATTTCATGGCAATTTCCAAATTCTTGTTACTTGTAGTCAAGGTAGGTATCTTTAATATCGTATCATTATCGATTTTATTGAATAGAATTGGCCTGGATTTGATAAAGGAGGTATAATATTCACAGCTAAAAATTTCAATTAAATTGCCAACAATTATTTCCAACGTATATGACAACATGGGCGATGGTGAAATTTTGAATAAAGTTTCTAATAAATTGGGGGAATTAATAAACATAATTGCCGTCACATCTCTCGTGGATCGATTAAGTAATAATTCAGTAAGTTTGATTAACGAGGTTTGAGGCTCGGGCTCATCCGAATTGCCTACGGATAAATCTAACTCCGAGACTAAACTATTGTTTAAAATATCAAATTGTCTAGATACAGTTGGGAAATCTCCCAAGACTTGTATGAATTTAGAACAGGCAGATAATAAATTTGTATTAAATCGTGAATCCTGGAATATTTGGAAAAATCCCAAATCATTAATACCAAGTATCTGGCCATCGTCATTCTTGGGGGCTGCAAACTTTGAAAAAATATCAGAAGTATCTGGACTTTTCAAAATCCCAACCATGGCAGAATGTGATTTGGGATTAAGCAAACTCTGATAGATTATCACCGAAAGAACCACTAAGATATCATCACGAAACTGATCAAAGTTATCAGATCTAATGATTTTTACCAAGGCAGTAAATAATTGACTAGTTACAGTTTCATCATATACTCCTGGGAAATTAACCAATAACTTTAAAACGTCATTATAAACTTTAAATACATTTACCATATTGATTTCAGAACTTAACTGATTGAGCTCAACCGAGACGTTGACGATAGCCATATTCACTTGGTTGGCGATTTTTTCTTGATTGGACGAAATTTCTTCCAAGGATTGCATGGTTTGTGTTTATGGAAATAGTTAGATAGGCGAATTTATGTGATTAACCTTTTAGAAACTTATAATTTTGAAACCTTAACACTTTTACCACATTCGCAATTTGTGATATATCATTTGCAGCCATTTTTGTTACCTGTAGTTTAATTCTGGAATATCTTACATTTTTGATCCCGACACATTTACAATCAAAGGCTTTGCAGATATGATTGCTAGGAACCGTAAATTAGGATTAAGTTAGAGGGCATAGACGATAATATACAGTAAAGAAGCAAATTGACGCATCTCGCATAAACTAATGGGTTTGAGAATAAACGTTAAAGATCAATCTAGACTTACCAGGGCAAAGTTAAACTTGTAGTAATGATCCAAGTAAGTTTGATTTGGGTATGGTTGACGATGACAAAGTGAGGTCAAAAAGAAAGTGGGCCCATTAAGAATGTTAACAAATTAGTTTCGTAGATCAAGTTAATAGACGCCTTATTATGGTTTGACAATTACAATGAAATTTAGGAAATTTTTCGTATTCGATAAACAATCGGATTTGCACCTCTGGGCCGTTAGCTCATTGACTTTACAATAGAGTTTCAGCCTTTTGGGTGTGCGCTAATATTATGAATGGTGCCTGAACTTGCATATAGCAACAGAATACAGGAATAATAAGAAATTCACAACTGCAGGGTCCAAACTAGAAACTGTACATAAATTAATCACATTCCAACTAATGTCAGTATTGGCCAAAGTAAAAGAAAAGAAAGATGTTAAAGCACACACATAAACGGCCGTTATTGCTGGATGAACAATGTAATAGCAGTTATATTGGTTCAAGTCCAAGTGTTGGTACCATGTCATTACAAGACACTGAAACAACTAAGCCAACTGAAGTATCAAAGACATTGTATCACAAAGCAAATAAAAATTGTATTAATCAAATCGATTTGGACGAAGTAAGTAAGCAATACTTAGAGTATGAAAGAAAATTATACACAAATATACCAGTGGATCTGGGTATAAGTAAAGCTAATGATTTTACTGAAACGGATATGTTGAAGCATTATTTAGTCAATAGATGTGATTATTTTTGCACAACACTTGAAACCACAGACTCTAGAGTTTCCGATACCAAGAGTGAAAATGAATCAATATTATTGATTGATATTTTAGATTCTAATACCATAGACGGTGATCATAAACCCATATCATATTACCCAATCGATTTTTCCTACTACAGTTACCAATTGTTGCAAAAATATTCTAATTCGGATGATAAAAGGGGATTAATTAATCGAACTATAAAGAAATTAAAGAACAGGTGCCGGATTAAATAGCCGTTTGGGAACAAATAGATTCAGTATTTAATTCTAATATAGACTTTATTGCTTTAATTGAGATGTTAAATTGTCAAGTTGTTGAAGCACAGCTGATTTAGCGGTACCGCCAATGGCATTTCTTGTTTCCACACTCTGGTGAAAATCAAATACTGTTTTAACGTCATCTTCAAATCTCGAATCAATTGCCTTAAATTGCTGCAAATTTAACTGATCAATGCCGGATAATTTATTGTCTTCAGCAGCCTTGACACATTCGCCTGAGATATGATGGGTTTCTCTAAATGGTACTCCCTTTCTGACCAAGTAGTCTGCCAAATCAGTTGCTAGCATATCCATAGTTAGAGCGCCTTCCATTTTCGCTTTGTTAATGGTTAATGTGGAAATAACTCCGGTAGCAATCAATATGGAATGTTCAACAGTAACCAAGGCATCAAAAAGAGGTTCTTTATCTTCTTGCAAATCTTTGTTATAACTGGAAGGTACCGACTTTAATGTCATTAAAAACCCTGATAATGACCCAAACACTCTACCAGACTTACCCCTTAATAATTCTAAAGAATCAGGGTTCTTTTTCTGTGGCATTAAGGATGAACCCGTGGAATAAGCATCTGAAAGCTTTACAAATCCAAACTCGGCTGTGGAATAAATGATTAAATCTTCCGAAAATCGAGATATATGGTTCATAAATAAGGTGGACCAAAAAAGAACCTCCACAACAAAGTCACGATCACAGACTGCCACTAAAGAGTTTCCAATTACGGAATTAAATCCAAGTTTGTCAGCTAAATAGTTTCTATCAATCCCATAAGGATGACCTGCCAATGCCCCTGCACCTAGAGGCGATTGGTTAACCCTTTGAATGATTTGTTGTAGTCTGTTGTAATCTTCAGTAAAATAAGTGGCATACGATGATAACCAATGTGACCACCTGATTGGCTGAGCTCTTTGCAAATGGGTATATCCGGGCATCAACACGTCGATTTCATTTCTTGCTCTTTTTATAATAGTATCTACAAACTCTTCTAAATATTCCGATACTTTTCCAAGGGTTTCACGAACAAATATTCTCATATCTGTAGCAACTTGGTCATTTCGTGATCTGCCAGTATGAACTTTACCAGATATTTCTTTCCCTATAATCTCCCCTAATCTCCGTTCGTTGGCCGTATGAATATCTTCATCGCCTGGTTTCTCGTTAAACTTACTATCAGCCCATTCTTGTTGAATTTGGGCTAATCCAGAATGAATTAACGTTAACTCTTCATCATTGATTAATCCCAATTTATTTAATCCTTCAGTATACACTTTTGTTCCTTGTAAATCGGCAGCATACATCTTTTGATCATACGGTAATGATGAATTATACAAATCCATTAATGGATCTGATTCACCTGTAAACCTTCCTCCCCATAACCTTTGTGTTTTATTATCGGACATGCTGCGTTGAAAAAAGATTGTACATCGCGGTTATTTAATATATTACCTAAATGAGTCATGGTGCAATATTATGGGGCACGCGACATGCGACATATATTAAAACAACATATTTAAGGTTTACATCTACCAGTAAATCTAGGATATAATGAGCAATCTCTAACTGTAAACCGATCACATAACCATGCCAATATTCTTTCAGTGCCTAACCCATAACCTCCATGAGGGCAAGTACCGTATTTCCTTTGGTCAATAAACCAATAATACGAATCGCTATCGAGTTTTTCTCTTTCCAAAGCAGCCATTAATTCATTATAGTCGTAGATCCTCATAGATCCTCCGGTGATTTCACCAACGTTTGGCATCAAGACATCTACGGATTCGGTAACTCGGGGATCATCTTTGCATCTTTGCATATAGAATGATTTAATTTCAGCCGGAAAGCGAGTTAATAAGATCGGTTGGTTGATTATATCTGTCATTTTCCGTTCTGCAGCCTCCGCTATATCATCACCAAACTTGAACATTTCGCCATCTTCATTTGGAATTCCATGTTCATTCAACCAATCTAAAGCATCAATATATTGCATCCTCTTGAAGGGCATTTGGGGAGCAACAAAACCGGGGTTTAATTGCTTAACCAAGGGTCCGGCAATAGGATCCTCAATTACATATTTGATTACAACTGTAAGTAATTTTTCCAAGTGATTCAACAAGTCTTCAAAATCTATAAATGCCAATTCGGATTCAACATGAGTATATTCACTTAAATGTCTTCTTGTATGAGACTTTTCTGCTCTAAATGACTCTTGAACACAATAAACGTCACCTAAAGCTGCCAAACAAGTTTCTAAATATAATTGAGATGATTGAGTTAAATACGCTTCTTCACCGTAATATCCCATTTTAAATAATGTGGATCCACCTTCAACTTGATTTTGGACCATACAAGGTGGAGTTACTTCAGTCAACCCTTCTTCTTGGAAAAATCTTCTTAATGATGTTAATAATACAGCTCGAACTTTCATCACCGCCGATAAAGTTTCACCTCTTAACGTTAAATGACGTTGGTCTAATAATAATGAGGGATCTGCGGTTTCTTGGACTTTATTGGTAAAAGCATCATCGCCACTAGGAGCTAATCCAACTATTTCATAATAATCAACAACCAATTCAACACCCCCTGGAGCTGACTTACCGTCAGGTAATTTCTTAATAACTCCTTTAACAGTTAATGTTGATTCCAAGGTCAAGTCTTTAGTTTGTTGAGCTTTGGCCAAATCACCCGTAAAAACACACTGAATAAACCCAGTCCCATCCCTCACCGTAATAAATGCCAATCCCTTTTGAATTCTCAATCTGTGAATCCATCCTTGAATTAATACTCGATTATCGATATTTTCTTGAATTGATCTTAATTTAATCTTTTTGGCAGAAGGTAATGTCTTATCTTCTTCAATACTAATTAGGGCTAACTCAGCTAATTTCTTGGAATTTTGCTGTTGTTTAAGCTTTTGATCTTCTGCTAACTTTGCAGCTTTGCCCTGTTTTTTTCTTAACCCTTCAGCACCCTTTTTGGCCTTTTTCAAGGCCGAACTTGAAATTTCACTATATCCAAAATCTGTGCTATCTTCTAATTGTTTATAAATAAACACCTTTTTTTCAGGGTTAACAAGTAAGGCGTACGCTGAACTCTGGTAAGGGTGTTCTTCGGTACCTTGGGCTTGAACACCGTCAACTCCAGTGCTTTCGTTAACATATACTGACATTTATTCGTGGTGGTGAAAAATTTCTCACTAATCTGGGCTAAAACTTACTGACCTCGACGTAATATGCGTCATAAAAATTTTTCGCTAGATAAGACCTTAACACTTTATATCTTCTGAGACATGGCCTTGCACCAATCCCTAGCAGCATTATCATTAGTGTCAGTGACTGATGAAAATTCTATACCTACGAAAACTTTAGTGTTCAAGCCTAAAACCGCTAAAAACGCCACTCCCTTACCAGTAGTTGTATTTGCGTTACAATCTACTCAAACTCCATCAAATATTATTGCAAAGTCTGCTAATGTCAAAGAACCAAGATTGGCCAAAGATGAATTAGTGACTGAGATCTTCTCCACCACCACTAAAGAATTTAGTATTGCTAATTTGACTAAAGAAAATAGTGCTAACGTGAAGTTTATTGTTGATAGTAAAATCATTAATTCTCCAGATTCAACATTACAATTATCCACACAAACATCCAAGGCTGCTTTGGCAGCTAAAACCGTTGTGTCATATTTGGAATCTATTGGAATTGAGCCAATTGTAGTTGACTTTGAAACCCAGTCTGCAGCTTCTACTACAAAGTCAGAAAAAGATGTCGTAAAAGAAGATAAACAATCAGCCAAACTTGAAGATGCTAAATTAATTGGTATTACTGTTGACAAAGCCAAAGATTTTTCATCGTGGTATTCACAGGTCGTTACCAAAGGAGAAATGTTGGATTATTACGATGTGTCAGGTTGTTATATTTTAAGACCAAACTCGTATTCCATTTGGGAGACAATTCAGACTTGGTTTGACGAACGTATTAAAAAATTAGGGGTCAAGAACTCTTATTTCCCCATGTTTGTATCATCACGAGTTTTAGAAAGAGAGAAAGATCATATTGAAGGATTCGCTCCTGAAGTTGCATGGGTCACAAAAGCAGGGTCTTCGGATTTAGAGGAACCTATTGCTATAAGACCAACCTCAGAAACTGTGATGTATCCCTATTATTCGAAATGGATCAGATCACATAGGGATTTACCATTAAAGTTGAATCAATGGAATTCAGTTGTTAGATGGGAATTTAAACATCCTCAACCATTTTTAAGAACCAGAGAATTTTTATGGCAAGAAGGTCATACGGCTCATTTGACCAAAGAAGAAGCTGCCCGTGAAGTGGAACAAATTTTGGACTTATATGCTACCATTTACGAAGAATTATTGGCAGTTCCCGTAATTAAAGGTAAAAAGACTGAAAATGAGAAATTTGCCGGTGGTGATTATACCACCACCGTGGAAGGATTCATTGCAGCAACGGGCCGTGGAATACAAGGTGCCACGTCACATCATTTGGGTACCAATTTTTCCAAGATGTTTGATATTTCGGTCGAGAATCCTGATGGTGCTGATAAACCTCGGATATTTGCTTATCAAAACTCATGGGGATTGTCAACCAGAGTTATTGGTGTGATGACAATGATTCATTCAGATAACAAAGGATTGGTTTTACCACCTAGAGTATCGCAGAACCAAGTTGTGGTAATTCCAGTTGGTATAACTGCTAAGACCACGGAAAACGAAAAACAAGCTATTTATCAAGGGTCGCTTGATATTGAAGCCAGGTTAAAAGCTGCCGATGTGCGGGCAATTGGGGATCAAAGAGATAATTATTCCCCTGGTTGGAAGTTTTCAGACTGGGAATTAAAAGGAGTACCTTTGAGAATTGAATTTGGTCCTAAAGATTTAAAACAAAATCAAGTGACTGTCGTTAGACGTGATAATGGTGAAAAGACTATTGTTGATTTGGATCACTTGGAAACCCAAATTCCAGTCTTATTAGACAAAATGCAAAAAGGGTTATTGGAAAAGGCCCGGAAGGATTTTGACGAACACCGAATTCTTGTTGAGGATTGGAAAGACTTTGTCCCTACATTAAACGGTAAAAACGTCATTGTCGCCCCATGGTGTGGAAGTGCCGAATGTGAAGATGACATTAAGGATTCTTCAGCAAAGAGAAATGATGGCGAAGATGAGGAAGTCGACGATAAAGCTCCATCTATGGGTGCAAAATCTTTATGTATTCCATTTGACCAACCACCAATGAAACCAAACCAAAAGTGTGTTAAATGTGATGAGCTAGCTGTAACATATTGTATGTTTGGTAGGTCTTATTAATAGTTTACATAGTGTATATATTATGTTAAAGGAGACTCATATTGTAACCAAAACGAAGATTGGGTCAAATTCGATACTTTTTCTTCTATAATGCCGTTTCGACTTAGACAATAAATCGATGATATACTCATTTGGTTAACATATTTCCAAACTTTATGATAATTAAGACCGATTTGATTTAAACCATGGGAATCGTCCGAAAGACAAAACTTTCCTCCCAACTCAAGAATTAATTGTACTAAATCTGGTTGAGGATACGGCGAGTCCCAGCCTTTCCGTAAAGCAGCTGAATTTAATTCAAATAAGCCATTATACGAATTGACCAATTTAATATTAGTTATAATTTGTTGGTAAACATCTGGCCATTGTTTTAGGTCCTTAGATTCGTGTGGTGGCTGGAACAACCGTATAAGATCAAAATGACCAATAACTTGTGGATGTAGTAAGTCAATAACTTTGTATTGCAATTGGAAGTAATCCAAAAATAAACTTCTTGAGGATTTACCATTTGTAGCGTCTTTAGCTTTTAACCAAAGATCTTGGGAAAAGTCAATTGGAAACCCATGTAAGAAATGAACTGATCCCACACACATATCAAATCTAGGCATATAACGTTTAGCCAATTCAAGATGTTCAATGTCAGTGCCTTCAACTTCAAAACCCACTAAAATTTCCATACCACTACCTTCATACTGTTTTCGAAGTTGCTTAGCGTGAATATAATAATTTTCAAATACTTCTGATAAGGTTACTGTGGTATAAGCTTTGGAAGTTTCCTCAGGATACAAATATTTATCATCCAAACGGGGCATATGTTCCGTAAGGCAGAATTGTTTGAAGCCCATAGAAAACGCCTTTGCCACAATGGCATCTAAATCATCCACAGCATGACTGATATACAGGCCACTATGAGAATGATGGGAGTGCATCACAAAATGAGACACGCATTTTCATCAATGAGAGCCAAACGATGGTTAAGTTCACTTCGACCTACGTTGAAACGACTTTTAGAGTCTCCGCCTAATATTGGATCATCAATTGATGTTTGTGGGCACATAAAAACTGTACGGAGGTTTAAAAAGGTGGGGTTTCTCGATGTTGGTGATGGGTCTACCTATAAGCATTTATCAGTGGTGTGTAATGATCCTAATATATTGAATGATTTGAAAGTGGGCCAGAGTATAAATTTGCAAGGAACGATCAAACCATCCCGAGGAACACAAGATTTTGAAGTAGTGGTTGATAATAAAGCTCAATTAACCATTATTGGTGATGTAATAGATCTGTATCCCATTCAAAAGAAGGAGATGACTTTACAATATCTAAGAAACTTTCCGGAATTAAGGCATCGGACAATGGTTGTTTCGTCAATCTTGAGGTTCAGATCTCTATTAGAAGAGTCCATGTTTAAATTTTTTAATTCTGAAGATTTCATCAAAGTCACGCCCCCAATTATAACTGGTGCCGACTCTGAAGGTGCCGGTGAACAATTTGAGATTCAAACTATAAATTCTAAAACCATAGTGGAGGAAGGGGGACCCAAGGAGAAACTGTTTTTTGGCAAAAATACATTTTTAACAGTGTCTACACAATTGCATCTTGAAGCATTAGCGCCATCTCTCAATAGAGTTTGGACTTTAAACCCCTGTTTTAGAGCCGAAAACTCTAATACTAATAGACATTTAAGTGAGTTTTGGATGTTGGAAGCGGAGATTTCGTATGTTGACCAGATATCACAATTAACAAAGTTTTGTGAACGCATGATTAAATGGGTTACTTCTGATTTAATGAATAATAGTGGAGATATATTGGGTTCAAGGTACAACGCACAACAAAGAGATATTATGAAGGAAAGGTGGAATATGATATTAACTCCAGAATGGCCTAATATAACATATACCGAGGCTATAGACATTATCAGGACACAGAAAGATGTGAACGTTCGTTGGGGTGACGCCATATCCACAGAACATGAAAAATGGTTGGCTGGTGAAATATACAAGTCGCCGGTGTTCATTTCACAATATCCCCAATCGCAAAAACCATTCTATATGCCACAATCCCAAGATGGAAAAACGGCAGAATGCTTTGATTTGATATTTCCTGTAATAGGTGAATTGATAGGGGGATCTTTAAGAGAACATAATTATAATAAACTTATCCAAGCGATGAAAAGTCGAGATATGAAACTAAATGACATGGAATGGTACTTATCAACAAGACTCAACGGGAGTGTGCCACATGGAGGTTTTGGTATGGGGTTCGAAAGACTAATTATATTCTTGAGTGGAATTGACAACATTAAAGATGTTGTAGCATTTCCTAGGTATCGAGGTTATTGTGATTGTTAGTGTAAAGTCGCACGTCCAGAAAAATTTTCCACAAAGCATCAAATATGGATCAATTGAATAGTAAAGAACAACAAGAGTTTCAACAGATCGTTGAGCAAAAACAAATGAAAGATTTCATGAGATTATACTCCAATTTGGTTTCCCGTTGTTTTGAAGATTGTGTTAATGATTTCACGTCGGCATCTTTGAGTTCAAAAGAGAATACTTGTATTATGAAATGTTCAGAAAAGTTTTTAAAACACAGTGAAAGAGTTGGAGTTCGATTCCAAGAACAAAATGCTTTATTAATGCAAAACATGCAGAAACGTTAATCATGACTGAAGAAAAGTTGAAGTAGTGTACATAGTTTTAGTATATATGATTTATTAATGATTTCTATCTCCATTAACTGCGAACTTTGAGTGTTGATGAATCAAACAAACCAAAGTCCTCATCATGCACTACTGACAATACTTATAGCATCGACAATTAACCGACTACTAACGCATTATGATTCTATGAATGTCAAGTTGGATGTGAGTCTTTTTCTAAATTATTTACAGTCTACTATAGGACCATATAAAGATATGTTTGGGACCCCAACGTCTGAGTATGATATAAATACTAAGGAAGATTTGATACGTAATTTGGAAGGTTCGGCACTTTCCGAGTTTTTATTATTTGATGGTGATTGTTTACAAATCAAAGCTGATTCTGTGAATTATTCTAACCACATAAAAAATATAATCTTGGAGTCTGCTACAGAGTATGCCAAGTTCCTTCTTGGCAATGTAAATGATTTGGCGAAGAAGTATACTTATCTCAAGACCTTGAATGACGATACGATACCAAGCATTATAATAACAGATAAAGACAATAACAGAGACGTCCAAGTCGAAAAGCAAGAAGTGAAAGCCTTTGAAACCAATGAATCTGATGAGAATGACCAAGTTACGGAGTCAGTAGAATTAAAAATTAACAACAAAGATGATAAAATTCAAGAAACGAAACAATCATCCAGTAATGATAAGGAACAATCGCCAACTGATGAAGAAAATGAATCGTCGCAATTGTCAGAGCATGAGTCTGAAGTTAATAATACAGAAGAATCATCGTCTGATGAACTGGACCGAGAACAAACTCCTCATACGGTAATAAGTGACCAAGTTGAAACTGACGACCATGATCATGAAAAGGAAGAGATTAAAACACCACGAAGAAGTTCTAGAAAAAGATCAGCATCTCCAGCTATAACTCCAGGACATAACCAAAAGAAATTCCAAAGTATTGCTACCAGTTTAATTAATAATATCCAGTCACACAGGTTTTCGTCGGTATTCTTACAGCCGGTAAATAAGAAGGAAATCCCCGATTATTACGATGTAGTGTACGAACCCAAAGATCTCAAAAGCATGATGAAGGAAGTTAAAGTAAAGACTAACCCCAAATATACTCTGCTACCACAATTAGAAAGAGACATTTTGTTGATGTTTGCTAATTGTATAATGTTTAATCATTCCGATGAACATTTAGTTAAGTTGGCAAGGACGATGAGGGATGATGTAGTTAGCAGTTTTAATTTATTTAGAGAAGCCGAACAGTGATATTATATTAATATATTTATTCCAGTTCTGTTTCTGTTTCACTTTCACTACTTACACTTTCGTAACTTTCACTATTTTCATCACTTTTATCAGTTTGTTCATCAGAATCGTCGTTACTTTCAATATTAACATTTTCGATTTCAACTTTATATCCTTGCTTGGTAAAAAACCTTTCAAGATCTTGACATTTAGAAGGTGGAACACTAGCAAATAAAACTGAGCTTTGGGGATCAAATAATGGCACAAAGTATTTGTTAACGATCTCCACTAAATCATTAGCAGTGATTGATTTTAATTTCTTAATTAACAAGGTTTTATAATTTGGCCCCCTTCTTCGGAATATATTATCAGCAATCTTTACCGTTGCTGCATCTGCTGAATTCGATTCATTATTAGCAATGCTATTGATAATGGTAGACACACAGTTTTCAATACTAATATCTTCAAATTTAACCTTTTCCATAGCAAAGTCTTGTATAATTTGTTTGCTTATTGCCCAAGCTTGTTCGGGATCACTTCCTCTATAAAGCGTATAATTCAAGTATCCTGTCTCCAAGTTTCTCGACACGCTTACTCCATATGCCAACCCAACACCTCGAATTCCTCTCCAAAACGGACCTTCCACTGCATTCAAGTATTCTGCTGCTAATGCTATTTTAAATACATCTGAGTTGGAATAACTGGTGGGCATAAGTGTACAGACAGTGAGATGAGTGGACTCAGCGGCCGGTATTTCTACAAGATATGCCAGTTCACTGCATTTACTGCCTATATTGGATCTGAATTCGTATGATCTGGGAAATGATTCAATTGGGATTGGCTGGTGACCCTTCTTAAAATGATTAATAAATGCTGTCCAGCAGGAAATGGGGTTTTTTAAACGCTTACAGTTTCCATTAACAAATACTTTGATATTATCCAATTGGAATAATTGGTGTTTCAAATCAGATAAATCTTTTTTTATGCAATCAAATCCCCCATTATTTATATCATCAAGTAATCTCTTGTAGAACTCTTCATTATGTAAAGAATCCTGAGCCTTTCTCATGGAATTTTCGTTGAATAACGTTCTATATTGTTTCGAATACATCATTAACTCTTCGCTTCGTTTCTTGTCAGGTAAAGAATTGATAATCTTTTCAATTATGACTTTAATTCTATTTTCCTCAATAACATTCATGGTCATAACTTTGCTAAGCCAATCAATGGCAGTCTGGTATTTAGATACCTCACATTTAACTTTGATGGTGACATATTCCAAGAACTGACTGTCAAATCCATTGTCTAGCTGAAAGTCTATTAGATCTTCGTTTAATAATGATAATAACTTTTCATAGGGTAGATACTCATTAGGTAATTGTATCGACATATTAAAGATCTCTTCCAAAATAGAAAAGTATCGTAAAAATCTTTTATCAACATTATTAGTTGACATTACTAGATAAATCGTAAGGAATTCCGATTCAAACTGCTCAAAATGAAAGAAAAGAGAGTTATCGGTGATATCATCTTTTGCAAGCAACTCAGCGTATTCATCTTGTTCATAGCCAATAGTGAAAGTATTATTTCCACCTTTATACGATTTTGTATCAATGAATACAATATTAGAAGGATCTGGATAACCGAATTGAGTTAATAATCCTTGAGGAATTGGTAAATCATTTTTGGCTTGAGCTAATTGTAATTTTTTATCCAATTCAAATAACCCTTGTTGGCCATAACGTTGAATGATTTCCAACTTACGTTTTTTATTTTGTTGTTTCATAGCCTTGTTCAACTTTGACGATGGTTTGCCAATAATTGTAGCCGATTTGATTTGTACCAATTGTTCATCTATAAACTTACACCATTGGTCTGTGTTCCATTGTTTTAATTCATCATATATTTTTAAATCTTTACACCATCTTGTTAAATTTTTAGCATTGAGGTCTCCGTAAATGAAATCTATAATAGCACAGTTTTGAAAGTAATTTGGCATTTTTTCAGTTTGAGAGAGTAATTTCAATTTCTGCTGGTTAATGGTTTGTTTCATTAACTCCAAATCAAAAATGGTGGGATCGGTGTGTTGTTTGATAAGCAGTTTAATTTGGGTATCGACTTGTTTCAATTTATTTATGGGTACACCACTAATGGTGAAGTTAGTAGTGATTCGATAATAATCGTCAGCACTATAATCAATATCAGTAGCCAATGGATCTTCGATTTCTACAAGATGCTTGTTGAAAATACTAATGGGGTTATCGCAAAAATATGAACCTACCATATCAAGTGCTTCTGAAGTTATATCATCGTCAAATTTCGGACCAATCCAACTAATCAAAAGTTCACCCATAGATTCATCTTTCTCAGGGAATTCAACTTCTTTTATAATTGTTTCTGTTAATGGTTCATCGTGAATCGAATCCACAAATGGCCGTTTACTGCAAATTAACGGTAATGGTGTCAAGGTATTATCAAATTTAGCCAAAGTTTCCAACATTTCTTGTTCGTTAATCGATCCTGCTATTATAATCGATAAATTATCTGGTCTGTATAATTGTTTATGGAAATCTCTAATTTGATCATTGGTCAAATGTCTTAATTCATTCATTAAACCTCCTGTTTCACTGGAGTACCCTGAACCGGGTGCATACAATGTTTGTTGCATTTGTAAAAATGATATAAACCAAGATTGAGTCTCAATACCTTGCATTTCACTAAATACTACACCCTTTTCATTACCTTTACCATCTATATGATAAACTTCGGTCATACAAGCTTCATCAGTCAATGTAGGATTAAGTAAATGATCTAAATAAATCGGTAATAATGTTCTAAATCCTTCCCAGCCTGCGCTTGTTAATGTATATACCGTTTGATCCGTCGAAGTCCATGCATTAGTCGATGAAAAGTATCGATTGCCTAACGAGTCCAATAATCCTTTATACGGATAATTCTTTGATCCCATAAATACCAAATGTTCTAAAGTATGGGGACATCCAGAATTATCAGCTATTTCTGTTGCCACTGTAAAGTATCCGTTTACAATCGGTGAAGGTTGGTTTATATATACAACTTGAAGCCCCGTCCTTGTAGATTTCCATTTCTTGATGGTCACCGGGGCAAATTCAACGTCCACCCGTTCTATTAATTGTAATGACATTATTGTCAACAATACGCGAGACTTTGAGATGAGCATGTTATTATAACCTATTTATTTAAATCCTTGAAAATCAGCTCTTTATGGGTTGAAGTTTGTAAAAGTCCATTTACAATCTGAGTTTGTATGTCACAAAGTTCAGGTTTATTGATCTTCAAACTGGCAGCTTTGACATCATCCACTAACTCACAAATTATATATTGTGAGATGGAATTCAACCGTAACTCCCAGTCATACTCTCCAAGAACCGGCCTGTAGGCGTTAGGTAAACCCAACATTCGTATCAGGGTGTCATGTTTAGGATGTATAAAGGGATCTAATTTGAATTTTTGCAAATGTAAAAACATTGGTTTGGGAATCTGTGAGTTTTCATAGTTGGTAATAAATTGTTTGTATAGTGCTTCTGTGTACTGATCAAGACGATACGGGGAAATCCTTGTATCTATATGATTTTTACGTAACCATTGACGCCAATCTGTCATAAATAATAACGATGCTTGTGGATCATAGTGCACGAGAGTCGTTTCCACAAATGATTGTCTTTCGGTTCTAAATCCTAAAGAGTCCGGTAAGGTTTCTACCTGTTTATATGGTTCATGAAATACTTCTAACGCTGGTATATATGAATCTTTATCGTATGCGCCGGGAGCTCCTTGATAAAGTAATCGGAAATATCCTTTTTCACCATAAAAATTATAATAAAGTGCCAATATGAGACTCTTGAGGTGTCTGGTTTTGTTGATGATCATTTGGCCAGAGTCAGTGGTAATTGAAGACGGTATTCCACTCAAATCATGGTAATGGTATTTTTGATTCTTGAGATATTGTAGGAAGTCTTGGTCATTCGCAATGCCATCTCTCCTTACTATTTCGCCAGGATATAGTCTTAGAATATCGTAAAATTGAGGTGATGTTGTTCTTTGCAAGGTCGAAGGCCAAAGTAAAAAGCCAGTTGAAAGAAAAGCTGGCGAATTTACCAACGACTCCATATTGGTAATGGGTAAAACATCAGGGTCGAGACTAATCACAGTGTCAAATGATGACATAATAATTGCCAATATTTTGAAAAAACTCATATTATCAGTAGACAATACTGTTTTAATCGATGATAATTTGGATTCCATGTCTATACATGTAGCATCATAGGCACTAAGGATTTCGCTACAAATTATGCTGTTGGCGTCTTTAGTATATTGAACCATTACTTCTATTGGAAGTTTAAAACCCAAGTCTCTTAGATGCACTACCAATAGTAATATTGATCCGAGAGAATTTTTGGATGGAGTAATGACAATACCATCACCTTTAAAAACTGATCCTGTCGGTTTATAATTACTCAAAATCATTACTAATTGATCATGATTAACCTGAAATTCAGTCTTGGTTTTGGTATCCATATTGACTTTATTATCTAGCAACGCTTGTTCAGTAAGTATAACAGGGTCTTTGTTCAAATTATGACCAAAATTTTCACCAATTTGTTCCTTTTCAATTTTAGTTTGAGGTTGGAACTCCTCAAACAAATCATCTAAGATGAATGACAATAATCCTGGGCGGGAATCAAGGACTTTATGAACATATGGGAAAAGAGCTTCTATTGTCCCAATGTCAAGTTGATCGACGTCACCATGATTTTTCACGTAATTAAGTAAATCATTAGTGAGGAAAAACTTGAAAGACGTATCATGGGATTTGATATAGTCTTTCTTTAAATTGTCTAGTAATTGATTATTTACGTCATATTGCCTGAAAATTTCTTGAGTATACTTTGATACAAAACTATCCTTTATTTTCTTCAAGTACGACAATCTGAAGGAATGGTCAATTTCATACTTTATGGATTCGGTTATTCGAGGTTCAATTTCTTGTTTCAATTGTAGAATGGCCTGTTTGACAATGATATCTTTATGTGCTTGAGTGATATCAGCAAGTACCAAATCCTTATCTATTGGTAACGCGAGGTCATTTTCGGAGTTCAACGCTGATGCACCTTTACAGAACGTGTATAGAAAAATGCTTACGTTGGCAACTATCACCACAAACACGGTTATGGTAACATAAAACACCCTTGTCGATCGGACAAGAAACATTGATTTATTATTGGTGAATATAGTCAATATATAAAATGCATGTCGTAGATATTAGACACGATTGTTTTACGGCGAGAGGGTGGCTACGTGCATGTAAATATTCACGTGTCTTGCCGTATGATTCCAAAATAATTGTTGATTTAAACTTGGCTCAAGTATATTTAATCTTGAAAATTTATTATACATTATATAACTTGTAAATATCAAACAGGATAAGACTTGTTACTATAAATGAATATCTAATAATACGTAGTGACCGTAGTGACTTAATTTTTAGGTTTAAATTGTGATTTTCGCGTTTGCGTCACATTTGGTAATGAATGTCACAATAATTGATGGCGATTTACCAGAAAATTCGGATAAAGTTATTTTACCTCCAGAGGTTCTTGAAGCAACTCTTGAAAAATATGGAGATAACTTACCACACCCTTTAATATTTAAGTTGATTAAAGAAATAACAGTTTTTGTAGGAGTCAAACAGTTTTCGGCACCTCACAACACCATAATATTACCAAAAGCCATCTCCAATAAATTAAATGTGATCGAAGATGCTCAAGTAAACATTGAATTGGCTACCGATATAGCTAAGGGAACGTATCTCAAGTTAAAACCATTACAGTTTTATCAGGAAATTAATAACTGGAGGTACTATCTTGAATCAAATTTAACTAATATGTACACTGTATTAAACAAGGGACAAACATTAAGATTAAACGAATATGAACTATTAGTGGAAGATTGTAATGCCGATGTAATAAGTATAATCGATACAGATATCAATTTAGATATAGTACCTTTGAATGATATTATGGCTAACCAACAATTGAATTTTAATTCTGATAATGCAAAGATCGTGACGTTGGGCGATTTAAATATTGAAGAAATACTCCCGTTTAATGCGGTACCGGCCATTCAGGTCTATAAACTTGACTTAATGGATTTATCATTTGATATTAGCGTAAGTATACTTACTAAAGGTGATATTTGTAACGTTGATTTGTTACTTGGGTTTGAGAAATTGCTTAACTTGGAAAACTTTCAATATTGTACGATGGATCAGGATGTTGATGAGTTTAAAAGAATTATTATTCCTTTTACTGTCATTAAGGACGTGCAAGCTCAATGTAAGTATGACTTGGATCTAGGCTTAGACGATGATAGTATCTCAAAATACTTGTATATTGTTCCTTTTACTTGGGAACATACAAGTAACATTTCCATTAATATCAGTCAACATTTTGACAGCCCCAAACTTGGAGATACATCGCCAGATGGTATGAATAAGATGAAATGTCCAAATTGCCGAAAACTTATTGATCCCAATTCATTTACTGTACATCAAGCATTTTGTTTTAGGAATAATATTAGATGTGATTGTGGAAAAATAATTTCACGCCAAAAGCCTTCAAATCATTGGCATTGTCCTATATGTCTTTCCTATTCCACTATAGAAAGCAATATTTTCAAATTCAAACACAACAAATTTTACCATCAAACATTTACCTGCAATTGCAACCCACACATAGTTTACAAAGATTATATCTCTTTTATAAAAGACCACAAGTCAACAACATGTCCCAATAAATTACACGAATGTAAATTCTGCCATTTGATCTTACCTCAAGGTGAAACCACATATATTGATAAGTATCAAAACTTGACAAACCATGAAAATTTGTGTGGTAACAAGACTGACGAATGTTACAAGTGTGGGAAAATCATAAAGCGTAAGGATATGGGCAAACATTTGCAGTTGCATACACTAGAGATGAAGCAGTCAAACAAAAGATTTAAAGAATCCTTCAACAAATGCAGTAATGAAAATTGCATTAATTTAGTTAATTCTCCAAATAATTTGAATTTGTGTGACATTTGTTATGGTCCACTTTATAGCTCTATAATTGACGAGGACAATTTGAAGTTACAACTGAGACTAGAAAGAAAGTATATGTTACAATTGAATAAAGGATGCGAGTACCATAATTGCCAGAATCAATACTGTAAACGAAACAAGCAATTCAATGGAATCCAAGAGATTATCAAGTTTATAAATGAAGATTTATTAACACAGATAGGCACTCCTCGATTACCAATTAATAAATCTAGAAAAGTGTCCAAGAATAAATTTTGGTTTTGCGTCAATGAGACTATGAATAATAAACTTCTGCTTTGGCAAGGTTTCCAGCAATACCCCCCTGAATTGGTGATCCAAGGATTAAATGAGATTAGAGATATAAATAAAGACACTTTACAAGGATGGTTAATCGCTCATACCTAGAAAATATATAGACTCGCTTATAGATAAGTAGCACTTTTTTGTTAGTTTATCTTATATACAGTGAAATATCACGCGAATGCTGGCAACAGAAGACATTGCGACATAGCTGGGCCACAGTCATTGCTTTTCCAGACTCGCACTTATCTTATCAGTCGCCACAAAAACCCCTTAATCCCTCTTTCTGTACCAATCTCCTATTTTTTTTAACAAGAGTAAGGTTAATAAGTTTAAGAAGTTTATATAAAACACCAAGCGATTGTTTTAGATTTATAAAAGGTTTGTTAAAGTATACAGTTTACTATGTTGTTGACCAAGTCAGTTGCACTTTCGATTTTAGCTGCTTTAGGAGTTGAAGCCTTAGTTATTCCTTCAGTTGAGGATGTGATTGATGTTTTCGGCGACAATAATAAATTACAAGGGTTGAAAGAGTCTGTTCAAAATGAAGTTGAACATTTAAAGCATGAAACAGAAAGTGTCATCAACAAGTTAAATATTGAATTATTAGCAGTTGAAAAGGCTGCTCCCATTGTAGCGGCCTCTAGAGAAAAACATGCGATTCCAAATAAGTATATTGTAGTTTTTAATGAAGATGTTGCCTCGAGTGAAGCTCAATTCCATAAAGAATGGGTGGCTGTTGAACATTTGAATTCTATGGGTTCATTGGCCGAAGATGATGAATTTTTTATTGATTCCCAATTTACAAGTGACGCTTTCAAAAGCAAGGGTGGAATCACTGATGAGTTCTCTGTTGGTTCATTGATGGGATATTCTGGCTATTTTCTTAAAGAAACTATTGATTTAATTAGTAGACATCCTGCTATCAAATTCATTGAACAAGATTCCATGGTTTTTGCGTCAGAATTCAATACTCAGAAAGGTGCAACTTGGGGTTTAGCAAGAGTTAGTCATAGAGAACCCTTGAGTTTAGGTTCTTTTAACCAATACCTTTACGATAATGACGGTGGTGAAGGAGTTACCGCTTATGTTATTGATACAGGTGTTAACGTTAATCATGATGAGTTTAATGGTAGAGCAGTTTGGGGATCTACGATTCCTACCGGAGACCCTGATTCTGATGATAATGGTCATGGTACACATTGTGCTGGTACGATTGGATCAGCAGCTTATGGAGTTGCCAAAAAAGCAGATATCGTAGCAGTTAAAGTTTTGAGATCAAATGGTTCGGGTACAATGTCTGATGTAGTCAAGGGAGTTGAATTTGCTGCTAAATCTCACCAAGCTGCGGTCAAGGCTGCGAAGAAGGGATTTAAGGGTTCTGCTGCTAATATGTCATTAGGAGGTGGAAAGTCTCCTGCTTTAGATTTGGCAGTCAATGCTGCTGTCAAGATGGGTTTAAATTTTGCAGTTGCAGCTGGAAACGAAAACCAGGATGCATGTAACACTTCTCCTGCATCTGCAGAAAATGCTATCACGGTAGGAGCATCTACTATTTCTGATTCCAGAGCATATTTCTCCAACTATGGTAAATGTGTTGATATTTTTGCCCCAGGATTGAATATTTTGTCAACATATATTGGCTCCACTCAAGCCAGTGCCACTTTGTCAGGTACATCTATGGCATCACCCCATATTGCTGGATTATTAGCGTATTATCTTTCTTTACAACCATCAGCAGATTCTGAGTTCTTTACTGCAGCAGATTCGATCACTCCTGCTCAATTGAAAAAGAATTTGATTGCATACGGATCTAAGGGCTTATTATCAGATATTCCAGCTGATACTCCCAACATTTTAGCATTTAATGGTGCCGGGCATAATATTTCTGATTTTTGGGGTGCCAATGTAATTTCTGAATCTACGATTACTCCCAGTACCATCAAGCACAAGTTTGAAGATTTGGTCGACAGTTTGAAAGCCTTTGGTGATAAGTTAAACTAGTTTATTGCATAGTTTTGTTTATGTATTGTTTTGTTTTATATACGTAAAAATTAACGTACTGCGACGGTGATTTGTATAGCGAAAAACTCAATGGCAAATTTGTGAGACCACAAACTTGTTGGTGATCAAGGACATTTTATATAAATACCATACAAGACCCATTTTATAACTAATTAAACCATACACCATAATAATACAATATAGTCTATTCTTATAGAAATGTCGACTCCGGCCAAAAGAAGACTTATGCGTGATTTTAAGCGTATCCAACTGGATGCTCCCTCAGGAGTATCGGCATCACCTTTACCAGATAATGTGATGACATGGAATGCAGTTATTATAGGCCCAGCAGATACGCCCTTTGAGGATGGGACATTCAAATTACTTTTACAATTTGATGAACAATATCCTAATAAACCACCGACTGTGAAATTTTTAAGTGAAATGTTTCATCCAAATGTTTATGCTAGTGGCGAATTATGCTTAGATATCTTACAAAATAGATGGTCACCGACATATGATGTTTCTAGTATTTTGACATCGATCCAGTCACTTTTAAACGATCCCAATATTAGTTCTCCTGCGAATGTTGAGGCTGCTAATCTCTATAAAGATCATCGTTCTCAATATATTAGACGGGTTAGAGAGACAGTAGAGAATAGTTGGAATGATGACGATGACTTAGATGATGAAGATGAAGAGGAAGAGGAAGAGGAAGATGAAGACGAAAATGAAGAGGATGTGAAGGGTGAGAATTAATGTGAATAGTGTATATTACAATATCTTCTTATTGATATATTTACAAGGTGATTGTTTCTTGGTACTGTTTGTTATTTCAACCACAAATAATACCATTTCTTGGAGTTGTTGATGTGTTGTTGGTTCTCTTGTTGTAATCTCTCTTGTTCTAATTTTTGTTGTCTATTTTCTTCGTGAATATCTCTAATAATCAACTCTACAGGTCGCCCATCCTCGCCAATAAACTTATCTCTATACAATGCCATAACAACTACCAATAACATTATATATATAAATGATTTGGTAACACCATCTAATCTTTTAATATCAAATTGATCTTTTCTTATGGATGTTAATCTGTAATCCCGTTCTGGTAAAATATTAATTTTATCGTTGGCTTTTGGTACGGAAATTCTGATTAAAGACGGCGTCTCGAACGGTAAATCATAAGGGGTTACATTTGCATTCCAATTATTGAACTTTTCTCTAACTCCCCAATTTCCGTAACTTATATAATAACCTAGACGTTTTTCTTGTTGTGTCAATAAATTCCATTTCTTGTCATACTTTTCTTGTAATTCGTTTAATACTTGTCCTTGATGCAACAAACTTAGAGATGCAAACAATTCAGGATCCTCAAATATTGGAGCCGTGTCGATGGGCAGAGTTTCCTTATCTGATTGTGTTAATGAAAACATATTTCCAATATCTTTAATTGACTGCATAGCTAATTTCGCAGCTTCATCTTTTCGTTTAAGATGTTCCTCTGGAGTTAACTGTTTTCCTGGATCGGTGGTAACATATTTACGAACATTTAGTATAAACCCGGGCTTATTACGAATGGCCACTGTCGTTTTCCACAGTCTTAGGGCGGTAATCATGTGGAAAAGTTTTCTTGATTAGTGCGAGGTAGTACTGCGAATTGTTTAAATTATTATCATTTAATAGCATTATTTTATTGCTTCCTACGCTTTGTGGTTTAAACTTTTCGATAAGAATATCCACAATAGGAATCTTTGACCTTTATGAAACTTCAATTAGCTTTATCAAAATTTCTTATATTGCGGTATATTTCTCGTATTTACTTAGTTCCATTGTAACATCCAAACAAAGTAATTTTCACTTCACTATGACTCTAAAAAAATATTCATAAACTATTGTTTGACTTTAGAAACCATGTTTCAATCATTCTACTAACCATGATTTTAAAGAATATAACCATGATTGTAAAGAAGATAACTATCATTGTAAAGAATATATAAACCTCTAGGATTTGCTTCTGTTTCTTCATTAAAAACAACTCAATATGGCAGCTCAACAATCTAAAACTACTTCCTCCACTAAACAAGATGAAACCAAAGACAATTATAGTACTAAATTTAAAAGAGGCGGCGGTTCAGGCTTTTGTACCATCGTTTAAAATAAAGATGTCTTCAGGTGAATTTACTGGTAGTAACTGCAAAGTTATTTGTAAATATATACCTTTTTTTTTTTTGAATAAATCAATAAACAACTTGTTTGTATATAACATAAATTCTTACATTATTCTATTCATAAATTTACCCATAGCTATCATTGGAGCACAAATAGCTTTCACCATCATACAAAGAGCGTCAATCAAAAGACTCAATTCATATAAAATCCACATGAATATTACAAGCTCTATCAAAATGACAACTGTCTGTAAATTGGGGAAGCTTTCGGCAATTATATCAATAGGAGCAAATACAATTTTCATAACTTTTATCGATTTAATTAGTGCATTGATATTGGAAATAATTGACTTCGCTCCATTCGAAGTATCAATATGAAACATACCAACAGAATTCCTAGATATCCTGGAATCAAATACATTTGGCATAGATGAATGTGAGGTTGGAGGTTCACGTTCTAATTGACCGGTAACAGGATTATAATATAATTCTTCATCAAATTCATTATCTTCATCTTCGACTTCAATGACAAATTCTTGGGATTCACCATCTATGTGATCAAAATTAACAAGTGATTGTGGAAGAGGTTCATCAACGGTTGCACCCGACGGAGTACCAACAGACTGTTGAATTATTGGAGAATTTGGATCATCATTGAACAAATGGGAGGCCGGTAAAGTCCACATGTTTTTTACTTTGCCCAAATTCTTATTGAAGGTTTTAAGTTGGTCTCTAGTTAATTTAATTCGATTGGTTTTGCGTTTCCGTGGCTTGGGAATTGATTTAGGAATTGATTTAGGAATGGATTTGGGAATCGTAATTAAATCTTGTATATGTTCAGAGGATTCAACAGTTTCAGCAATTGATATGGCGTTCTGTACTGGAGCACTGTTAGCAGGTACTCCATAGTTGGGTTGCTCATACGCTAACCAAGATAATAAATAATTCCATACTGGATGAAACTTGGGGTTGGGCCCGGCATTGAAATTCGTTGGTTCAGGTGTAGGTTCCACAATTTCTTCATCATCAGGTAACTCTTCAATTTTTTCTTGTTCACGTTCTTGCTTTCTTCTCCTTTTCTCATCTTCCATCTCCCATTGTTTTTCCATATTATTCATATAATTCTTTCCCAACTCTTTTTTTAGTTGTTTAGTTTTACTTTTCCAAATTTTTTTCAAATTTATTTTCTTTCTCTTATCACTAAACCCTGCAGATTCAAAATTATCAACAGGTTCAGAAAACCCGGGAGCCTCATCATAATCAGAATCGTCATCACTTTGGGGGCCAGTAACAAATATATCTGCGGCCACGTTTTTCTTAGGACTTTGATAATAATCATAATTGCCATAATCATCTTTACCTAATTTCACCTGAATAGTCTTGAACGCTTTCTTCAATTTCTGCTTATCTTGCTGTTCTTGAACCTTTTCGGGGTCATCAAAAACAAATTCCATGGGATTATACTTACCTGACCCTTCATCCCCATCTGTGAATACGTCCCTAAACGTTTTGTGAGTATAATTAGTGGGTTTATAAAATTCAGCTTCATCATATCGCTTTTTTTGGTTTATATAGTAATCATCGCCCTGCTTCTTGTGTGGTTTTTTTACGTTAGACTTGGGGATCGGTTTTGGTATACGTAAACGTTGATCGTAATGATAATAATCATCATACAACCGAGACTGTCCATCACTGATTGGTTGAGAATGTTCCGATTGGTTATCATAGTAGCTTCTTCGTTTAGTACTTTGATGTCTCTTTTGTAAATAATTTAACTGTGCTGGTGTAATTTCTTCATGCAAATCATCAGGATCGAGTTCATCATTATAATGTGATTCTGGTGTTGGAAATGCTGAAATTGTTGGCGATTGATTCTGATAATTAATTGATTCAATTTCATGATTTTTACTTCTTCTATTTATATTATCTAAATATGTGTTTGTGTAATATCCTCGTTCCGTAACATTCATTCTTGGGGACTTTTAGAAATTATCATCGATTTATATTTTAAAAGGTAATCAAATGGCTGGAAGTTATATACAGTACCTCGTAGTATCATGACGACTCGCATATATGGTAATGTCGCGATTTAACAAAGCTCACAATGTCTAATAGAGGAGTATCAATATCATCATTATTATCTACGTCTACTAATGTTAATAATCAAACGAATTCAAATAATGACAACTCAAATAGTGATGTTGAGGCTACTAACTCGAATATTGGGAAAAAGAGTATAAAGAGTTTAGTGTCGATGTTCCAACCTAATATAAAACTAGGTGGTCCAACTGCACCTATAGTGATACTAGATGATGATGATGAAATAGTATCAGAACTGCCCTCAACGTCATTGATAACTCCGAATGTTTCAATAAATTCTTTTTCTCCAAAATTGTCAACCATTTTATCTCCAAAGATAAGTAAACCTAGAGAACCACTAAGTGATCATATAAAAAAGTTTCAAACTGAATTCAAATTTGATCTACCTGTAAATAAAGCATCTATCAACTCAATAGTGAATGTAGATAGTTCTCCATCTATAGTGCATGACCAAACAATAGCATCCAGTCCCGTTCTTGATACTCCAAAGACCATTTCAGAAATACCCGGTGATAACAATTCGCCTAAGAAAAAGCCACTCAAGAGAAAAATTGATCCAAAAAAGCCACTAGCAAATAAAAAGGCAAAAACTCCAATGGCAGACGAAATTGTAACCAAGCCAGAGGAAATTATTAACATACCACGCCCAGAGTTAATTGAAATAACTACTCCCGTAGATAATATACCACACGAAAAGCAGGCCGCTAACCAAAATTCAGAAGAAGTGGAAAAGATTGAACAGCCTTTAGTAAACGAAACACCAAAAGAATTGGAATTGGGTAAAAAAGAAGAAGAGAAAAAGTTGCCCATTATTGCTTTGAACATACCTTTAATTGATCCTAAAAACCCCAAGAGTGGCAAGTCTCAGGTTGTTGTTAATGTTCTTAAGTTAGCTGAAGATAAATATGGATGGTCAGCCATACACCCCAACGCTAAGTCGGCATTTGAAGTGTTGGGAGAATCAAGTGATGATGAACTTGGTGATGATGATGATGAAGACGATGATGAAGATAAGGATAAGGAAAAAGGAAAAGGTTCAGAGGCTGGAAAGGAGAAGAAACAAAAGGAGAAAGAAAGGGATGAAAAGAAGAAAAAAGAGGAATTGACCGAAGAACAATTAATGAGACAGCATCAAATAAAAATGAACCGAAAGGTAGGCAAATACGATTATTTGGATCCATTTATTGATGATAATGAATTAGAATTGGAAGAAGGAATTAGCACTACCAAAGAAGGGTTCTTTGTTTTTTGGGGGCCAATTGTTGATGATAGAAATGCAAAGAAAACCACTAAGACAAAAAGATAGTTTACATTTTGATAATCTCATCTATTTAAAACTAAATTCTATCTAAGGTTAATAATAATAATTCAGCCATGTTCAACTCATTTTCTGAATCATTAAATTGACCTTTGAAGTTGATTAAAACTTCACGCAAATGTTTAGTTAATTTATCAACACTCTCGTGGCATTCATGAAATACTTTGTTATTTTTCAAAACCACTAACAAGTTTAACAAAGTTGATAATGGTGCTATGTAATGGGGATTTAAAATATAAGTTGGTTTTTCCTCTTTATCATTACCATTTTTAGTTTCCTTGAAACAGCTTGTATAATTGACAGTTACCATTTCCAAGATTCCCATTAATCTATCTTTAGTCAACGTCATATACTTGACAGACTTTTCGGTATTCCTTGATGGTAAAGGGGGTTTAGATATCCTAATACTTTCAAGATCCTTGGAAAGTTCCGATATTTGGTTTGTTTGTACAAGATTTGCTTCCGGATCTTCCTGTTTAGAATTGATATCTACTTTGTCCTTTGTTAATAATTCTTTAAAAATCCCAACTAAACCAGGCTTAAGGTGATGGAAAGGTGAATTTGTAATTAAATCTCGTAAAAAGTCATAACTGATTTGCTCAGGAGTCAACGTGAGTATTTTAGTTAATAATGTCATGACTGTAAATCTAAAGCTCTTGTAATAATCATTACAATTCTCACTCATAATGAAAATTAAACAATTCAAATAAATTTTGAAAATAGCCTTTGGTATAGCGCTTAACTCTAGCCGGGCACCAGTTGAAGTTTGCTTATTCAACAAGGATTGTAAAGAGTTCCATGTTAATGATACAACAACATCATGTAAAGCTTTGTTATTGTAACCAGGTTCTATTAACATTGGGACGATTATTCTAATCGTAATAAACATTGAATCTTTCACAGTCACATTAATGGGTTTTGGATAAACAGATTGAATATACCAATTATAAATAATCAAAAGACCTAAATCATTAACTTGAATTTCTTTTGTATCACTAATTGAAGTTAATAAATTCTCTTGGAAATCTTTTAGTATAATTTCAAAAATCTGTGAAAGTTCTTCATCCTCTTGGCTGCTATTAAAACTTTCAGATTCCAAAAAAATATCAAAAAGTTTATTGGTTGAATCAACAAAATCTTTTAAGATTAGACTAAAGTCAATATCAAAACTCAAGCTCAATTCATAAAACCGATCCATCACATCCAAACTTTGAGTGTATGGAATTTCCTTCCCACTTATTGTAGCCAATAATAACACAGATTTGTTAGGTGCCCAATTCCTTCCACATTGATAAAAGACATTTGAAATCAAACTAACCAATAGTTTTCGTTGTAAATACTCTTCATCAGGTTGGATCTTCAAAACTTCAGCATCATCAGCATTTTTGGGTAATGGTAAAGAATTATAATTTTTGGCAAATGTAAAGACTCTTTTTAATAAAAATTCCAAATTTTCACTTTCGAAATCTTTAAAATTCAAATAACTGAAATTTACCATAGATGATACAAACATGGATAAAAACTTTGATGGGTATAAAGTTTCAATTTTTCGAAAGTTTGCTGATACCAACTCTAATAAACAATATAATTTAAGATCCAAGAACCTCTCTTTGAGTTGGTAATCATCTGTAGTTGTTATATCATGAATGTTTAATGTATTTAATAATTCACAAGACTTTAAAAACAATTCTTTAGGATTACCTTTAAGAGCCAAAATTTCAAAGATTTTAAGAATAGTATAAACACAAGGCGCTTGTCGTAACAGGTCTTTAAACTCAAAATCAGAGTCAATGTAATCAATAATAAGACTAGGCAAATCCCAACCAATTTCATAAACCAAAGTGTCATTTGATGTTAAAATCGCCAATAGTTCCTTTAACAACAATTCTCTTTCGTTAAAAGAATATTTACTTGGATCACTAAGGTACACATCTAATAAAGTGCTGTAACTTAAAAAATCTTTGGTGTCCTCAGCATCTTTACTTGCTGATTTCAAATTCTTTAAAATTTGGTCCAATGGTAAGGATTCATTGTCGATAGTTCGTATTGAAGACAAACTTTGCGTGTCACTTGTAGTATCGCTTGGTGACTCAGACATATTCACTAAAGGTTGCTGTGTGACGAGAATGAGTCTTCTGTGCGCAAATGTCCTTACAGAGTGAGAGTGATAGTAGTGAAGAAAGGGATTCAGTAGCACCGGTAGATTCTCAAGAACAGTCAATAACGCTGCCCGCAATCGATAGGGCCGAAGAACGAGTCTCTGTTTTAGAACTCGGCGTTGAAACTGTTTCTCAGAAATCAGACACAAATATATCTATTGATGCCAGCGATTCGAAAATAACTATACGATTTAGGCCTATTGGATCTACTGCACCGGTAAATCCACATATTTGTAAAATCTCCTCATCCCAATCATTGGCAACAGTCATTAAATTTCTATGCAAGAAACTAAAGTTGACTCATATTTATATTTATGTTTCGAATTCATTTCAGCCAAATCCTGACGAAAATCTTGGGGAGCTTTTCAATACTTTTCAAGTAAATAAAGAATTGGTTTTAAACTATTGTAAAAGTATTGCATTCGGATAATATTCATTCCAGAGTGTTAATGACTTGATTGACCAGCCAAATATAATTGAGATTATCTAAAACCTTTTTCAACCTTTAGACGTATCTCCAAACATATTAAAAAATTATACAAGAACATTCCATTGCTTGAACCAAAAACTATCAAGTACTAAATTATTTTAAGGTTTCTGTTATCAGCAATATGAGGATCCCAAAAGAATTAGAAAATCTGCAATACAAGCAAACATCCAATCACCTTTAGTTCAGCAGTACTCCAATGGTATTATTTCTTTGGACACTGTATACTTCATGTAAGCTATATTGATTCATTGCTTATGGATTCATCCCATAGCTTGAAACTTAAGAACCTTATTTTAGAAAATCTTTAATGACCAGGTCACAAATTATATACAAGTAAAGATTAGTGATATGTATGAGTGAAATACATCCAACTTTAATCCAAGTTGAAACGTTTATAATCTATGCTAAAAACTTATAAAAAGTCCATTATCTTAAGACCAAAAACTATTCATAATGCTATCGTTAATTAATCATAAAAACGTAAATACGTTCTCTATGGAGGTTATCCATATGTTCATCAAAATCCCTTCAATGCATACAATCATTTTTTACTGTGTATCTTTAGTCTTATTTTCCTTCTTTAAATTCATTAAATTTGAATCCAATACAGTATCATTACCATAATTGTTATCAACTGGACATGGTACTATTGAATTAGCTGCTACTAGTGCAAAACAAACAGCAAAAGTTGAATTGAATAGTGACTTAGGTACGCCTCTTACTACGAATGCCATTTTAAAATATTTTTAATCTATCAATTGTCAGAATTGTCAGAATGTCGTATCTTATGACAAGTGTTTTGTATTTTATAAAAATGAAAAATAAGATGATTTTCTATTTTTTCATCGCGAGCCAATCATGAAAGACGTTTTTGTAGTTGTATTTGACTAGAGTTTTAAGGGAACTAAATAAACACTCTGGAAACGTAAAATACCAGATCAATACTTCAATTTCAAATATTCATATTACGTTACATACATCTTCTACTACTCTTATATTTTTCTTATATACATGGCTTTAACCCTAACCTAGTCATATCTACTAAATGCTTCTCCTTTACGTATCACAAATCCAGGATCAAACTTCCTCTCTTGAGATAACTGATATGGGGTTTTTGGTTCATCAGTTAATTCAACTTTTACTAGTTCCTTAACCTTCATTAACCTATGAGCAGTAGCTGGTGAAACTCTTTGATATTTTACATGATGTCTTCTCTTTAACCCTAACGCTTCCATATTTTTTCGGATTACCGGCGGGAGCCCTATAGTAGATCTGATTTGTGTTATCTTATAAAACATAGGCTTAATGTTACCTGACATCTAAAACTTTTCCAGATTTTTCATCCACAGTGCGCACAACTTAATGGATCATGATATAGAAACTACTTTAACTAAAAGATCGGATTATTTGCTTAAAGAAATCTCCCTCATCATTGGTAATCTTGAGTACAATCACGAAGCAGTAATTGTCAATAAAGTTATCAAACTCATCAATGAGTTTGAAGTTTCTCCCAGCCTTTTGGATAAATGGTTAACTGAGTATATGACAAAACTAAATACTCTTTTTATCGCCAATTTTAAGCTTCACAAAACCAGCACTGAACTTTCTCGAAATATAGGTAAAATCGTTTATACTTTATCTAAAGTTAGACGATTCAAAACTATAATTAACTTTTTTGACAGTGACATTCATTTGATCCCCATATTAATTGACATCTTACAATTTGATATTGTTGACGATGAAAAATTTTTAGGATTACTTTGGTTGTCTACTTTAGTTCTTGTACCATTTAACTTTGATGTTACGCTCATAGGCCAAATTTTAGCCATCTGTGCAAATATAAGTAAGGAAGTCAGCAATGGGTCAAAGAGTCAAAAAGCCATTCTGATATTATTATCGAGATTTCTAACCAGGCCTGATTTGGTCCGTCAAGGTTTCTTGGATTCGTATTTTAAAGACTTGCAGTGGTATGATTTACCTGAAGAATATAAACTTGGTCATTTGATGGTTATAAATAAACTTTTAAATTCTAATGTGAACAATTGTATTGATCCTAACATTGATATCATTGATAAAATTGTTCATTTTGAATTGATGAATTTGAGAGTCCACAGGTATAATGTCTTAAATAAGCTGTACGTAATAAAAATACTTTGTAAAATGGGGGAATGGTTTATAGATAAACATAACTTTAAACAATTAGAATCAATTATAAATGGTCTTATTAACGATATTTTATTGTACGAACATTTGGATACCAACTTACGATATACCATGGCGAAATATTTGAGTAAAATTACTATTAAATTGAGGCCATTTCCCAATTATCAGGAACAAGTCTTGCTATATGTTTTAGAACTTTTAGATTTAAATTTTCAAGACACATTTGGGCCAATTCAAATTGATTACAATTATGTATCCATACCCAAATATCACACAATACTCCTATATTTTGGTTATGTTGCCTTGAACAAAGCTTTACCGTATAAATTTATACCTCGATTACTCAGTTTAACTCATCAAACACTCTTTGCTTATCAAGAAACTTTGAACTTCAATATCGTTAACCAATTAAAGGATTCTTCTTGTTTTATTGTGTGGTCATTATTGAGATTGATTTCCGAAGATTTCACAAAATTGGATACAGAAAATCCCACAATGTTTCGACTGATCTTTCTTGATCTTATTGAACTTAGTATTTTTGATAGAGACGTGGTAATACGACGATGTGGAGTTGCGGTGATTCAAGAACTTGTTGGTAGGTATGGCAGGTGCCTCTTTGTTGATGAATCTGATGCTGTTAAGGGTAAACAAATTGTCCAATTCGTCGAGCTTTTTACATCATCTTCGGTGAGTACGTTGAAACAATCATTTAACATTCTTAATAATTTGATACAAATTGGATTTGGTAAGGGTATTATTGTAAATTTATTAGTCAAGAATTTCCTTTATGATTTTACTTATCAACGATTAGTTTCTAGAAAATTGATTGAAATATTATCTACTAATAGTACTAATACATTGAATATTGGAATAACTGAAGATGTGATTCCCGAACACATTGTCGATAAAATCAACATGTTGGATCACTCATTATATTTCAAGAGCGAGTTAGCTAAATACTTAAGCATATCTGTAGAGCCGCTGGATTATAACAAAGATTATGTTGAAGATTATATAATGTTCCTACAATATAGTTGTGAAATTGGAACTTTAACCCAATACCAAAGTCTTCTCATCACGATTATCCACTCTAATATGGATGTAGCGTCGTCTTTGGTTGAGTTATTTAGAACAATGACTAAATATGGTTACGCTTTCCCAAATGAAGCTTTTAAGAACTTGCCCCAATTTTCCTTATCACTTGCCAAAAGTATTTTTTATCTGATACTAAGTCCGACCCAGATTAAAGCAATCATGGAGGTGATTCACTCAAATGCAGACTATGAAATTAGATATAATCTTATTTCTTGTTTACATGCCAACTATAATAACACATATAATCGGTATTTGAATGAAATGGTATATTTACTTGACGACTATACCACAACAGAACAAGGAGATGTTGGCAATCGAATCCGTGAAGCTATGATTGATTTCATACAAGATTTTCTTGAAGAGTTTATGCATGTAGATTCTTCGATTTGCAATTCTTTAATAAGGATATCAGGTGAGTCTATTGAAAAGTTGCGGTATAAAGCTTTTCTGTTATTAAGAAGAATGAAACATTTGAATCATCTTGACTATTCGAACTTAAATAACAATCAATATTATCAAGACCTTTTTAGTCTTTACTCTAATGTATCGAAGACTGAAGCAATTGAATTTTGGAAAGGATTGACAGCAAGTGCAGGAGGATTGGTTGGTGATAGTAAAAATATCACTATATGTTTTCAAGAGTTTGTAAGATATTATGAATCCAGTAATAATCAGTGGGAGATAATTCGACAAATTTCAAGTTTGCTCTCCAAACGTAAAGTTGAACTGCCAAGAGTTTTGAAACAATACATTCAGACTTTAAACTTCATGATTAAGATTTTTGAATCAAATCTCTATTGTCCCCTTGATCTCCTAATGCCATTATATGTTAAATGTTACAATCTTCAAATAAACACCACGGATCAGCGAAGAATCAAGCTAAGTTTACGACTTATGGAATGTTTAGTTTTTCAAAATGAACAAAAAGTCTCGTCAATGGCTCTCAAAAGAATTGTTAGTATTTTCAATAATCATAAATCCACCATAATTCGAGAATATGCATTTTATTTGATTTACGATATTATATTAAATTTAGGAGACAAAAATGTATTGAACCAATTCGAGTCAATGACTAAATCAGAAATAAATGAATATATTGACTACATAATTCAATCAACTCCAACTATGGCTACAAACACCGTGTAACCCCTTACAAACCAAGGATCAAGTTATCAGAAGACCTAAGGAACTTATGTTTATTATCTTGTTCTTGAACATTCAATAAGTTCTTATTGTTTGGAGGCAATGATTTGGCATTTTGATCAGTCACAGAAGTATCAGGCATGTCATCAACTTTGGATTGTCTTAAAAATTGATAAACCATGATCAACTTAGTATAATTTTTCCACTGATAAAATGTGGGGTAAGTTTTGTAAAAGGGGCACGCACTGATAATATACAAATTATACAATTATATACAAATTATACAATTATATACAAATTATACAATTACTCACTACTTAATTATTGTAGGGATTACCATGTGTATTTTTCAAACTCATCAAGTCATTAATAGCCAATTTTTCTCTCCTTATTAAATCTTCCTTGTTATTCAAATTTCCTGCCATAGTATGAGTCGGGAAATTTTCTTCAGGTAGAAGATAGTCAAGTTTAGAAAGTGACGGAATTTTTGGCACCTTAGTAATAAATTGGGAGATTGATGGAGGTGGTAATTTAATGGACTTTTCGTCAGAATCGATAAGCTTTTTTCTTTTAGTCACTTGCTTGATAAAATTAACTTTATACTTTATGAATTTCAATATTTTAAGGTATTTTATATCTTCATCCATTTCTTCATCGTCCCAATCGATATCAGCTATTTGATGGAAACCATTTATATAATCTTTCCTTAAGAAACTCTGATACATCGGGTCTATTGAACTTGGTTCATTTTCATTCTCTTCCTCTTCATTCTTTTGTTCTTTAAGAATCTCCTCCTTTAACTCATCATTGAACAATTTTTTGAATAATTCATCTTCTTTCAGTTTGTTACCAGACAACTTTTTTTTGGAGTTCACTTCATAATTAATAAAGATTTTTATAAATATGTTGATACTAACACTTATAGTATCACAAATACAATAATCAAAAGGACGATTTTTCTTGAGTGACTTCAAAAGATAAATAAGGGAGTATAACATTTGTAACATGATGGATTTCTTAAGATTAATATTTGTTATCGATAAGCCGTTTAACATAGCATTGAACGGTGAACTTGGAATTTGTTTAACTTTATTAGTAATATTATTCATCATGTGATTGGGTTTTCTCCTTTTAACCAGAAAATCATTTATAACAAAGCCATCCTCATCCACATCTAGCCCTAAACTATCCAATATTACCGGATTTGTACCCGTACTGTGGGGGTTATGATGAATAATTGAATTGAGATTTGAAATGCTGGGATCTTCTATTTCTTGAGATTTACTAACATGACCAAATATAATAATAAAATAGCTTAATAATTCCTGGGAAATTTTCAATATTTTCTCGTAGTAATTGTGATTAAGATCTCTATCTACAATGAAATTAAGGTAGTTTATCGACCTTAATAAAAGATAATGGAAATTCAACTGGATTTTTATCAATTTAAATGCCGTGTCTGCATCTGGCACTCCGTTTGCTAAATAGTGATTAATGGAATCGGAACTAAGATCATATTTCCCCAAATCGTTTATATTATTGAGTTCAACAGTGTGATAAAGACAGTTGGGTTCCATATTAGGTAATTTGGCTAATCCCATCTTTAATTCTAATGGAAGCAATTGTACGTTCTTTGTTTTTAAGGATTCACGCCAGCTGGACAAATTATTGTCAATAGTAACAAATTGAGTAAAGTTATAATTTAAATTTCCATCATTTCCATCGCCATCATCATCATTTAAAATCCAATCTAAATTCTTGGGATGACGTTTGTGATTAGAATTCCCATGCTTAAGATATTGATAATAATTAGGCGAGAATGAGGAAGGTATGATCACATTCACTAAATTTAAAAACTCAACGCTTGGTTTAAGAAGTGTTTTGAACAATTCATCCTCTTCTTCGTCACTCTCTAATAAAGCGCTTAACTTATCAGGAGTCAATTGAAAGTATCTATCTATGGTCACTGGGTTAATAACAGTAGTGTTAATACTCGGTTTGAAACCAAATTTGAGATTGAAGCATTTGAGTAATACTTTGAATACCCAAAAGATCTTAACCCTATCCCTTCTTTGGGATATATTCAACGATAAGTCATTAAAAAACAAGTTTTTAGAATTTAAATTTATACCAAGGATTCCTATAAAGGAATTGATTAATGATAAAAGGATCAACGATTTTTCTTTATTATTGGATAATAAAGAATAATACAAAAACAACAAGTATGTTTGCAATTGATTTATGGAAACGTGGAACACATTGAAATATGGTAAAAAGTCATATAATGATCTTATGATATTCTTTCTATCATTCTTGGGAGCAGAATTGGCATAGCAAGGATTTGTGTGATTTAACAAGCTGTTCAAGTTATTAGTAGGATCATTAATCATGATCATTGCATAAATTTGAATTACAACCATTAAATACTCATTCACAATATTATAATCGTTATTCAGAATATTAAACCCATTGATGGTCGCATCATCATACGTAAATATGAATGGATACATTGTGTGAAAATTATCATACGTTTGAATAAAGTATTTGTAATCAAATATCGGGATTAACACGTTATAATTTAAGAAAAACTGAGTTATTTGATTGTCCAATTCCTTTTTACTGTTGAATATCTTTTTGAAATTGTTAATAAGTTTAATAAATAGCTCATATATATCCATAGGTAACTGATTATTAGTCAAGCTTGAAACTTCATGTAAATAATCATCATGACTATCATTATTAGATGTAAGTGGATTATAAATTACATCTAAATCTCTATTATTCCTTTGGTTGCTCGATGATGAAGGATGATACAAGTACGAATTTGGATCGTTCAACAAATAATTATGACTATTGGTGATTTTTAAAAACGGTAAATTAAGATTGATCAATAAATGATTAAACTGAGATTCAAAATTCAAATTGTCATTTCCTATAATTATTCCTTTCTTGTCGAGATTGAATATTTGATCTATAGGATTATTGATCAACGTTGGCCTTGAATTGTGTATTAGCCCATTTGTATCACCATTGGCCGAGCTAGCACTTGTGGGACCCACATTAGAAGAATCTGCCTTTTGTGGGCTTGAAAATTGACTAATATTGCTTTCTATATTGCCACCTTGGTCTAATGGCTCTCCTGCCTTTAACCGTAATCGCTTATTTTCTTCTTCTAACATTTTAACCTGATTTTCGAGATTCTCCGTATAACCTTTAGGAAAGGCTCTTCTTGTCAACTTATCACTCGTCTTGCAATCAAACCCAATCTTTGAGCAATTATGACATGGGGTCAAGCCATCACATTTTATTTTTTTGATTCTACACCTATCACAAGCCTGGCTAACTCTTACTCCAGTGGTTGTACTTATTAATTTCAAATTAACTTTAGCTTTGGTCTTTTCTACCTCCTGAACCATCTTCTAGTAAATATTTATATAGTAATGGAAATTCAAAATTCTAACACGGAGGAACGGCAAATATACAAACATAAAATACTTCCCCAACTACTGTGCCTTTTGAGGTAACCGAACTGTTGTTTAATAGTTATTCCAACAATTAGTATTTAATATATGGTCGAAAGGGTGTTTTGATTTTTTGATAGTCGCTTTTGTCGGATTAACGGATGCGCATTCCCCAGATTTTCATGACAAAATTGGCACTAGTACTCTCCAATTCCCAAATGAAAAAGTAAAATGCCTACAAACAAAATTACCAAGATTATTTATTTCATTGATTTTGCACTTTTTTCTTTTTACTCGTTGCTAACACCTGTTAAGTGTTATTAAACCATACAGCAATCATTAAGCCTCATCGGAAAATTCAGGAATCAATTATATTTCCTATTACACATAGTATACATAGCAGATCCAATTAGTAGCATGAATGTTTACGAATTGGACAAAGAAATCAACAAGGAATTACAAGCAATACAATTAAATATAATAAAACTACTTTACTTTTGACAGATATTAGATTTAGGGGCTCTAAGGATTCAATATTTATTTGAAGTGATGTGGTTGACACTACGCATCTTTTCTTGAATTATTTAACAACTTAAAATTAAGTGAATCATTATCAGATATACCTAAAATTGTAAAGTTGCAAATAATGGTATTTTGGACAACTCAACTAAAAGTTTAAAATTATTTTACAGTAAATTATGATAGTAAAGGACTCACTTGCATTGAAAAACGGCTAGTCTGGGAAAGATTACTTAACTGAAAAGAATACCTGGGTTTGGGACCCTTCCACAGATTACTTATCCTTTATTTCATCATTCGTAATATTTTCAATGACAGATTGGCTCCTTATGAGAGATTAGTGACCAGGAAGTACGTTCCTTTTGGAAGATGAACTCAAGATTAGAAGTTCCTCAACTTGAGGCACAGTGTACATGATCGTCGGCAACGATAAAAACATATATTCTCAAAATTTTTATATACTTCTAAATACATAAAAATTCAGTATTACTGGTACTAATACTTTTAAGATACCCAATCACTTGTGCGATAGTACGGTGATCATATCCATCCATTGTTCTTCTTAACATGTCTTGTCTTGATTGGGCTAATTTTATTTGTTGCTGTTTAGTCTCTTCCTCCATTTGTTTCTGTTTAGTCTCTTCCTCCATTTGTTTCTGTTTAGTCTCTTCCTCCATTTGTTTCTGTTTAGTCTGCTCCTCCATTTGTTTAGTGTTCAGTTCAAGTATTCTGAACATCGCATATTCTGAAAGCTGCAAGGTCTTAAAATCTTTGAGTAGTTGCAGGACTGAATTGTTAAAACTTGCATCAACTTCAACTGCCGGTCTTGAAGCAGACAGGCTGGTGGAATTCATCTCAGACAGGCTGGTGGTATTCATCTCAGACAAATTTAAGGACTCTTCACGGTTGTTTTCAATATGTGGATTAACAGGTTTTAACATTATTGAAAAATGATATAGAACTTTTTACTTTCTTGCTAAAAGGGATATCATCCAAAACTGCACATTGATGTCTCACTATGCAAGGTGATTTCCATATTTGGAACTCAGAAAGGTAAATAGAATTCAACACAGAATAGAAACTAGAAATTAATACTATATAATTAATATTAGAAGCTAAGCTAAACCTAAGTTGTACAGTTAATCCCACTTAAAAACCGCACCCACTTTAACCGAATGTCGTACCTCTACAATCCAAAATTCGCTCGCACAGTAAAGTAAATCAATTCGGTAGGGGTTCAATTGGCAGTTTTATATTATGATTGATGTTAGAATAAGAGGAATATCGGAATTATAGTAAGCAACGTAAAAATCCTAGAGCGAATTTTGGATTGTAAAGGTAGGAAATTCGGTTAAAGTGGGTGCGATTTTTAAGTGGGATTAACTGTATAAGTAAAAGTTATATTGCAATTTTATAAAATTGCAAAAATGAAAGCCCAACGCGGGGCTCGAACCCGCAACCTTTTGATTAAGAGTCAAATGCTCTACCGATTGAGCTAGCCAGGCCAATTTGATGAATTTAGTGCTCAACCATATTAAGAGTGTGCAATTACTAAATTAACTTTACAACCATAGGTTTATCAATCAACGATCAATCCCTGCCATATTTTTATTTTTTAAGATGTGTAAATTGAAAATTATCCATTAATTTTTTAAATATGACATATACACAAAGACTAATGCTTACCTCCAGTTCTCTGATGTCTTAATGCTTTTTCTTGTTTTTCTATTTCTTCATCATAAATGATAAACTCATCTAACCCTTTACCAGCTGGAACCATAGGTAAGACTGGAACTTTCTTTTCAACACAAGCTTCTAAAAGTACAGGACCTTCAGTTTCTAAGAATTGTTTGACCCCTGATTCGATTTCACTTGGTTTGGTTATTCTAATACCAGTAAAGCCTGTTGCTTCTGCTAATTTCATAAAGTCTGGATTACTTTGATGAGTATGAGCATATCTATGTTCATAAAATAAAGATTGCCATTGAGTAACCATACCTTGTTCCTCATTATTTAAAACCAATACCTTTATTGGAGCGCCACATTGAACTGCAGAAGATAATTCAGTTAAAGTCATATTGAAAGATGCATCACCATCAATATCAATAACAATAGCATCTGGTTTAGCAACTTGAGCACCAATAGCTGCAGGTAAACCAAATCCCATAGTTCCTAATCCACCTGAAGAAATTAATGTTCTTGGTTTAGTCCAAGTAAAATATTGAGCTGCCCACATTTGATGTTGTCCAACACCTGTAGTGATAATAACATCTTTATTATAAGTAGCAGATTGTTTCGAGATTTCTTTGATTAATGTCTGAGGTTTAATTTTACTATCTGGGGATTCCTTCAAATAATTATATGGATATTTATCTTTCCACTCAAAAATTTGGTTCATCCATTCCAGTCTGTCTTTAACTTCATTAACATAAGGTAAAAACTTCTTCAAGTTAGCAGTTAAATCTCCTTCAATAGCTTCTGTAGCCTCCACAACTTTATTAATATTCTTTGGACTAATTTCAAAATGTATAATTCCACCTCTATTTTCTAAAGCCGCAGCCCTAGCGGCAGGTGCAAATTTGTTAACATTTAAAGTAACCCTATCATCAAATCTAGCACCTAAAGCGATAATTAAATCAGCTTTTTGCATAGCAGTGTTGGCAGCAGCATTACCGTGCATTCCCAACATATCTAAAGATTTAGGATCATTTTGATTGAACCCGCCTAATCCTTGAAATGTGGTGGTTACTGGAATGATAGCTTTATCACTTAATTCTTGAAGATATTTTGGGCCATCAGGATGATTCAAAACACCAGCTCCGGCATACAAAATTGGTTTCTTTGCTTTGTTTAAGATTGCAGCGGCTCTTTTGATAGCTTCATTAGTAAAATCATTCGTTACTTGTCGGGTGATTTGAGATAAAGCATTGGATGGTAAAGTAGTGTTGATAGGAATAGCTTCTCTTAAAATAGCAGCAGTAACGTCTTTTGGCAAATCAACTAAAACAGGACCTGGTCTTCCCGTGGTAGCAATTTCAAAAGCCTCATTAATTCTTCTTGGTAACTCCGCTACATTTTTGACCATTACATTCCATTTTGTACAAGGCCTAGAAATACCAATGATATCTGCTTCCTGGAAAGCATCAGTACCAATAGCAGTGGTTGGAACTTGTCCAGTGAAAACTACCAATGGCACACCATCCATTAAAGCATCAGCCATAGGAGTTATAACGTTAGTAGCACCAGGACCTGATGTAACCAAAACTACCCCTGGTTTACCACTTGCCCTAGCATAACCTTCAGCCATATGACCAGCACCTTGCTCATGTCTTGGTAAAACAAACTTAAACTTATCACTATTATGAATAGCATCAAAAACAGGTAAAATGGCTCCACCGGCGTAACCAAATATGGTATCAACGTTATGTCTCAACATCATCTCGTGGAATATTTCTCCACCGGTTAATCCGATAAAGGAGTCATCCATTGCACTTGTAGGTATTTGTCTTTGTGAAATACTTTTGCTTTTATCCCTGATTTCATCACCTTGATTGAAAGCTGGGGATGGGGTAGGCCTAGAATTCGATACTGTCATAGTAGCTTTTGACAAATTGGATTTGGTTATTGATCTTATCGCATATCTGAGATTGCTATTCCTTTTACAGGATTGAATATTACGATAAAGCATTGTCGTTATTTGTACCTCAAGACCTTAAAAGTTTATGATTTTGAAAATTTTCAAATGAGTCAATAGAGCGAAGCGGCGCGACATGTCGTATTAGCGGAGGAGATTTACGAAGACATTTTACTGACAAACGATGATCCATTGTCCCTTTATTAATTCAATAACTCTATAACTTATTTATTTTGATTCTTTACTTGAAGAGCCTCGGGTTTCATACAATTCGCCCTCTTCAATGTCTGGAGGCGTTTCCTCCGGATGTTTTTCATTATTTACATGTGTGCTTCCATCTACACTAACAACACTGCTTGGTTGATGACTAGTGGCAAAATTACTATGATACGCAGGATTTCCCATTGGATCACTCCAGGCTAAGAAATCTCGCCTAACTTCAACATAATCATAAGCGAATTCCCCTATCTGATCTTCATCAATACCAATCTCTTCCCCGTTATAATCAACTCTTAAATGTAATCCAGGGATTTTATCAATCACAAAACATAAAACAAACGTAACTCCACTTGAATAAGCTGCGGTTGCCAATATATATACAATTTGAATGTATAATTGTTTCCAATTATGGTCTATCCAACCACCAGCATGATTAGTTACTCCGTCATATCCAATTACAGTAGAACTCCCAAAAATACCATTAAATATCAACCCAATAATGCCAGCAATGCCGTGCTCAGCTAGAACATCTAAGGAATCATCAACTCTGCAAAAATACTTTATTTGGGTGGAGAAATTACATACAATTCCACTAACAACACCTAAAACAACTGATGCCCATAAAGGTATCATTCCACTAGCAGGCGTGGCTGCAACCAACCCAGAAATACATCCAGAACACACTCCCACCATTGACCATTTCTTTTCTAAACGGTAATCCAATAAACACCATGTTACGGCCCCAAAGGCTGCCGATAAATGAGTATTCATCATAGAATATGGTACCTTGATCGAAGCATTTGCACAGCTAAATCCGTTAAAAAATAACCATCCAACATATAAAAGACATGTGCCTAAAAAAACAGTGGAGATATTATGAGGTCTATAATTAATCATTAACGTTTGATTTCTTCTACCTAACACAGCACTGTAAACAAAAGCAGAGAATCCCGAAGCAATTTCAACTGGACCTCCACCAGCATAATCCAAAGCACCGCCTTTCCAAGAGGAGGCCCAACCACCACCCCATATCCAGTAAACCATAGGACAATACACAACAGTTGCCCAGCAAAACATAAATATCAATGCTGGTAAAAATCTCCCTCTCTCACCTATACAACCACCTGCGAGAATAGCCAAGGTTACTAACATAAATTGCATTTGGAAAATAGAAAATGCAATTTTGGGAAAATCCACATTTGAATTCAATTCCCCTATTATTGATTTGAACCCAAAATACTTCAAATTACCAATAAAATTATTGGAGGAACTACTAAATGCAAGAGAATAGCCCCAAAAATACCACTGGAATATACCAATAAATGAGCTACAGATGACTATCCATATCATTGACAATGCACTTTTCCTTCTTGCTAAGCCGCTATACAAAAATGCTAATCCTGGTATCATAATCCAGATCAATGAAGATGCAATCGTGAATACTAATATCAAGCTAGAATCATATTGCTTGTTTTCTGTAAAAACACTTTTCACAGTTAGCATCTTAACTGCAAAACTACAAATATATGACGATTAACCTTTGTTTTCAAAATCACTCTGTAATAGACACAAAATCCCACACAATATCTGACAACTGTCAATTTAATTGTTAAGCTTATTAGTTATATTCCAAAAATCCAAATAATCATGTTAACACTTTAAAACAACGTATGCATCGGTATGTACACGCTAGATATTGCTTTATATCTTTAGCGAATGAAATCCGTTAGAATATATTACAAGCACATATATCCGAAATATAGTACCGAGGGCAGTGATTGCTACCATTTCCGAGGGTGATGGTTGTTGATTGGACTGATAAACTGGGTGGCGCACTGTAATTCAGCCGTTAACGGAATAATCCATTCTATACACGACTAAATTTAGTCATTATATACAACTCTATAAGTTTCAAAGCCAACTTCTACCATAATCAAAACTATAATTATCCATTCCAATCTCGTACCCTTTTTCTCATTTAATACGCTTAACAAAGTCCTTTGCTCTTCTGTGGTATAATCTAATTTTCTATTTAGAATGGAGATTCTTGAATTAATATCTAAGGCAGTGGAGACTTGTTGATAAATTTTTTCCAAAGTTGGCTCACTCCAATATAAGTCTGGAGTATCAATTAATTCACTATATAAATTCAATTTACCTCTTAGTAAGAATAATTTTCCTGTTAATTTCAATATTTCGTGTTCGGTAATATTAATTTTTGAACCATTAGCCAAATTCTGAGAATTTTCCTTGGTTAATTTTAGAAATTCCTCTAAATTATTCTCTAGAATTGATAACCTAGTAGATCTAGATAATCCAATTGAAAAGGCACTCTTATCTAAATCCTTCTTGTGACTGTTTATGTTCTGGATAACGATAATCTCGTTTATCATATACGAATTACCATTATTCCTCGGGTTATCAGGCATCTCATCCAACTCGATGTAATCGAATTCATCACTTTCATAATCGTATTTTTCATTGATAGCAGATTCGAATACAGAAACTACCAGAGATAACTGTTTTTCCGTGAAATCCCAGCCAATTATTGTACCGTTGGATAATATCAACAAATCTTTCTGCTCATAGTTTACTTTGATGACTTCTTCTGGTACGATTTCCTGAAATGATAACTTTTGTAGTTTCAAAATCTCACCTAAAATTTGGAAGTTAATTGAATCACTTAAAGTAATACTAGTTACCGGTTTCAAGTATCTGGAAAGCTCAATAGTAGGGTCATTGCTTTTATTTATTAATTGAAGGATCTTTTGTTCTGACTCTAAAGTATTTGTGGACCTTCTCAATCTATCGATTGTTGAAGTTGGTTTTTTCTTTTTAGTGGCTGAATATAATCTCACTGATAATTTATTTAATCTGAAATCAACTTTACCGAAACTTAGTCGGCCCAAGTATGGTTGCTGTGAACTACGAACCAACTGTATTATTTGGTGTAATCTAAACATAACGTCGCGAAGATATGGTTTGACAGTTAAAACTCAAATCATGGATATTTACCGTTATTGTATTCCGTTGGTATAAGTATTAACTTTCCTGTTGCAAGAAATTTTTTTAAAAAAATGACAGTATGTATTATTTATTGTAAAATTAATCTTAAATTACATACATATTGTAAAAGTCACAAAAATTTGAAAATTAATTTCAATTGTTTCACATACCATTTAATTAGCTAATAATGCAATTTTAATTAAAGATGAATACCTCTTATATGTAATTCTACATTAAATGTTAGCCACTGCTAAAACCTGTTAATCATTAAACCTATTTTCAGTATACCCCGATTGGGTAAAGTAATTGCATATGCCTCCTTACATATGTACAACAAATATCATTTTCAATAAACAAGCCTTGAAATGAATTTGAATTAGTCTCAATTATGCTTGATACGTCGATTAAAGATGTATTTCTGAAAGAAGGTTATATTGACATTAACAAATTGTTCAAGAATTAGCCTGAACGAAATTTTAAATTAAAACGACCGCGATAGTTCACCCCTTCAGGACTTCGCATCCCTTTCACTAAACACGAAGTGAAGAATTCATCACCTCTAATTATTTTGAATCACCCAATTTCCCTGTAAAGTGGCGAATTTTAATTTCAGTAATCCTAATTTGGTAATACATTAAGTTTGTTTACCTTTTGTAAAAATAGCTGCATTCGCATTTGCGAGAAAATTTTTATAAAGACCACAAAACGTCTTTGATTTAATTCGTGATAAACTTGGAATACGCCCTCTGATAGAGAAAATGTGTGGTATATTCGGATATGTCAACTTCTTGGTTGATAAATCAAGAGGAGATATTATGGATACTCTCCTTGATGGACTTCAGAGATTAGAGTATAGAGGTTATGATTCAAGTGGAATCGCAGTAGATGCTGATAACAAAGGTGAAACGTTGATAATTAAAACTCCTGGTAAAGTCCAAGCTTTAAAAGATGAAATAAAAAGGTCAGATATTGATCGATCAACTATTTTAGATAGTCATGCTGGAATCGCTCATACTAGATGGGCTACGCATGGGCAACCAATGGTTAGTAATTGCCATCCTCATAGATCTGATCCTTCTGGTGAATTTGTAATTGTTCATAATGGTATCATCACAAATTACAGGGAATTAAAAACCCTTTTATTAGCTAAAGGTCATAAATTTGAAAGTGAAACTGACACAGAATGTATTGCCAAGTTATTTAAACACATTTATGATACAAATTTAAAAGCAGGTTATGAATTAGATTTTAACGAATTAATTAAACAAGTTTTATATGAATTGGAAGGATCTTATGGTTTATTAGTCAAATCAGTTCATTACCCTGGTGAAGTTGTCGGTACAAGAAAGGGATCTCCATTATTAGTTGGCGTTAAAACTGACAAAAAATTAAAAGTTGATTTTGTTGATGTGGAATTCCCTGAAAATCAAGATTATTCTAATACATCATCAAACAATTTACAACCAAGCAAAGATTTAGGATTATTACCAGTTGCTAATGGAGAATCAAATTTAAGAACCAGTCAATCAAGAGCCTTTTTATCTGAAGATGGCGTACCAATGCCAGCTGAATTTTTTTTGTCGTCAGATCCAGCTTCTGTTATTCAGCATACTAAAAAAGTTTTATTCTTGGAGGATGATGATATCGCTCATATTTATGACGGTGAATTACACATCCACAGAGCTAAAAAGAATGCTGGTGACTCAACCACAAGACAAATCCAAACTTTGGAAATGGAATTGAACGAAATTATGAAAGGCCCTTACAAACATTTCATGCAAAAGGAAATTTTTGAACAACCAGATTCAACTTTTAATACCATGCGTGGAAGAATTGATTTTGATAACTATCAAATTAATTTAGGTGGTTTGAAGTCATTCATTGGCTCTATTAAGAGAAGTAGAAGAATTATAATGATTGCTTGTGGTACATCATACCATTCATGTCTAGCTACTAGATCTATTATTGAAGAGTTATGTGAAATGCCGGTTAGTGTTGAATTAGCTTCAGATTTTTTGGATAGAAAATCTCCAGTTTTTAGAGATGATACCTGTATTTTTGTAAGTCAAAGTGGTGAAACTGCTGATTCCATCTTAGCTTTACAATATTGTTTGGAAAGAGGTGCCTTAACTGTTGGTATAGTTAATAGTGTGGGTTCTAGCATGTCAAGGCAAACACATTGTGGAGTTCATATTAATGCCGGACCCGAAATTGGTGTTGCCTCTACAAAAGCTTATACATCCCAATATATTGCATTAGTCATGGTTGCTTTATCATTATCCAATGATTCTATTTCCAGGCAATCTAGACATAAAGAAATAATTGAAGGGTTGAAAAAGATTCCCGAACAAATCAAGACGGTTTTGAAGTTGGAAGATAAAATCAAAAAGTTGTGTAATGATCACTTGAATGATCAAAAATCATTGTTGTTGTTAGGTAGGGGTTATCAGTTTGCTACAGCATTGGAAGGTGCATTAAAGATTAAGGAAATAAGTTATATGCATTCTGAAGGTGTCTTGGCTGGAGAATTGAAACATGGTGTTTTAGCCTTGGTTGATGATAAATTACCCATTATTGCGTTTGCAACCAGAGACTCATTATTCCCTAAAGTTTTGAATGCTATTAATCAAGTGGTTTCCCGTGATGGTAGACCAGTTGTTATATGTAATGAAGGTGACAACGTGTTGAGTGATAAGAATGCATTAGCCACGTTACATGTTCCAACCACAGTTGACTGTTTACAAGGTTTATTAAATGTTATTCCTTTGCAATTAATGAGTTATTGGTTAGCTGTGAACAGAGGTATTGATGTTGACTTTCCTCGTAATTTGGCCAAATCCGTTACCGTTGAATAAACCTAAATTCTTGTGATTCCTCTTTTTTATGAATAGTTATACATTATATATATATGGAAAAAAAAATATATATCACTTTATACAAAAACTGAATCACCCTCCTTGGCATTTATCGACGTGTGAAATACTCAGATGATGACAATAACCCTGCAGTTGAATCGTAGATTTTTTCTCCCCAATCCAAGTACTTTTTACCGTAATATCTAACATCATTGCTTTCAATGGCATCAAGGTTAGGAGTTAATCCTGTCCCCCTTTTAATTCCTGCCAAAAAGGCGGAAATTAGTAATAAATCAGTTCCATAATGAGCTATTCTACCTATCTATACGTTAGTTCCAGTTTAAAATTACCACGTAGTATTTTGTCTACTATATCCTTGTATTCTCTCATCATGTTAGTGAATATCATTGTGTAAAATAGGTCAAGTAGATATAAAATAGAATAAAATTATACGTACCATAGTCATGAATCTTTTATATTCGCACACGACAGGGGATGAAATTCGCGCTACTTAAGAATATAATCATCACCCCTTGGATGACACCTGGTACTAATTCGATTTGAAAATAGGAAGCTTGAAGCATAAAGCATAGAAAAGATTTGTTTTATTTTTCTGGGTAATTAATTCAACATTAAGTAGGTGCTTATATAGAAGTTTCTTTGGTAAATATGCTGTATCTGTCGCATCATCACTTTCCTTGTGATAATTTTAAATTATCGAAATGATAGGACCTTATCGACTAGAATTGGACAAAAAGATTATTTCTTACTATGAAATGTCCATTTATTGGAAATCGATGATAACAAGTATTTCTTCGTTTTAATATCCCAAAACCAGAAATCATTTGACATTATACAATTACTTTGCAACGTCATAAAAGGTGCTTACTTGTTCATTTACTACGCAAATAACCATCAAATGGTTTCTGATTTACAGGAGATGAATCATTTATTCAAGTTTGATTAGAATTGTTGCTAAAGCTGCTCACTATAGGTTGTTTAATTCCCTCTTAACTCTCTTTCGATATAAAAATGTTATATCATTGCAAAACTCCCATGGGGGCCCAAAATTCGACTGTTTTCAAGTATTATTTGAAATTATTGATTCATTAGGAGAAAGTTAAAAAAAAGATATCAATCCGGGTAACAGTCTTTAACTGTTTTGTCGCAGTCTTTTTTTCGTTCTTTTTTTCTAGCAAGTTTTCATTTGGATTTTGATCTTATTGCAATGTCTGACAGACATAGAAGACCTAATGGTCCTAATAACCGTAAAGGGGACAAACGGGGGGATAATAAATACTATTCCAATTCTTCTAATAAAGGCAAACCTTCTTTTAAACGAGAAGAGGACCCAAGAAATTCAAATTCTGATAAGTGGGATAACAGTAAATTCACGCCGTTAGGTCCGAAACGGTACCAGGAAAGAGATAATTATCGACCTGCAAACTCTGCGGTTAATTCCAATTCTCACAATAATAAAGGAAGGTTTCAAGAAGATTCAAATCGAGGTTCATCTCAAAAAAGTAATGGGTTCAATCCGTTAAAAAGATCTTATCCTAATAATGATACCCCAAATAATGATAATAACAAGAAATTTGTAAGTCCTAATTACCGGGGTAAAAACCCAAATTCTAGTTTTAAAGGTAAGAGCACAAACGCAGCCTATAATAATAGTAAACCTAATGTTAATCCAAATAGTACAAATCATTCATCAAATAATATTCACGCCAATATAGTACCAAAAGGTCCCAAGTCTATGGGTAAAGATACTAATAAGGATTTTTATTCAAGAGAGCACTCATATAATAAAGGCCCTGGAAAAGATTCATCATTGAAAGGGCCTGGTCGAGATTCGCATTATAAAGGGGTAAGGGGTGCAGAACGAGAACGTGCTACAGATCCTTATTCTAGGAATGATGACTACTATAACAACTCTTATAAAAAAGTCAAACTCCCATCCTCAGTACCTGGTCCAATTCAACCAGCTACGAAGTTATTAAATCACCAAATATATCTGATAAAGACCAAACGAGCTGGAGATTTATATCAAAGAATTCAACAAGTTGGCGAAGGGACATATGGAAAGGTTTACAAAGCAAGAAATGATTTGACGCAAGAGATTGTAGCTTTAAAGAAGTTGAGGTTAGAGAGCGAAAGAGAAGGGTTCCCCATAACGTCTATAAGAGAAATTAAATTATTACAGTCGTTTGATCATTCAAATGTTGTTGGGTTATTGGAGATGATGGTGGAAGCTAATCAAATCTTCATGATTTTTGACTATATGGAGCATGACTTGACGGGATTATTAACTCATCCGTCCTTGGATTTACAAGAAAGTCATAGGAAATATTTATTTAAACAATTGATGGAAGGGCTAAATTATTTACATTATAAAAGAGTTATTCACAGAGATATAAAAGGGTCGAATATTCTAGTGAACAATATTGGGAATTTGAAAATCGCTGATTTTGGATTAGCCCGAACCATGAAGTTGTTAAAAGATGGCGAAAGCCCTGATTATACAAATAGGGTTATAACGATCTGGTATAGACCGCCAGAATTATTATTGGGATCGACAGATTATGGAAGAGAAATTGATATTTGGGGGGTTGGATGTTTATTAATTGAGTTGTATACTAAAATGGCGACATTTCAAGGGTTTGATGAGGTAGGGCAATTGAATAAAATATTTAATATTATGGGAACGCCAACATTTGACGATTGGCCTCAAATTCAAAATTTGCCGTGGTTTGAAATGTTAAAACCAAAAATCAATAAGACCAATAACTTTGAGAAAAGTTTCAAGCATTTAATGTCACCTGACAGTTTTGATTTAGCTGTGAAATTGTTAATGTTGAATCCCGAAAAGAGATTAACAGCATATGAAGCATTGAGTCATGATTATTTCCTCAATGATCCTCAGCCAGAACCCCTCTATTTCCTCAAGGATTTACAGGGTGAGTGGCACGAATTTGAAACCAAAAAAAGAAGAAGACAAGAACGAAAAAGATTGCAGGATCAAGAGAAGCTCAAAGAAAAGGATGTGAATGATAATATTGCGCCTGCAGGTCCAAAATCCGAAGTAAATACGATATCTGCACCTAATTCTGTCAGTATAGTGAACGAATCTAAGGTTAAAACGTAGAAAATATAGTTATGAGGTTTATGACAATATGTGACATGTGTCTGTAATGATTAATATATAAGGTTGAATTTGATTTGACTTTGAAGATCCTTCAAAGTACCCAATTAAGTAAATCCCCACGTGTAGATAAACTTGAGATGAGGCAAATTTAGTCACCAGTGCGCCTAACGGAGATTGGGCCATATAAGCTACTGAGTGTACCAAGAATCTTTTTTTGATCTGAGATGGCAGTACAAAGGCAATTCGATCTTAATAAACCAGTTGCAAGTGAAGGTGAGTCCAAATTAGAGTTAACTAAACTTACTCCGGATTTGGTTTTAGCGTCTTTAGAATTACATGGTGATTATTATGCCAAATTAGAAGGGTTGTGGGTCAAAAGTTTTTTGTGGAGTGCTCCAGTCATCAGCATTATAGTTGCAGCAGTTTCAGGATACTTGTATTATATTTTAAGGGATTATATTGAAATATCGGAAACCTATGGGGAATTTTTTAGGTTAATATTTAGATCGTCCGACATTAAGGTATCATTAACGATGATTTTCCCTATAATTGCAATTTCCATTGCAATTTTTGGAATTGTAGGGCTATTTATTGGTGATGAATTTAGACAAATTTCTAAAAAAATGGATCAAACCAATTACGTTGAGGAAATATATGGATTCCCAATATTGAAATTTGCTAAATTGCCAATGGATAAAATCAATAATTTGAAAGAAAAAAAATTGGAGGACAATGGTAAGAATTCACAAGTAATTTTGTATAAGACTGAACCAATAGGAATCATTACTCTTAAGCCATTATTTGATAAATCAAATGATTCGAACTTGATAGTAAAGATTACTGGTTTGAGTATTAGGCCTGCATTCAAGAAATTGAACTTCGAAGAATTGTTGATAAAGTGGGCAATAGAAACATCAAAGTCGATCTATGCCCAATATTTGAAGGATAAAAAAATAACTGATTCAAGGGGATGTAAGATTACACTACTAACCGATAATTACTCATTTAATACGGCCCTTGAAAACATATTAAAAGCCCACCAGTTCAGCAAAGTCAGTAGTTCATTCAAATTGAATCCTGTTAATGACAATACAGCTTTAATGATGGGAGTGTTCAATCCTTGGATACATCTTTCCAGGGATACTTACGCTCTTCACATAATTGATCAACGATAAGATAAGATACTATAATGTGTATTCCCAATTAATATAATTAATCTAATAATCCTGCTGTTTTTGATTTCTTTCTTTGTTTCATAACTCTTTGAACAATAAACCCAAACCAAAGGATTAAAACTAGTAAAGATATATAAATAAAGTATTTGATCAATGTTAAGAATTTTCCGAAATGATATGTAAAAATATTATGATCTTCATGACCATACTGTTGTTTATTTCGTTGCTTAGTTTGCTTTTTGATCCTTTCTTCTGCCTTTTGCAATCGTTTGATTGACTTTCTTGTTTTACCACTTGGTTTATGTGTATTAGATGTTGCATCCACCTGATTTTGCCTTGCAATATCTTGATTACTTATCAATGTTTCTAATTCTTCAATATTTTCAATGAAATAACCATCCGGTTTATACAAGGCAAATATTCTACTTTCTATTATATCAACATTTTCACTTAAATCACCAGTTTCCGCCGAAAATCCAAGATACTTAATGGAAGGTAATATCACATCATTCAAGGTAACACAATTGGTCCAATGATCATTAGCACTGTATTTGAAATCCAACGAAAAATACCCATCTTTAATGTATACTATTCTAGCTTTGGTGTATCCTTGTTTAGGATTAGTTATCAGATGAGCCACACATCCTGCTAACCTTGTATCATAACCATCCATGGCCTTGTCGTACTCTAATTGTCCATTACCCAACATAATATTCACATATGGAAAATTACCACGTTTGCCGTTTTTGAACGTATCAATCATTATACCTAATCCTTTGAAGTAGTTTTCTGCACCAAAAACATCACCGATCTCTGATTTCTTGTCTATAAACCAAATTGCCATTCCATCAGCTTTGAGGGCCTCTTTGGCATGAATATGAAATGTCAATTCCATTTCGAATGAAGCTGCTTGTACTGGAGTTGTAGCAAACATACTTCCAACTTGATGCTTGTTATCTGAAGTCAAACGTATAAAATCATTGCTTTTCACAATAGTATTACCCTTTAATTCCCAATTTTTGACTTTGTACGTAGTTGTGTCTATATATGGCCTAATTAAGTTTTGTGCAGTCAATTCTACTTTTTTTATTGTGACAATGTTCTGATCTTTATTCTGCAACAACGAGTTAATTTCTTCTGGAGAGTATTCTTTATCATTTCCAAAGAATCGAGATAATAGAAACAACACAAATGTTGTAACTATGACTCCAAAAACGATCTTTTTAGTTTGGGGTAGAACCATTTTGAATCGTGGCTAATTACTGCGAAAAACGTTGTATCAGGCTCTACCAGAAACAAAATTATTCGATAAGCATTGGCCTTCAAATCTGAACCCTTGTTGATTTTGAATCCAAATGCTATTATTTATTATATATACATGTATGTTATTTACCGAAAATAACAGTCCTTATAGCTGAGATCCAAGTTTCGTTACTTTTTCCGTTTATTTCATTCATTAAACGTTCGTAGTATTGTGGGTTCCCTTTGGGTCGTAAAAGTTTGTCATCTAGTTTATAATAATTTCTGTATTTATCATTCACCATATCTCTTAACGCTATATATTGCAATTTCAAATCTTTTTCGCTAATATCATTGATTTTATCCGACGAAAACCTTTTGAGTTGAGTGTCTCTGAATGATTTATAATGTGTGATTCTAGACTTAGGCAATGTCTTCAAAAGAGTCACTATCTTATCTCTCAACTCTGCTTTAGACATAGTATAAATGTTACGATGAGCGACTTCCAAGGTTTTTCTCTGCGAACTACAGGAAATATGAGTAAAGCTCCTACACCAAGAGTTATATTCATTCGTCATGGGCAGACAGAATGGTCTAAATCTGGACAATATACCTCAATTACTGACTTAGAATTGACTCCGTTTGGTGTGAAACAGATGAGAAACACCGGAAGACATTTGATAGGTAAAACTGCGTATCAATTAATCAAACCCGAGAATTTGACCCATGTCTTTACATCTCCTAGACGTAGAGCGACACAAACAGTGGACTTGCTATTAGAACATTTAGACGAAACCATCAAAGCGAATATAAATGTTATTGAAGCAAATGATATACGAGAATGGGAGTATGGTAAATATGAAGGATTATTGACCAAACAAATAATTGAATCAAGAGAATCTAGAGGATTAGGATCTGACTGGAATATTTGGCGAGATGGATGCGAAGATGGGGAATCTCATCCTCAAGTCCAACAAAGAATCGATAGGGTAATCGCAAACATTCGTGCCATTCATGCAAATGCCCTCAAAAACAATATAGCTAGTGATATCCTAGTTGTTGGTCATGGACATATTTTGCGATGTTTTGCGGCTCGATGGGTGGGCAAGGAAATCAATGTAAACCCCCAGTTCATGCTAGATGCTGGCGGAGTAGGTGTGCTAAGTTATCAACATCATAGTATTGAAGAGCCAGCATTATTTTTAGCAGGGGCATTTACTGTTCCCGTTGAAGAAGAAAGTCGTGATTTATAGACATTATTCCTGTATAGAATATTATATAATAAGTTACGGTTTTGTGAGCGAAAAGTATTTTTAGAGAACGGAACTAATGACATCTGATCCAATTCCCTTATGGTTAGATTGTGACCCAGGAACTGATGATGCATTCGCCATATTATTGTCGGCATTTCACCCTAAATTCAAATTGTTAGGGATTTCGACGGTTTTTGGCAACACCGATTTGAATCAAACTACTCATAATGCATTGGGACTATTAGACGTATTACATACTGATCATGTCCCGGTATATAGAGGCGAAGAGGCACCGTTACATAAAGCCCCAATTGATGCACATCACGTACATGGCTACTCAGGTATGGGTGATGTTCGATTACCAGAGAAGCCGAAAGTAAAAGTAAGTCAAGATAAATCTTATATTGATGCTATTAAAGACGCAATTTTGGAATATGAAAACGAAATTTGTGTGTTGGCAGTAGGGGCGTATACCAATATTTACAAATTATTCAACCGGTATCCTGATTTGAAATCTAAGATTAAGTATCTTTCTCTAATGGGTGGGGCTTTTGGTTTCGGAAACGTTACATTGCATGCAGAATTTAATGTTTATGCAGACCCAGCTGCTGCAAATTACATTTTCACCGACAAAATACTAATGGATAAGATTATTTTGAATTCATTGAACTTAACTCATACTGTGATCGCTACAAAAGAAATTAAAAGTAAATTATTCAATAAGTCATCAAGCCATATTAGAAGCATGTATAAACAAATTTTAGATTTTTACGGTTTACTCCATGAAACAAAATTTGGTTTACCGGGTCCTCCGCTCCATGATCCATTGGCAGTTTTTAGTGTATTACCTGTGCTTGAAAAAGATGCCATTTATAAGTACGACTATATCAGAAGGCAAATTAAAGTAATAGAATCTGGTCAAAGAGAAGGTGAAACTGTATTTGTGAATGGTTCTAAGATCACAGATTCCGGTAATGAAGAGCATGGATCAATAGTTGGCGTAAAAATTAATGGAGATTTGTTTTTTGATTATATCGAAGTGGCACTTGATCTAGCTGAAGAGAAAGATAATAAATCATAAACCTTTCATTAAAATTTAATATACACATTAAACCGCATAGCTCATGACTACACTTGATCAACTACAAATTTCATTAATGGCTTGCCAACTTCTTCAATAATATCGTCAGCCCAAAGAATATCTAAATGAGAATAATCTTTCACGGCAATAATATTTAAGGTTTCGCCTATCTTATATAACGGTTCAAAATTTTCCATGTGGGTTTTCAATCTGGCCCCATCCACCAAATCATCGATACTACCAGTAAAAATAGTCATCGGCACTACATTTTTATCAAACCATTGTTGCTTATAAGGGAAAAAGCTGCTTTCATCTTTTACATTGAACTCTTCATCTTCTATTATTTTATCGTTCAATCCCTTTTCAAAAGTATCTGACAGGGTTAGTTCATTTCTAAATGAGTCATTTCGCCAATAACTTAGCCACCAAGTCATGTTCTTGGCCGAAACCAAACTGACGTTAAATATAAAATGTATATGGCAAACTTTGTTATTTTGATTCCATTTATCCGTCGGCCATTGAAATAGGTAATGAAACATAATCATACAGACTTTACCATAGATTGGCCACGCATAAAGTATATTTCTTAATGTCGTTAGGGAATGTAGAAAACAGCACACTCCAAAAAAGACCTGAAAGGCAAACTGACTACGATTTGCCATGAAGCTCAAGAATTTACGTTGATGGAACATTCGACCGGGATAAATTGCCGGAGCTAAAGAAACTAAATGTTCAATCTTATTATGGGTTTCTGACAATTCTGGATTCCTCAACATAAGAAAGGATTGTGTGCAGCCTTGCAGATGAGCTATTAAAATAAGTTTCTGGTATTGGGATTTTCTTAGCAAAACATTTTCGATTAAACATGGCATGTCGTAATAAGCTAAATCTTTAATATCCCAATCCCAATAAGTTTCATTATGCATTAGGTTACCTTTATAAAATTCGTGTAATGGCTCAAATCCTGACCGATTATTCCCCAACCAAACATCAAAGCCTTCATTTAATAGAAATACAGGCATTGATCGCAATCCTGGACTTATGAAAGATCCCGAAGAAGATAATAGGCCATGCTGAAATAATACTGGTTTCATTTGTTCTCGTTGTTCCTCCGAATGTTTGGGGTCGATTAAACGATGCAATATTAAAATATACCCATCTTTGGTAGTTATTTTATACTCCTGCAAGTCTAACCCCATTTGTAAGGCGTAATATCGTATATCACTACTAAGTTTCATATTTTCAATATCAGGATAACACTCATGAATAGTTTGTTTTTCATTTAAATGCTTATTATCTTTAAACAGAGCTCTTATATGATGAAGTACTGCAGAACAGAACACCACTAAAACAAACAAAAAGGATACGGTTGCTGATGTTATGTTGTATAAGGCCTTAGCAAATGAAGAATGAGACTTCTTCTTAGGTTCCGGGGTAATATTAGCGTTCATTAGAGCTGTTTACAACAAATATCACGCACCCAGAAACAATAAAGTATAAAATAGATGCTGAGATTCAATGAGTTATTTTTACCTAATAAATAAATGTGGATATAGGCGCCTAAAACCATTACTTGAATCAATTACGGTATTGATACAATGTTCACCTACTATAAAGAGATTAGGCAAGACCACGTTATATAAAGCAACTTTCTGGCACACGTAGTAAAGAGGATTCTTAATATTTTGCAGCCATTAGTGCTGAAGTCAATTAGTTTTAGTAATTTCCGTAAACTTATGTAACCAATGTTGTTTGATAAAAATCACGATAACAGCATGGCAAACAGCATATAATGAGAAAATGATACCTGAAACTAGCTGATACTCCTTGTGGTGTATTGGTCCTAACTCTACTCGTAGCTGTTCGTATTTACTCGTTAACAAAAGATTTCGACAGAAATAATAAGACGAGTGGGAAATTCGGTGGTACACACCATCCATTCTAGTACTGTTTACAGTAATAGAGAAATTACTTGCTCTTGAGAGCTCCTCGGCGTGAAACGTTGGGTAATGGCATCAGAAATCAACAGAATTTATTCTGTATGGGAGTCCATTACTGGGTGGTTGATTTTCCTATAGAGAGGGAAATTATTGAGTGCAATATACGAACTTCATATGAAGAACTCGATACCGATCATAGCTATGAGTTGAGTTTACCTTTTAGGTAGTGGTGTGAAACGGTCGCGCGTTCATTTTTCCGTCACTACAAATATTTATGTTGATATGATCTTCAGCAGTATACGAAACATATTCCTGTCATTTAGAACTGCTGAAGAAGAACGGTTATATTCAAGAACAGCGTTTTACAATTTGTTAGGGTTCTTAGGGTCATGCGTCATATTTTCATTCGTGGCCCAAAAATTAGCCACTAATCCAAGAGAAATTGCTCAGATAAGCAAAGCCAATACTTTACTTCAAGCCATACTGACGTAGAACAATTTGACAATTACCTAAATCATATCATACGTATATACAAGGTCTACATAATAAATTGAACTTTATAGATGGTCAATAATTGACTCATTCAATTCCATAAAAGTCATGTTGTATAAGTAAAGATAAACAAACTAATTCAACGTATTGTACAACAGATTCATGTGTGTGGGATTATCATTTCCTTAATTCAGAACTAGAAGCTCCGTATATTACAAATGTTATTTTAATAAAACTTCTTTAGCCATTTCATAGGCCGTCCATGACAAGGCAGTACCGGGGGCATTGAACACAATTCTTGGTTTTAGTCCTCTGGTAAATATTTTAATACCACCTTCTTTATATAATACTTTTATGGCATCTTTAAACCCGCTAATTTTCTGAAGAGTTGGAATCTCAGAAATCCCTCTAGTTTGTAAAGCCGTCTTTATAACATCAAACGGATTAGTCAAAGCTGCAGCAACTCCTCCAGCAATTGCACCAGCTACACAATGCAAATAAGGATTATAGTTTTTGTTTGGGTTAAGAATCGATGAACAGTATTCATAAACCCCAAAATTAAATGCAGAGAATGGTATACTTGTGAACAAAGTGGCAGGATATGAAATGTAAAAAGCCGACAATCCCTCGGTCTTATACAAATTAGCAGCAGTTTTGAACAACTTAATTGATTGGGAGTTTGAAGAATTATTGATGGATGTATACGCTTGCATTCTTTGTTTTAACACATCAAAAGGAGTCATCAAGGCATCCGAGGCAATTGTAGCTGCGATACCAGCTCCACTTGCTATCAACGGATGGTTCTCGTCAGTGACAATTCTTGTGTTCTTCGAGTTGGTTATATTATTCACCAAAAAAGTTTTTGTAGCTTCGAATACCGAAAAATATATAGCATGAGCAGGACCAGCACCCAATACTACGGACGAAACTCCCCGCCATAAGGCATAAGCTCCTTCGGTGCTAGATATTTTAGATATTGAATTTATAAGGCCTCTGCTTAATTGCTGAGTATTAGATATAATCTGCATTCTTGTTTTAATTGAGTCTATGGGGAACATTACAGTATGTTCCATGATACCAGCAAATGCGCCAGCAGTCAAATGAGCCGTCAACGAGGCATCTTGCGGTAAAGCTTCATAATCTATTTCAATGGCATCATGTCCAGGGATTACAGCAGTCTGGTGTAAATCTTTAGTGTTTGCAGTCATTCCGAGGCTCGATGTGGTTATAGTTGACGAAACTGTTGATTGGCTATGGTGCATGGTTTGGAGTGAAAAATTTCCAAAGGGGGAATAGTTGATAATAAATAAGCTCAAAAGTTTTAACTTCTAGTAGTTATACAACTGTCACTTATATAATCCGTGTTTGGTTTGTGATTAATGTCAAATTGACTGATGTAATCCCCAAATTTTGATTTCTTGAAAAGTTTTCGGCTTTGAAAATGTCCCTCTGAATTTTTTCTGAGGTCGCCCCGCGAGTCGCTTTAGTCAATTAAATGTGATTAGTTCTAACTTGGAACCTTCTTTTGGATTAACTGATTGCAGTTGAAGGGATTTGGTGGATCTCTTTGTTGATTGGAAATGTAAGTTGAAAAGCTGTGACAACAAAATTGACTTTCGAAAACAATGTCTCTGTTGTATTACTAAGGGTAGGACACTCTAGACTTGGGAGTGATGCGTATATAATAACCAGATTATCTTTAAAAAATGTGACTCTTTTAAGCCGGTTTTTCCTGAATATTTGAAAGTTCGAATTTTTCGATTCAAAAATATGAAATTCTTTTAAATGTTTTTTAATATTGGTGATTTTCACTAATTATAGAATTAGTGATAATCGCTGCGATTTGAAAGGTTTATTTAAAATTTGCCAGTTATTGTGCTTATTATATAAACAGGCTATATAACATAAAAATCAACTCTATCACTTAATTTTAGTCTAATAATTATTTTGAGTTGATAATAATTTAAATGATGAAATTTTGCATTTGGTATCCGATTCGCAATTGCTTGGTTAATTGAAACAAAATTAATGTATGATTCTATTACTCTATATAGTTTTACATAATAGCAAATGAGCCACGGTAAATAAACTTGTTGTCGGAGGATTTAGTTAATTTGATATCTCTTTTAGGGAATCCATCAAAAGATTTACCATAGGTAGCAACCGAATGAGCAATCAATTGAGTATTAATGACCCAAGTCTCGTAATTAACGTTATCTAAGCCGTCACACAATTGATGATAGCAGGAATCAAACCATTCTCCAGCCTTTCCACCGAATTTAGCGGCACCTTCTTTAGTCTTGACGCCCTCAGCACCTGAAGCAATACCTCCAGCAGGAATCCCATTATCAATGAAACCAACATAATCAGATCTACCATCAAATGGAATAAATGTATAATTCAACCCTTTTGCAATATACCAATCAACATACAAATCTTTTAATGTACCTGATCCATTTGGATGGTCTTCATTATTAGCATCGTAAACTTGATATTCGAAATTTGGCGATGCAAGCATATCATAATCCATAAATAATCTAGTCTTAATATTTTCTTCAAAATTTAAGGAGTTGGCAAAATGTGTAGACCCTAATAATCCTTCTTCTTCAGCAGTCCACCATGAAAATCTAACAGCGTTATTAGTTTTAAATTTACTCAAATGTTTAGCCACTTCCAATAAAGAAATAAGTCCTGACCCATCATCATTAATACCAGGTCCCTCGACTACAGAATCAGAATGAGCTCCTAATGAAACAACATTGTCATGATCACCAAAAACAGTTTCCGCAATAACGTTTTGGGAGTTTATACGATCAATAGACGCATCAACGTACAAGGTAGTTTCAATTATAGCAGTGGGATCTTTCGTCAATTTATCGATATATGGTTTGGCGTCATTTTCGTCAATGGAAACTGCAGCCACTTGTCCATCAATTGGGGTTTCTAAAGTTCCATGTAAAACAGTTTTATCATAGATGATAACACCAACAGCACCTGAAATACCCCCATTGAGAGATTTAGCACCAAATGAACATTCACCTCGTTTAATCAATGCTATATTGCCCTTAGTATGTTTAGGGAAATCATCTAAGGAACAACCATTGTTCGAGACCAATACCAAATTACCATGAACTGGGTTAGAGTCTTTAGTTGAAGGAGTTAAGCTGAATGAACTTAGAGATTTGGGTTGCACACCATCAATTAACAATGAAACCGATTTGACTTTACCAAGTACAGTAGGGAAAGTTTGAGTTGAAATATTATAATAACCACCCAATTTCCGGAGTTCAGTCATGATATAACCAACGGTTGCCCAATGACCCCGTGACCCAATGACTCGGGTGGGATGGCCATGTTCTTCTATAGAGTATTCGGCAAATTTAAACAATTGCTCAGCTCTCAGTCTTAAATCCTTTTCGGCAACTAAACTTTGTAAAACATCAGTATCAACTTCCGGTAACTTGTTGTATGCTTCAACTGATAAATTCTCGGCTTCCGAGACCAGGTCATGTGAACTGTATTCCAGAGTTACCAATCCAGGACTAACAAATAATTCTTGGACTGGGGATTTCAATGGAAATGATACAGCACTAGTGGCAAGTAATAAGAACGCCAATTTCATAGCAAGTTAACAATTATAGTAAGGAACGTAAAATGCCTAAATGCCACATTAGTCACAAAACGGAATTAGTTCGTGACATTAGTAGTGCACAAACCATATTTTTCATGAATATTTATTTATAATATGTAAATTATTGTTATCAATTTCTACGTTGTTTGAAATTCTTTTGAAACTTAACCTTTTGACCGTTACCAAATCCCCCGAATTGAAATCCACCCTGGGACCCAAAGAAGCTATTACCGTTAAATGTGAATTGATGGTGGCCATTTCCGAAATTAAACCGAGGTGCGCCATTCCCGGAGGCATGTTGTTGTTGTGGGGGTGATGAGTCCATGGGGTCGTCACCTCTGTCATACCGTTGTCTCATCTCGGGGTTAGACAACACTTCATGCGCTAGATTGATATCTTGCATTTTAGCCTCTATTTGTTGCGGTGTCAAGTCATTGCCCTTATATTTATCAGGGTGATACTTTAGGGTTTGGGTTCTGTATGCCTTTTTAATAGTCTTTTCATCTGCATCTTTGGGAATATCAAGAATCTTATAATAATCGTTTTTAGGCTTGGATTTTGGGGGCGCCGCATATTGTCTTTGTTGCTGTTGTTGATAAAACCTTTGTTGTTCTTGTTGTTTCTTGGCTTGTTGTTGTTGATTGAATCTTTCGATTTTTACCCATCTGGATTTGAATAATTCCGATTGGGCTGTGTTTGGAGGAAATGATTTCAAAATTTGTTCCGCTTCGGAAAACTTATTTTTTGCTATCAAATTATCAATTTCTTCAATAAACTTTGGTAAGAAATCATTGTCATCAATACTACGACATACTTTTGAACCACCTTTGAAATTACCAATTTGAATATATGATTCACAATATAATTTTTTCAAGTCGTCAGTAAACTTTAAATCACCAGTTTGAAAAGTCTTTGCAAATTGGTTAGATAGATGCATGAGATATTCAAAGTTCGTCTTCACCGATAAACCCTTGGCGAGTCTTTTATTAGGCTGTTCATTTAAAAAGGTATTAATAAAACTGAAATCGAATTTATCGTTTAAATTGATTTCACCAATTGAAGGAGCATCCCCTTCATTCTTTAAATAGATATGGCCAATTTCTACTGAATATGATTCTAAAGTATCAAGGATTTTGTTATACCGAGTAAAAATCTTGGATAAACGTCCACATTCCTGAAACTCATTATTAATTCGCAAACATTGTTTAATGTTACTATATGCCTTTTGGAAATTCAGCATGAAAAACAAAAGGTAGTTGGAAAAATCACAGTATTTATCCAAGTTCTCTACTGGCTCCAATTTTATTAACTTATTCATGGCATTCATGATTTTTCTTGAATCCTTTTGTGGTCTTGCGCATATCACTTGATTCTTGTATAACAAAGTATTCATGGGTGAAATCTTTATAAGCTGATCAAGGGTATCCGTACACCGGGAATAATCTTTGGTTTCCATAGATTTGGTCATATCCGAGTATAATGCACGGAATGTTTCAATAGTTGTAATTATTTCCTTATCTGTTACATCACTAAACACTGGATCATCAAATTCACTAAACTCTATCAATAGTTCCATCAACTTATTCTTGGCCGGAGTAAGTAAAGGATCAAGATCTAATGCCCTATGCAAACCTTTTATAGCTTCTTTTTCTTTTCCCAAATTGATTTCTATTAACGATTTCTTGAAATACAATTGCGATAACTCAAAGTCGTTGTTATCAACAGTTTCTATTCTATGTATAAGTTGGTTAAACTCTTGAAGCACCTGCAAAGTAGGGCCTGCTGTAAGTAGTAGAGCCTGAGCGGATTTAATATCATTGGTAAACTCGCCACCTAATACTACAAACGTTAGACTAAAGATAAGTAGCCAAAACCTCATCAAAAGATAACACGTTCGCGAATGTTCCATTTATATCAGTGTATTTATCACCTACTTAAATAACTTGGCTAACGATACCGTACCTTCATCATTCTTGGACATTACTTTAGCAACTGCCAATTCGAAATCTTCTTGAGTCACGTGAATTCTTCTTTCTCTCAACGCATACATTCCAGCTTCGGTACACACACCTTTAACATCAGCACCTGAGCACCCATTCATTCTTTCGGCAATCTTTCGAAGATTAATACCTCTGGTCAAATTCATGGATCGAGAATGAATTTTTAAAATATCAGTTCTGGCATTTAGTGTAGGAGCTGGAAATTCAATTTTTCTATCAATTCTTCCCGGTCTCAATAATGCAGGATCCAAAATATCTAAACGATTAGTAGCCATGATTATTTTGATATCTTTGGAGGTTTCGAACCCATCCAATTGATTTAATAATTCCAACATTGTTCTTTGAACCTCGGAATCGCCTCCACTTGACCCTTCAACTCTAGATGATCCAATGGAATCGATTTCATCCATAAATATAATCGAGGGCGCATGTTCTCGGGCCATCACGAATAATTCTCTAACCATTCGAGAACCCTCGCCAATATATTTTTGAACCAATTCACTCCCTGAGACTCTAATGAATTTACACTCGGTATGATGTGCTACTGATCTTGCCAATAAGGTTTTCCCAGTCCCTGGAGGTCCATATAATATGACCCCCTTAGGCTGTGCAATGCCCAAACTTTCAAATAGTTCAGGATGCTTTACTGGTAATTCAATAACCTCTTTGATTTCCTTAATTTGTTTATCCAAACCTCCCACCATGTCATAAGTTGAATCAGGAACTTTCTCAACCATCATTAACGACACCAAAGGATCAATTTTGTTGGGTAATATCTTGTGCAAGTCATAGGAATCTGATTTCAAACATACTCTTAAACTAGGTGTTAGTTTTTTTATATCAACATCCTTGCTGACATTAACAATATATTTGCCTTCAGGATGAACTTTTACCAACACTTTCTTCAATCCCATGACTTTAACCACTTCTCCTACATAGGAGCCAGGTTCTTGCAATAATCGCAATTCGTCCTTCAATTGGCGGACCTTATTATTCAATTTATTACGTTGAGCTTCCAACCTTCTCAAGTTTTCGGTGGTGCTTTGGACTTTTATTTCCGTATCTTGAATCAACTGTTCAAAATATGGCTTAATACCACTCTCATGGGTAAATGGATCCTCTACTGAAGTCATATTCGCCTTCGTAATTCGCGGTGGCCAAAAACCTTGGGTTTTAAGTTTGAGCTCACAATAGAGGACGTAAATTCTCATAGGGCCACGTACTCGTGCTATGATTATGAACTTGAAGAGGTTAATATGGGTAATACATGTCACAATTGCGTATCAACAACTTTGTAAATGTGAATGTGCCGACCAGGCTCTTGTAAAAGAAGTAGATAGTTGCGATTATTGTACTAAAGACTTTTGTGTCAAGGATATAAAGACGTGTTCTCTTGACGAGTTGAAATTAACATGTTATCAAATAGAATCCACCAAAGAGTCTATGATTATATACTCTTTCATTGTTGTGGTATTAGGGTTGGTAGTTTATAGTTTGTGGAAATAAAACATGGTAGCACGCGAATGACACTAAAACGGCTCTAATTAAAAATTTTTTTCCTCAAAACTCTCGTGAGGAAAATTTTTCAAAAAAATCAACCCTTTTTCACCTTTCACCATATTCATTTATATTTACTCCCTAAATATTTTGAATTAGGTGCATTTATAGAAGGAAGGGGAAGTTTTATTTAATCAAAGATCTTGTGAATTGGCTACTTGCCGGATTACCATAAGTTTGAAATCAAGTTTCCTAAAAGTTTCAAATAGCAATTTTTGTGGTTGATCCCTTCACAAACGATTAATATATTCCAACTTTAGTAATAGAGTAACCTGTTTAGTCAGCCACTACATCTACTTGCAATACGAATTATACTTTTATATTGATTAGTTGAATATGACTGAATCAAATCAGAAAAATAATAGTGTTTCCGGATCAGCTCCGGCTCCTTTGAGTACGTCGAATTTACAACAGCTCAATTCCCATTTTGCGTCTAACGCTTCTGGATATCAACCAGTATCGAAATCCAGTTCAACCTCGTATAATCTTAATCAAGGTCAAGGTCAAGGTCAAGGTCAGAATCAGAATCAGGAACAAGGTCACAATAGGCATTCATCTGGTAATTTTAAACATTACAACAATAATAATGGTGCCGGAAATAAACCGTTGAATTCAAATAGACCAGGCTATAATAACAGAAAGAGTTTTAATAATAAACCGAACCATCACCATTCCCAGCAACAACATCCGCTGTATAATTACAATACGGCTGCGGTTTATAATGGTATGATGTATTATCCGGGTTATGGTTATCAAGTTATGAATCCCATGGCAGTTTATGGTCAACAAGGTGCCCAGCAAATGATGCCTAATCCTAATGTTGCCTATAATGGTGTGAACCCTAACCTCAATGCTAGTGGATCCGCTGCAAATTCACATATCCCCCCACTTGCTGGTGGTTTAAATAATGTTAATATGGCCCAACCTCACTTTTATCAATCACCTCCAGTAGCTTCCGGTAAGATAAAGATTACCGATAAAGAAGGTAGACAAATCAATTTGGAAGAAGGTAAGCAGAATCTGCGTTCAAATACTTCTTTGAGCTCACCAAAGGCAGCAACCGCCATTCCTGACAAACCTGCTGGTGGCTTAAATAATCAATCAACTGCAACGCTGTTACCGTCAAATCCGTCTACAGGTGCTCCACTGAAACCTACCACACAGCCTCCACAATCTGCCGAAGTTGATCAAAAAGCAAATGCGGTTGAAGATTTTAAACAGAGAATATTGATGCTTGCCAAAAAGGCTAAGGATTCCAAAGCTAATGCTACATCTGAAAAGAAAGAAGTTGAAAAGAAAGAACCCGAAAAGAAAGAAGTTGAAATCAAAGAAGTCAAAGTGTCGGAATCAGAAAAGTCAAGAGCAAATGTGGATGTTGCACAAAGTTTGGAATCTGTCAAATCTCAAACTTCCGATGACGTTGAGTCAAAAGTCAAACAACCCGTTTCCAAAAAGGAAGAGTTACCCCAACAACAAGAGCTTAAAGAAGAGCTTGTGAAAAAGATTGACTCACAAGTTGTTGATGAACAGGTGGTGGCTGAAGTAAAAGAAGATGACTTAATTTCAGAAGAAACGTCTAGAAACCCATCATCGGTTTCCGTAGCTTTCCAAGAACCAACACCACAGGCTGATAGCAAATTGAAGCAAGAAACTGAAGATGAGAATGAAAAGGAAGAAGTAAAGTCCACAATGTCCTTATCACTGTTTTTAGAAAGAGTGAAAACAGTTGAAGGCATCCAAGATCCGTTTAGTACGAAGTATCCGGAACCACTTGTAAGTGTTGATCCTAAGTGGAAATCACCTATTACGAAGTATAGATATGATCCACAGTTTTTGATTCAATTTCAAGACGTGGTTAAGTACGAAGTTGATGATGCTTGGAAAAAGCGATTCACAGATTTGGGTTTAACTGAAAATGGCATGAAATTTGCTAGTTTAAGTGGCTTCAAAGGTAAACAGGGTGGGAATAGCAGGTTCAACCAATCATTTGGTAAAGGAGGATACAATTCCAATTTTGACAATCCCCGGCAGAACTCAAGAAATGGTAGCAAGAGAAAAGTCGGTAGTGGAAGAGATAAATCTAAACGAGGCAATCCGTCAAGAAGAAGAGAAAAGGAAGAAGAGGAAGAAAAAATACCCCCTGAAGAGATCAAACCTTTGGAAAAGAGTGCTAATAGATGGGTTCCTCGGTCTCGAAACAAAGATGACGAGGTTAAATTGGCACCTGATGGAGTAACCCCAATATTATCAGAATCTGAAGTAGAAAGAAAAGTAAATTCATTATTGAACAAATTGACATTAGAAATGTTTGATGATATAACTGATGATATTTTAAAGCTTATAGACCAATCCAAATGGGAAGATGATGCCAAGACTGTAAAGCAAGTCATATCATTAACCTTTTCTAAAGCATGTGATGAACCATATTGGTCTTCGATGTATGCTCAATTATGTGCCAAAATGGTTACTAAAATTAGTGATGATATTTCGGAAAAAGATGCTCAGGGTAAAAAACATTTTGGAGGAGATTTAGCTCGAAGATTATTATTAACCACATGTCAAAAAGAGTATGAGAAAGGTTGGTCGGATAAAGTACCACTTGATACGGGAGATGCGCCATTGGAAATGATGTCTGAAGAATATTATATATTGGCAAAGGCAAAAAGAAGAGGTCTTGGTTTGGTGAAATTTATTGGTCAATTATACCTTTTGGGTATGTTAACTGATAAGGTAATTATTTCCTGTTTAAGTGGTTTATCAAAGAACGTTGAAGATCCATCAGAAGACAGTTTGGAAAGTTTAGCCGAATTGTTACAGGCAATAGGACTTAAATTTAGCGAAGTTGAAAGGAACAGAGGGCTTTTACAAATGGTATTTGAAAATATCCAAAAGATTCTTGATAATGTCAAATTATCATCGAGGATTAAATTTAAGTTGATGGATTTACAAGATTTAAAGAAAGCTAATTGGAAATCCAAGAAAGGTGATGAAGGACCAAAGACCATCAAGGAAATCCATGACGATGCTGAAATTAAAAAACTTGAAGAGGAAAAGTTAGCCATGGAAAGAAGACGAAAAAACAAGCCATTGGATTCAAGATCAAATTCGTCACGAGGTTCTAGTTGGGGCTCGGCTCCTAAAAGGCTGGACTCAAATTTGAAACTCGGACCAATCAAGGATTCTAAAGGATTCACTGCTGTGCCCCGATCTCAAAGTAATAGAGTTAGTGAAGCTAATTCGCCATTTGCATTATCCCCAAGAGAAAATTCTAAAAGAACAGAATCATTACAATCCAACATGTTTGCTGCCTTAGGTGACGATGACCATCATGATGATCAGCACAATGATAAACTTGGTGAAACCGACGGTGTTCGAGAAGTGTAAGTTTCCGGCTAGCTACAGAGTTTGAAAAAAGTTTAATGTAAAATATGTGGAATGAAAATGTTGCACATTATAATAATGTCTCATAATTGTTATTAATTAGTCATCGGTCATAGATTGCTTTTGTTTAGTGTTATATTTATATATTACCTAGGAAATGATATTTGTATACTGTTGCATTAACTTTTATAAAACAATGATCTTCTTCTTGACTTTTCGGTTTCTGCAGTTGATACTTGATCAGAGGTTTCTGAAGTGAAACCAGGGGCAGGTTGAAAAGAAGTAAGTACTCGTAAATAAGTGTTGGAATTAAATATATTATCGCTTTGTTCCTGGTATAATCCCAACATTTGCTGTGTCCAAAATAACTCATGGAGGGTGGATACATTAAGCATCATTGGTTTCGACGAAGTATAAATGTTGGCTCGAGTTTTTTGGCCATTTAACATATATGTGAGTTCAAGTAGTATAATGACACCAAGGAGGATCAATTCCAAACCATGAAGTACAACCTTACCTGAAAAAGTCGACAAGTCTTGGATAATATCCCGAGCTTTGAATATCCCTATTACAATCACATTGAGACTATTTATAAAATATTTAAATACCAATACGGATAAAAAGGTAGTCCAAAATTTGGTAGGAGGCTGGGAAATGTCTAATTGTGGTGGGCTATCAGAAAGGTGATTATTAGGCATTACACAAAACCAATGGCTGCAAAATTGCGACCTTGAGGAAACTCCGTCAGAGAGAGCCGACATTAACATTTGGGTCTTGCATATCTAAGGGATGAATGGTTAATGATGGCAGATTAAATGCCAGCGGATGGGGGGATTGCAAAAGTCTCAAAGTTTCTTGTTGATCCATGCTAATAGAAGTATTGACTTCAAGAGGTTGCTGTTTTTGATTTTGTAAAAACCGTCTGGCCAATTTGATTTTATAAACAGGAAACGGTTTTTTCTTTTGTTTACCCATTCGTTCAACTAAAGCACTCATTGATTTAATAATATTGATGTTCACCAGATTAAGGGACTTTACAAGAGCCATTATTTTTACTAACAAAGACTTGTCATCAACAAATAAAACACTGAATAGTAACAATCGTCTAACAATTAAGACAGGAGATTGCCATTTATCAAGTAATACAAGTAATAGTTCCAAACATCTAACTATTCGAAATCGACTAGTATTAGTTAACGGGATTAATTCATAATCCAGTTCACAATCGCTAACAAGATATCCTGGTTCGGGATCGTCTATATCACTGTATTGCATATGAGCAGCATAATCCCTACTGGTTTTATCGTCATTAGCTAGAATAAATAAATTTGTGTCATTATCATAAAAGTTGTCATTCTCATTATTAATTCCATGATTAGCTAAAGAACCTGACGGCTTAGCTTCCAGGGCATTGGCATATAACATCAGATCAAACAAATCTTTATATATGACGATGCAATCGGCTTGGAGAGTATCGGAGATTTGGTCAACAGTCAAGAGATCAATCATGCTCAATATCTTGTTATAATTTAGACTATGACTAAATGACTCGGCCGTGAAATCATATTCCGTCAGTTTACAAGCACTACTAATAGTTTCTACCAAATTAACAAGCCGTCGACCATCTCCCTGACATTTGTTTACCAATAACGTTTTTATGTCTGACGTATAAGTCAAGAATTGGAAACCTAACGTTTTGCGTTTAATGTTTTCATAAAGAGCCGCTTTGTTTAACAATAGACGCAAATCTTCATTAGTAAGGAGCCTGAGGTTAAATTGATGACATCGGGATAAAATCGCCTGACGAATCCTTACTTTAGGGTTCACAGTAGTTGCACCAATAAATACAAATAATCCCGACTCGATTAGCGGTAGCAAATAGTCTTGCTGATTGATCTTGAACCGATGGATTTCATCAATAAACACCACTACCGATAAATAATCTTGGCCACTGTTACGTCGCTTGTTATTCTCTAGAGCTATGGCTGTCAGTAACGTCTTCAAATCATTAATGGTGCCATCAGTAGCCGACATTTCTGTATACACGTAGTTGGCTTCATAGGCCAAAATGGACGCCAAGGTGGTCTTCCCCACTCCTGGTGGGCCATATAAGATCATTGACGGAAGATACTTGAGTCGTAAGAAGTTGGTAATTTGACCATTATCGCCTACTAGATGAGATTGCCCTATATAATGAGATAATTTCCTAGGGCGTATAATTTGTGCTAGGGATTGGTCCCAGTTGATATTTGTAAACTCGTCATTTATACTATAATCAGTGCTAACATTTGAATCCTGGGACCAGACTCGTGGTACAGCCATACGGTGTTACGGTGTGGCGCGGTGCGCGGTACGGTACGACATTAAAATATATGAAAATTATACACCTCCATAACAGCCATTATTTTCTCCGTTTCAGATTAGGATCGGTAGATAAGGGCAGATTGACGGAACCATAAACAGAAGTACTCATAGGCCTCTTTTTAAACTTAGAATTATTATCTATGGTCCGAGGAGACGGAGAGTTATTTGCTTTTTGTAAGGATTGTTTAGAAATGCTTCCCGCGGATTTGGCTTGACTATTCCGTCTCAGCTGTGGGGGCTGGGATTGTGATACCTGCACTTGAGGCTGAGCTCTTGCTGTACCTTGTGCTGCCTGCATCAGTGCTTGAGCTTGGGCGGCTTGGGCTTGTTGTTTTGCAAGTTCAAGCTGATGATTATTGTTAGCAGTCATAAACAATTCTAATGATTTCAAAGGACTATTTAGGTTATTTATCATAGAAAATCTCATTAATGATTTCAAATTCGTCATGATATCACTCACCTGTAGTATTCTCATTGAATCATGATCTAATCCTAATGTTGACTTGTATTTAAATGACATCGACTCTGAAGTTATTTGGTTAATCATTTCATTCTTTAGTTTGGTGTGATTATTCTTACCATTGAATTTCGTCATGTTATAATTATTCGACTCCAAGAACCTCTCTAGTACTGTCTCTAAATGCAGGGTTCCTATAGAGCTTTGATATTTCATTAGTTTACAATCAATCCATTCTATGCGAAAATCACGATTCATTAGTATTTTAGATCCTCCATTTATATGGGCCATCGAACCATCTTCAAAATGATAATGCAAGTGTACTTTGGCAAGCAAGAATATGAAGCCATTGTTCATTACTTGAAAGCTTATTCCCAGTAGTGTAATCGAGAAATGAGTGAATTGTTTGGCCTTGATCACCGATACAAAAAACCTCGGCGCCGTTATGGAACTCAATTCTAATGGTTTTGCTTGGAATGCATCAGAAAAGTTTTTATCTAAAGGATCTTGATCGGGAAAATCCATAGAGAGTTTGAAATCCGACGAAGGAGTAAAATACAGCTGGATGAATCTCTGCCAATATGCAAGTGACAGTAAATTGTCTTTAGGTTCGTTAGATACTTGCTCAACAATATCAAGAAGCCTAACAGCTGCAGCGTTGCCCAAATTTCGTTTGAATATTTTGGCATTCATTTCATTCTGGTAATATTCATTTGTCATTGGTTTGGCCATCATATTGGATTGAAGCTTCTGTGCTGCCGCCATTCGTTGTGCTGAATTGGAATTAGGTGGTAATTGTCCTGGAGCCGGTCCTTGTAAGGGCATTTGTTGAGGCGGTGCCATTTTATTTGTGAGATTGATTTGTTGTTGAAATGAATTATTGGACCCCATTCCCGGATTGGGTTGGTTTATCATTTGTGGGGTTGGATTAGCTGAACCATGTTCTGAATGGTTTCCTGACCATGGCAAGGGTGCCGAGTTGGGTGCCTGGGGGATCATATTTTGGGGGAACTGGGAATTCTGTGGGGTCTTAATCATTTGCGGTTGCACTTGGGGATTGGAGCCGGCGTTGGGAGTACCAACTTGATTACCCATATGCTGGATAGTCGCCGGTCTTTGCATTGTTGGTCGATTACCATTTATGGGCATTTGGCCGGAGTTCTGCGGAGTTATCTGTTGATTTAGAAATTGGAGATTCACTTGGTGATTTTGTTGAGGATATTGTAAAGTCGGACTTTGGTTTATATACTGGCCAGCTTGGTGATTTGGTAGGTTCAGTTGTTGTGGTCTCCCACCCATTTGATTAGGCATTGTTTGTGTCATCGACGGTGTTCCCAAATTAGGAGATTGTTGGTTATTGGGTAACACTTGATTGAAATTCGTATTCTGCATCATTTGATTCATATTATTATTTATTGGCAAATTGCTCCCCATAACATTCATATTACCACTCATTACAAAAACGCCAACTTTATCAAGATGGACAGGACTTTTAAACTTGAAACTGTTCAGTAGGTGATAATCAGCCAATAAACGGTTGCTAGGACGAGATAAATGGCGATTTATAAGGATTTTACGTTGTGTTTCTCGAACATAAAATGTTCCTTTGGTGAAAAGTCAGAATTGGTACAACGAAAAAGTTCTCACTTAGGTTGTTATTAAAGCACTATGATGAATGTGAAAGTTCAACTTTGTTTGGAGGATTGGGGAAAAATGTAAAGTTGAAACGGTTTGACTTTTTGGTAGTAACTGATGTTTCAACCTTGGATTTAGCCGTACTTATGGCGATGATGGTGGTGATGTACTGGTTATAGTTATGTCTCATGTCGCATGTCGCATATTTACCTTGAACTGTTCTACATTACTACTTCGGTCTAAATGGTGGTATTGCCGGATAATAATTGGAAAATGTTTGTACAGAGCATTTAACTTTTTGATGAGGCTGCAGTTACTGTTGGCTGCAGATTTAATGTGTCCTAGGTCGATAAGGGCGATCTTCCATCAATTATTAGTTGTCTAACATACGAATTGCCTAAAGGGATAATCGACTTTATCAATTGTGCAGTGCACGTCTGTATACAATTACAGCACGTGCAAAAAAAGAGGTCTCACTTGACTGTGAAATCGCGATACGACTTTGTCTCTAATGTTAGTCGTGCGCTTTCATCCTAACAAAACTAAGTGAGAAATTGAAAATTTTTTATCGTTGCAAACGTATGTTAATATTATAAAATGTTATTGAAGTGTTTGTCGGGTCCGTAAAGATGATCTATTTGAACCAAAGATACATCACTTACCATATAAAGGAGATTGGATCGATATTTCCCACAAATTTGGATCCTTTGAATGCACATTTCAGTTCTATGAGTCAATACTAACAATTTAGATGGCTGCTTCATTACCTCATCCCAAGATTGTCAAAAAGCATACCAAGAAATTTAAAAGACATCATTCTGATAGATACCACAGGGTTGCTGAAAACTGGAGAAAGCAAAAGGGTATTGATTCTGTTGTCAGAAGAAGATTCAGAGGTAACATTTCTGAACCTAATATTGGGTTTGGATCCAACAAAAAGACCAAATTCTTAATGCCATCAGGCCACAAAGCTTACTTAGTCAAAAACCTTAAAGATTTAGATGTCTTGTTAATGCACACCAAGACTTATGCTGCCGAAATTGCTCATAATGTCAGTGCCAAGAATAGAGTTGAAATCGTTGCCAAAGCTAAAAAATTGGGGGTTAAAGTTACCAATCCAAAGGGTAGAGTATCTTTAGAAGCCTAATTTATGTAAATTCACTATAATATAAAGTTTAGTACAATTAGAATCACCTCTTTTTAGAAACCTGGCCAAATATGGTGACTCCACTAATATCAAGATGATGGTGCTTTTTGATCTTGTAGCCTAATCGGCATACTCCACTATCATCAAGGCCCATATCCGGAAGTTGTTGCAATGTGTCACCTTCAAGGTACATCGCACTTGTTTGTTTATCATCTCCAGTATTAGTGACACTATGGCCACCACTGCTCTTTCTATCTATGGAAATTGTCGACACCGGTCGAGTCTTATGACACCCACATCCACATTCATCAACTCTTGGCAACTGTTGGTTTTCCTTAACACTGGGTAAAGTAAAGTCCAACATGGAACGAGTTTTCTTTGGTTGGTCTCCTTTACAATCACAACATTTTGAAGACATTTTAGTCTTATTATTTAAATTCTCTGACGTTAATGATGACGCTGACTTTATGGATTTCTTATCATCATCATCATCGCCATCAGCATCAGCATCATGATTACGATCGTTACTATCGGGTTTAGATATTAACATACTCTTAAACTCTTGATGAAAGTCGTCATCATGAGAATTGATGCCCATCTGTTTGGACGTGGACCTTGAAGGAGGATTTGAGTTAGCAGCAGAATGGGAGAAACTATGACCCGAATGAAACGACGACTGGGTGGAGTTGTTGGGATAAACTACACCATTAACTGATTGATCGGCATCTTCATAAATACACATTTCTAAATCGGTAAACCAGGGATCTTTGAATAATAAGTCGAGCGAATACCGATGATCTACCGAAGGATCACATAATTTCCACGCTACTCTGGCAGCCCCCGAACTTTGAAACTGTGATGCCCATTTAAATTCGGATCCAGGGCCTCGATTGAAATCAACATTATTCTTAAAATTAGTATTTGAAGAACAAAATCTATGATGATTGAATTTATAATCACGAAACCCATGGTCTTCAGGATTGGCAGTATTGAAAGGGACTCCCCCATAGACAATTACAAATAAAAGCATCCCCAAACCCCAACAATCCATAACAAATGGATTATAATGATAATTCAGGCTTTTTATTTCTGAATGAGACATTTCCTTTATTTTCATCACTTCTGGTGGTGAGTAAGGCGGTGATCCGACATAGGCATTACTGTATTTGATGGGAGACTCAAAATCACCCGGAGTATCATGGCCCCAATCACTGACCCCAAAATCACAAAGCTTAGCCACGCCATTATAATCAATCAAAACATTTTCAGGCTTTAAATCTCTATGAACAATATCATGCTCATGAAGGTATTTCAACCCATATGATATCTGCTTAAAGATACAATACCTTTCACTAAGACCAGCTCGTTTCCAACCAGGTTTGGTGATCATACTGAATAGATCTCCACCTACACACAATTCCAATACAAATCCCCAACCTCGATTTAAGGTATTTAAACTTTGAATTTTGACTAGACTCAAAGTATTAACAACATGTCGGCTCCGAGCCTTTTTACTAATGATATATTCCTTGATTGCCCGCTTATAAAAGTCTTCATCAGTTTCCCTATCTAATAACGTGAACCGTTTAAGGGCAAAGAGCTTACGTTTGTTGGATGCCAACCATATAATTCTCACATCGGAGGACCCCCCATCACCAATTTTCTTTTCATGAGTATCGATTTCAAAATCGTCAAATAAATTAATATGATCTTGTTTCATATCCTCTGGCAAATAATCATTCGGGTCTGCCACGGGATTAGCAAGGATTCGTCCAGAATCATAACTGGTCATATAAAAACTGGAATCCTTGGGTTTATCATCGACCAAATCCTTGTTAAGCCCAAAAGGATTATAGACAATCTTTTCATGATTAGTTCCGTTGTGAACCTGACGGGATGGATGAAGGTCAGCGCGTTCACTGGCAACAAAGTGTTTATGGTTCTTCTCATTAAGGTGTTGTAAATGGGCCATGGTTTGAGCCTTGGACAACTTTTTGAACGAGTCATTATGGTTCATAGAAATTGATGACGGTGTTCGTGATAATTTTCCAGAGTCATGGGATCCATTGGAGTGAGTCGATCCATTGGTATGGAAAAGCTTGGAAATGGCCGTAGATTTGTTCTCCTTATGAGACGCCGTAGGGCTCGGGTTATTATCCCCGGAGTCCTTTCTAAACAAGTGCCGGAGATGATGTTTTTTTGTTTCAGGCATTACCAATATATGAGGCGTATTAGGAGATTATATTCCTTCTTTTAGTCGATCGATTGTATGCTCACCAAAATAATTTTGACAGTGCGTGGACTAGAAAAGTTTTATTAGGGAGGTACTAAAGCCAGAGAATATCGGATATCAGCCCAACGAGACCGAGACAACTAAATCCTTGCATATATTGAAATGGTCACGGGAGTGAAAAATGATTACGGAGGTAGCGATCACAGGTAGCGATCACGGAGGTAGAGATGATTATGGAAATAGAATCATGGCTTATATAATTGTTAACAGCTCGATAGCATAAACAGTGGTGTGGGGAGCACGGAAATTTTAAGCGTTACGAATTTAGTAATCTCAACAAATGATGTCACTTCTGTATAGAGAAGAAACTAGCCGCGACGAACGGGATAACCATTTCCGAGTGGGTTAAAATGTTTCGGTAGGCTAATTATATTGGGGCATTTCTTTATAATCTGCTATTAATAAACTGTAACTACTAGATTGTCGTACTAATAAATGTTCATGTCCATTATTCTGTACCAAGGAATGTCCTTATACGTTATTCTGTACCAAGGAAAGTCTATACAGCCAAAAATACACTAATTGTAGTATCATACACTAATTGTACTATCTGTTTGGTTGACATTATTTATCAATAATGATTTACGAGAGTGTGTGAGAATCGTATTATAAACCTTATTTAATGCCAAACAACAACAGTCACCATCGAGGGTAATTCTTATCCGGTTTAATATCTCTACTATCGTAGTAATTTTCAATCTTACCCACCTGATGTACATTAATATCTACATGCGGCACTGTCAAACTGCCATTTTGAGGAAACATTATCACCCTGTGGGAGGGGTGGACGGAGAAAAGTCGTGTCCCTGGCTATATGTATGTAATTGGCTAGTGAGTGTCGTTAGATTGACCATAATGTCAAAGGGGAACTTGCAAATATATCCCAACAAAATAATCTCCATCAGTTGGACATCACTCGAAAATCCCTACACCCCACCTCAACGATGTCATCTTACCGTAAGCATGTTGCTTATCTATATTTATACTATGGAAAAATGTATGACCAAACTCCGACATTTTTCTCTGTTTCAGTAGCAGTAGTGCATCAACCACTAATTATGGTTTTAAATGACAATACGGAAAAAATTGTTATGTAACATTTCTTATTTCAGACAAGAATGTCGCGCTTTGTGCCTTTCCATAGATTTGGCCAATTTTCTCTCCTAGCTCAAACTTTTTTAAACAATATTATATCCCATTTGTAACTTTTGATAAGGTTTGTTGAAGTTTTTTTTCTTTGTGTATTGGTAAATTTATTTGTTTATTGTGTAGTATAAGAATTTAGTTACTTGTAAAGGGAGAAATGTCACAAGTCAATAGAAGACGATTATCGTTATTTTCTTTTGGGGCCAATAATACCAACAACCATACTCATGCTTCCCAACCCTCCTTGTCACAGTCACAGGGTTCGGATGAATCACAGTCGGATCCGGGAAATTCTAAAGGTGGTAAACCTAGCAAGTTATCGGTAGATCCTGTTAATAACCAATTATCATCGCCGGTTAATTCTCCCACTTCCGGCGATAGTGAATTGAATATTTTCGAACGCTCAGTTCAGGATACTACTCCGGTCTTGTCAGCACGTCGATCGACGCTCACCCGGCTTAAATCCAATCAACGTGCTAATTCGTCGATTAGTTTATCGAATTTTAAGCCCGAAGATTATGTTCCTCCAGCGTTGGATGCTACCACCCAGGCATTGGCTGATTCCAAAACCAATTTGGATGACGTAGAAATGATATACTCATCACGGAGAAATTCCAGTGTAATGGGATTAAATATGGCATTGGGAAGACCAGGCCCCTTCAGGAAGGATTCCGTTCACTCCATATCTCAAATGAATGGTGCCCTGGACATGAATACTAGTACGTCATTAAATCATCCCATTTCACCAACGTCGCCTCCCAAATTAACCAGTTCCAAATCATCTATATCTTTTTATAGTTATGCGGACTTGCTTAGTAATGACGAATTTGCTAAACGGCCCAACTTTAAGCAAAGTTATAGTCACGGAATAATTCCGACGTCTCGTAGGAATTCCAACTTTTCAACCACCAATGTACAGAATTCCACAAACACGAAACGATTTAATTCCAGCTTGAATCGGTTTTTAATCAGTCCCGAATCAAGTGATAGTGAGGACGATTCTCATTCCAAGTTTAGTGGTAAATCAAAAACCACCTCTACGGCAATGATGAATGATGAAGAAAGTTTAATTTCAAGCTCAATTGGTGATTGTTTAAGGCAAACCACTACAGAGATTAATAATTCCTAAGAGTTTAAGCAAAATATTATGGCCGATTGTATAGTAATGTAACGAATGGATTAACTAGAGATAGTTTTTACGGTTAGCGGTCCTGATAAATCTTCGTAACTGCCACTCCACATCACTATCCTTATTATCAATAGTGCCTAGGCGTAATTCAAATAACCGTAACTCAAACCTGGGTCCAATTTCACTCAACTCCACCCCATCTTTAGTCTTGACATAAACATGGTGTCGGACGGAAATGTAATCATTATTATTGGCAAACGTAATTACCCGGGAACTCTTTTTTTCTCCTGGTGGGAATAAATGTTTAATTATCTTCACCACTCGGTTGCCCAAAGCGGTGGTAAATCCTTCGAAAATCAAATGGGGATAACTTTCGCTGATATTACCCAAATCAGGCAAGTCATGGCGTAATTTAACATTATGTAACGTGAAAATAGCACTAGGACCATGGGGGAAATGGTTAATGGTGATCGAAGTGGGCACCCCTCGATGTTCATGTAAAATTATCATATCATTTATACCACTTTTATTACAACTCTCCACGAGTTCAGGAATAATATAATTACCTCGATTAAGCTTTAATGAGTTGGGAAACATTAATTTGACTTCTTTACTGAATTGTAAAAGTTTGACGGATGGCGATCTGGAAGTTGTGACTAGCACTCGGGGCTCCACTATGCCACTGGTTGCTTCATACTCGTCGTCAATATTAATTTGTTCACTTTGATCATAGACAAAATTCTTTTGTAATTCTTCGTCTTCTGCTAATTCTTTAGAAAGCGGCTTTCCACTGGCAAGGGCTGCTTTGAGTTGTTGTCGTTTTTCTGTGAGTTTGGCTTCTTGGAGTTGCACCGATTTGCGGTAAAGATATTCCCGTCTTTCTCGAGCTTGTTTCCTTATCATTATGAAATGAGATGGGATGAGATGAGTGCGTATCGAGAAATATTTTTATCATAAATGAATTAATTTACTAATTACCCTAACCAATAACTAGTACTACTACGTCTTCTTCGTAAATCATCACCCTTACGGCTTATAGCTCGGAATAATCCGTTACCTGAAGCGGATGCTTGGGTGTTTTGACGTTCCAATGTCTCTTGTCGTCTTAATTCATGATGCTGCTGGACTTCATCTTTTCGTAACATTTTATCATTGGGGATCATAATGGCCCGATCTAATCCGTACGGCAATCCACGATGTCGTCCTCGGATCATAACCGCAATCATAATTAATTTCGATAATGTTGTAAACTCTCCTGAAAGTGACGTATTGCCATTGGGGTATCCCAACGATAATCCTACGGTTCCATAAGCACTAACCACTTCAAACAAAATGGTAAATGGCGAGAACCAATAATTGTTTTTTGCCAACTTTGAGTTTTCACAAATACAAATCAAAAACAACGCTAAAAATATAAACCATAAATCAAAACTTAATTGATTTCGTAAATGATTCCCAATAAAGTTTGTGGGCGACTTCTCAAGATCCTCGTCGTCGGGATTATAGTTTTGGTCTTTGACATAAACTCCAAGACTTTGTTCTTCGTAGACATTAGTTCTACGGATGGAAATGGCTATGGGTAACACAGAGATGTACATCATAATAATATACCCAACTTGCACCGCATAATGCAATTCACCAATATTTACCACCGTTAACCCTGCAGTTCTGGTACTTACTGCAGTATATAACCCACACACTACCCTATACCCATTAGGTAGAGCCTTAAGGTATTCATTATTGAGATCTAAAATGATGAAAAATATCAAATCTGCACCATTTAAGATTATTAAAATGGCAAATAATAACCATGTAGGCCCCGAAGGAAATAATAACGTGAAACATCTACGGGGATGGTCAAGAAGAAACGCTAAACTTTCCTCATACAATGTCATGGGCTTGGCAAACTTGTGCATGATCCAAATAATGCATCGTAATAAAATAGGGAATCCCGTATTACCAATGACAATAAAGAATGCTCCCCATAACATGGGGTAATAATTTTCGTTAAAGTCTAACATGGAATTTGGGGTTAAAGTAAGTCCTAAATCATTAAAGTGAGAAGCTCCTGTGAAAACCCCCCACCATGCAGGTGATATGCCATAAACCCTCAAGTCTTTGATATGTTCAGGCTTGGAAAGAATCCAGCAAAGGTATACAATCAATGCTAGTATTTGAAACCCAATATAATATATCCAAACAATCTTAATCAAGAGTTTATTGGCACGGTATTCAACACCTCCTAGTTCTGCCTTTTGTTCCTCAGTTAAATGAACAAAATTGGAATTACGGCCCACTGTCGGTTGCCAACTAAGATAATTCACTGTCCTAGTCCGCCCTAAAGAATTTGACAACGTTCGAGATACGTTTGTAAAAAGCGACTCTTCATCATCGTCGGTGCTTTTGCGTCTTGCTCCATAGTTACTGATTCGTCGGGTTAGATGTTTCCAAGGTTTGACGCTGGTGTCGGTATTAGCTCTTTTGAAAAACTTGTGACCGGTTTTATCGGGAGTGGGAAGTGCAAGGTTTGAAGTTGCACGTTTGATATTTGGCACATCATCATCGTTGACGGCATTTTCCGAATCAATGGATCGATTTTCGTCATCGTAAGATGTCAGGGAAAGTGTTCTTCCTTTCTTAGGTCTCTTGTTTCGATTAACTTTGAATGTCAATGGCCTATCAAATTGGATTTTCTTGGTAAAAATAGGTCCTTCGTCATTTTCAATTTGATTGGGAGATTTGATAACCAAGATCTCATCGTCAGTGTCATTAGCATCTTGATCTTGATCTTGGTCAAGACTAAACTGTGTATGGATATTTGGAGGTGACGTTTGTTTTTTATGGTTTTGTTGTAGCATCTCAATAGATCTATACATTTCCGAGGGATTGATCTCCCGTTTGGCTTTATTGGGATGGGGCAAATTCCCAAACCGTATTCCTGGAGAAGCAACCTCTGATTTGGGGTCCTGTGATGACATTGATGATGATGAATTGCCCTGGGTGATATTGTCATTGCTTCGATATACCATATAATTCGGCATCGAGGTGTGTAAGCCTTCTTCCAGAGCGTCGTTGTCAGAAATGGCATTCGACTGAGAGGATTCCAAATCCGAATCATTTTGTTTAGAAAGATGCTGCATAGGAATTCCCAAGGTTTTATTTTGAGTAGTATTCAAACGAGTAGAGTCAGCCGTAGTTGCCTGACTCATTGTTCGTCGCATACGATGGTTCAATTTGGAGGTGAGTTTGATATCGTCAAAGTATTTTTCAAAGGCAAACAATCGAATAAATAATAACGAGCCATGAATGAAAATTGGCGTGGTAAACATTGGAAGAATATAAAGACACATTTGTTGCCACAACGCCAACTTGTTAACGTCTATGGTATTAAGCCCAGATTGAGTAGCAGCCCCAGTAGAAAAAAATAACGTATCAATGTAGGGATAAGTTTTAACTGGGTACATCATGATGGACCCCAAAATCACCCAAACTATGATATATACATAATGAGCCACTTTGAAGTTGGGGATAAGAAAAATAAGGTAAGGGTGGATTGCTGCCAAACAATCACTAATGATTTGTCGAGTCCGGGGACCGAGCTCATGCCTATTCATAGCAATATGGCAAGATGAATTGGTGGTTTGGGGGCGCGACTTGGAACGGCGCTGTGCGTGGCTAGATGCTCGTGGTAGGCCGTACCATAAATTATATTTAGTAGACAGAAGCACGTGATGGAAATTATCGAGTTTTCAGAAACAAAACGAGTTACTAAAATATTTACCGGAACCGGAGATATGTAATGCTCATAACTAATGAAATTTATACCCTGGTTATACCGTTGATACAATATGTATTAATGGTGACGTAGAATGGGTGTGAGCACGACTCATCGACGGAAAGTATTTAAGCTAAGAAAATCTCGAAAATTTTCTTTTATTCTCCTTCCTTCTTCTCTTCTCTTTCTCTTAAGTCTTTCTTGGTATGTTTCTTTTGCAAATAGAGTTGATGTAAATGTTTAGATTGGTAAAGTGGTTATTGTTTCCGTAGACCTAAACCGACTTTTAGTAATCCAATCAAACCACTCCAATGATGGTGGGTTCCTGCCTCCGCCTGAAAAATTTCGCGATGAGCTCATACTAATTAGTTAGCACCGTTTTAGATCATTAGTTTCTTGTGTCTTTGTTTGATTTGTACAAAAATATATTTGAAACTTGGTTCGATCTGATCAATGACTAAATTATCACAACCGATAGCTCCGCCAATGGAGTCTACTGGCGATAAATTGATGACTTTGGAAACCCAGGATGGGATTTGTCTTCAAGGTTATTCATTTGGTGCCCCGATTTCTGTGGCTGGAGAGGTTGTTTTCCAAACGGGAATGGTAGGATACCCGGAATCGATCACTGATCCGTCGTACGAAGGCCAGATTTTGGTTATTACCTATCCTTTAGTAGGTAATTATGGGGTGCCCAATCGTGATTTAAAAGATGACGATGTTCCTGATTTGCCCAAGTATTTTGAGTCTAACCGAATTCATATTGCTGGTTTGGTGGTGGCTCATTATACGGAAGAGTATAGCCACCATTTGGCGACGTCATCATTGGGTAAATGGTTACAAAAGGAGAACATTCCTGCTATTTATGGTGTGGACACTCGAGCCTTAACAAAGAGATTGCGACAAGAGGGAAGTACGTTGGGAAGGTTATGTATTCAAAAACCCGAATTTCATCATGATGATGTGTTAGGTAATCCCCAATGGCAGCAATTCTTTGACGTTTCGGAATGGGATGATCCTAATATCAAGAATTTAGTTGCGAAAGTCAGTATTAAACAGTCTAAAGTATTTAAGCCTTTACGTAATGCTAAAGTTGGTAAAAACGGACAACCCATTAGGATTTTAGCTATTGATGTGGGACTCAAGTATAATCAGATCCGGTGTTTTATTAAACGAGGCGTTGAATTGAAAGTAGTTCCATGGGATCATGATATTTCCCAAGAACAGTATGATGGATTATTTATATCCAATGGGCCAGGAGATCCTTCAGTAATGGAGTCCACTGTTGACCGAATCAAAATTGCATTAAATTCGAAACGAACTCCAGTTTTTGGGATTTGTTTAGGCCACCAATTAATGGCCAGAGCCTCAGGGGCTTCAACGTTAAAGTTGAAGTTTGGTAATAGAGGCCATAACATTCCCTGTACTTCCACCATCAGTGGTAGATGTTACATAACGTCACAAAACCACGGATATGCTGTTGATACCTCGAGTTTAACTGGTGGATGGAAAGAGTTATTCGTGAATGCAAATGATAATTCCAATGAAGGGATCTATCATGAGAATTTGCCATACTTTTCGGTGCAATTTCATCCCGAATCGACTCCAGGACCCCGGGATACCGAATTCCTCTTTGATGTGTTTATTAATACAGTAATTGATCATAATAATCTGGGTGTTTTACGGCCAGTACAGTTCCCCGGAGGTAAATTGGCAGATAATTTGGCGGCACATCCCAAAGAGAATGTCAAGAAAGTGTTAGTTTTAGGTTCAGGGGGATTATCCATAGGTCAAGCTGGAGAGTTTGATTATAGTGGATCACAAGCAATTAAAGCCTTAAAGGAAGAAGATATTTATACGGTATTGATTAATCCCAATATTGCCACTATTCAAACGTCCAAAGGATTGGCCGATAAGGTTTACTTTTTACCAGTAACGGCCGATTTTGTCCGAAAAGTGATTCAGTTTGAACGTCCTGACGGGATTTATTGTACATTTGGAGGCCAAACGGCTTTAAATGTGGGAATTGAATTAAAGGATGAGTTTGAACTGTTGGGAGTAAAAGTTTTAGGAACACCTATTGACACTGTGATTACTACTGAAGACCGTGAATTGTTTGCCCAAGCCATGGAACAAATCAATGAGAAATGTGCTAAATCAGAAGCCGTTAATAACGTACAAGAGGCCATTGTTGCAGCCAAGTCGATTGGATATCCGTTGATTGTGCGTGCAGCCTTTGCCTTAGGAGGTTTAGGTTCCGGGTTCGCCGATAATCAACAGGAATTGGAGGCATTATGTCACAAGGCATTTGCCACATCGCCCCAGGTGTTGGTGGAAAAGTCCATGAAGGGATGGAAAGAAGTGGAATATGAAGTTGTTCGAGATGCGTTTGATAATTGTATTACTGTTTGTAACATGGAGAATTTCGATCCGTTGGGAATTCATACTGGTGATTCAATTGTGGTTGCACCTTCTCAGACGTTGAGTGATGAAGATTATAATATGTTACGAACCACAGCTGTGAATGTTATCAGACATTTAGGAGTTGTTGGAGAATGTAATATCCAATATGCGTTAAATCCATTTTCCAAAGAGTATTGTATTATTGAAGTCAATGCCCGGTTATCAAGATCTTCGGCGTTGGCTTCCAAAGCTACTGGGTATCCTTTGGCGTACACTGCTGCCAAATTAGGATTGAACATTCCTTTGAACGAGATCAAAAACTCCGTCACCAAATCTACAAGTGCTTGTTTTGAACCGTCGTTGGATTATGTCGTAGTTAAGATTCCTCGATGGGACTTGAAAAAGTTTACTAGAGTCTCAGCATTGTTGTCATCGTCGATGAAATCTGTGGGAGAAGTCATGTCCATTGGTCGTACGTTTGAAGAAGCTATACAGAAAGCCATCAGGTCCACTGATTATCATAATCTTGGATTCAACCAAACGTCAGCGTTGATGTCGATTGATATCGATAGTGAATTACAAACCCCCAGTGATCAACGGTTATTTGCCATTGCCAATGCTTTCAGTGATGGTTATACCGTCGATAAGGTTTGGAAATTGACCAATATCGATAAATGGTTTTTAAACAAATTGTACGGGTTGATCCAATTCGGTAATTATATAACTACATTTGGCACCAAAGAGAAATTGCCAATCGAAACCCTTAAACAAGCTAAACAGTTGGGGTTCGAAGACCGTCAGATCGCCAAATTCCTCAGTTCCAACGAAGTATCGATTCGCCGGTTACGGAAAGAAAACGGCATTGTTCCCGTGGTCAAACAAATCGATACCGTTGCTGCCGAGTTCCCAGCATTCACCAATTATCTCTATATGACCTACAACGGAGAAAACTCCGACGTGGACTTTGATGACCATGGAGTGATTGTGCTTGGGTCGGGAGTTTATCGTATTGGGTCGTCGGTAGAGTTTGACTGGTGTGCCGTGCGGGCCATTCGAACGTTACGGGATACTGGGGTCAAAACAATTATGATTAATTACAATCCCGAAACTGTTTCTACCGATTATGACGAGGCTGATCGATTATACTTTGAAACCATCAATCTTGAACGGGTCTTGGACATCTACGACTTGGAACAATCTTCCGGAGTGATTATTTCCATGGGTGGCCAGACCTCCAATAACATTGCATTGCCATTGTATCGTCAAAACGTCAAGATTTTAGGTACTTCTCCTGAAATGATTGACTCGGCCGAAAACCGGTACAAATTCTCGAGAATGTTGGATAAAATCGGCGTCGACCAGCCTGCCTGGAAGGAATTGACCTCCATCAACGAGGCAGAATTGTTTGCTGAGGATGTAGGGTACCCTGTATTAGTCCGGCCGTCATATGTTTTAAGTGGAGCTGCTATGAACACAGTTTATTCCCAAGACGATTTGGCGTCGTATTTATCACAAGCTGTTGACGTTTCCCCTGATTATCCGGTGGTTATTACCAAGTATATTGAAAATGCCAAGGAAATTGAGATGGATGCTGTTGCTAAGAATGGAGAAATGATTATGCACGTGGTTTCAGAGCACGTGGAAAACGCTGGAGTCCATTCTGGTGATGCTACGTTGATTGTACCACCCCAGGACTTGGATCCCGAGACGGTTCGTCGTATTGTGGAGGCCACTGCCAAGATCGGAAAGGCCTTGGATATTACTGGGCCCTATAATATTCAATTTATTGCCAAGGACAACGATATAAAGGTGATTGAATGTAATGTGCGTGCCTCAAGATCGTTCCCGTTCATTTCCAAAGTCGTGGGAACTGATTTGATTGAAATGGCAATCAAAGCCATTATGGATTTGCCGTTGATTCCTTATCCTGGCCAGCCTTTACCACAAGAATACTGTGCGGTAAAAGTGCCACAATTTTCGTTTTCACGTTTGGCTGGGGCTGATCCTGTTCTTGGGGTGGAAATGGCTTCCACGGGTGAAGTTGCTACGTTTGGAAGAAACAAGTACGAGGCCTACTTAAAGTCATTGATTTCCACTGGGTTTAAATTGCCCAAGAAGAATATTCTCTTTTCCATTGGCTCCTACAAGGAAAAACAAGAATTGTTGCCTTCGATCAAGAAATTATACGAATTGGGGTATAAGATCTTTGCTACTGCCGGTACGGCTGACTTTATTAAAGAACACAAGATCCCGGTACATTATTTAGAAGTATTGAGCAAAGATCAGGACCAAAAGTCCGAATACTCGTTGACTCAGCATTTGGCCAATAACCTTATTGATTTGTATGTGAACTTGCCTTCTTCCAATCGATTCAGAAGACCTGCCTCGTATATGACAAAAGGTTACGAATCTCGTCGTATGGCTGTAGACTTTTCTATTCCCTTGGTAACTAATGTGAAATGTGCTAAGCTTTTAGTAGAAGCCATTGCCAGGAATATTCCCTTGGAAGTAAGCAATTTAGATGCCCAAACATCGCATCATATTGTAGAATTGCCGGGATTGATCAATATTAGTGCGTTCATTTCCAGTTTCACCGACATCCTCACGTTTTCTAAGAAATCCTTGACCAACGGGTTTACTTATAATGCATTTTTACCACAAACTGACCAAGGACCAGTGATTTATGATGGTGAATCGCTTACTCAGGCAATTGAGACCGCTTCTCAATCGGCTTATACGGATTTCCTGATTGGCATTGCTGGCTTGGAATCAAATGTCCATAATGTCGCTGAGTGTGCAAGAAATGCCGGCTCGTTGTTCTTACCGTTTAACGAATTGGCCAATTCCAAAGTGCTGTCGATTTCGGCTCACTTTGGTTCGTGGCCTGAACACAAACCTATAATCACCGATGCTCGTACCACGGACTTGGCATCGGTGTTATTATTGGCTTCGTTGCACAGCCGGTCCATCCACGTCACTGGTGTGTCGTCCAAAGAAGATTTGGATTTGATCAAAATGGCTAAAGATAAGGATTTGCAAGTCACGTGCGACGTCTATGTGGTATCGTTATTTGGGTCTGGGTTACCGAGCGATGACCAGGAGTATTTGTGGGAGAATTTGGACGACATTGACTGTTTTTCGCTTGGGGTCGATGGAAATGTCGCCGAAGCCTTGCCGTTGTTAATTACCGCCGTAATCGACGGCAAATTGACAATTGACTCCATTATTGAACATTTGCACGACGCTCCTGTAAAGATATTCAACTTGCCCAAACAGGATGCGCTAATCGAAGTTGATATCGACCGGGTGGTGCTGAAATCCAAAGCCACGGGCCAAAAATTGTATGGATACATCAACCGTGTATCGATCCACGACGAAACGGTGTGTGTGGATGGAACTCTTGTCCTCGATGAGGCATTGGGCAAATACGAAGTAGAGACGTCACGTGCGCGATTCAATACTATGGTGACATCACCGATTTTGAATCGGAAGGCGAGGTTTCTGTTTTCGGAAACCACACGGCCGGTTAAGGACGAAGTAGTGGAATCCCAGAAGCTTGGGACGGAATTGGTTAGTAAACCGCCCCAGGGTCTTGGCGAAACCAACGCCTTGATGAATTATATTCGCAACAACAACAGTTTCCTCCGTAACAATGTGTTGACGGTGAAAGACATTACCCGATCAGACTTGCACTCGCTTTTCACGGTGGCCCAAGAAATGAGACTTCACGTCGAACGACAAGGCGCATTGGATATATTGAACGGCCGAGTTTTGGCGACGATGTTTTACGAACCATCGACGCGGACGTCGTCGTCGTTTGATGCGGCCATGCAGAGATTAGGGGGCCGTGTCGTAGCAGTGGCTGCCGACTCGTCCTCGGTCAAAAAGGGCGAAACTTTACAAGATACTATCAGATCATTGGCGTGTTACGCGGACGCGATTGTATTGCGACACCCCAAAGAGGAAAGTGCCGATATTGCTGCCAAATATTCGCCGGTGCCCATTATCAACGGTGGCAATGGTACCAGAGAACATCCCACACAGGCATTGCTCGATTTGTTCACCATCAGAGAAGAATTGGGTACTGTCAACGGAATCACGGTGACATTTATGGGCGATTTGAAATATGGCAGACCCGTACACTCGTTGTGTCATTTGTTATTGCATTATCACGTGCGGATCCAATTGGTGGCACCCAAGGAATTGTCGCTTCCGAAAAGCATTAAACAGATGTTGGAGGACCATAATATGTTGGTGGTGGAGAGCGAGACGTTGAGTCCAGAACTTATTGCTCGGTCCGACGTTTTGTATTGCACGCGGGTCCAGGCCGAGCGGTTCGCGGATATCGCCGAATACAACCGTTTGAAGGATGTTTATATTGTCGATAACAAGATCTTATCACATGCCAAACAACACATGTGTGTGATGCATCCATTACCACGGACCAATGAGATTCGGGAAGAAGTTGATTTTGATCAGCGGGCGGCGTATTTCCGGCAAATGAGATATGGTTTATTTGTACGTATGGCTTTGTTAGCAATGGTTATTGGAGTTGATTTTTAAGTGTTTAGAAAGTTTATATATTTTGCTTATCGTTGATACTCTTCGTTTTCGTCATTGGCCTGGATTAATGCTCGGGCTATTTCCATTTCTTCTCGACTATCGTATTTATGGTTGAATTCCACATCTGGATCCACGGGAATGTTTTCCTCGTGTCGATTATAATTATAATTGAATTCACTTGACACTTGGGAAGCAGCAGCCGCATATGTTTGGCCGTTATTGCTTTGAATGTTGGATCGCTGAGCAGCTTCTACGGCAGCAATTATATTATCATCCAACGTCGACAAGTCCACCATTTCGTCCACGGCTTGGTTATTCAAACGTGACTTGATTATATTGCGGGCATTGGGATTATTTGGCTGGCTGTGTAACATTTTGTGGACTCGTCGAGTCCCAGGATTCATATTATTATTAGGGGTTGATATAACCACAGGTTTCTTGACGGGATTACGGTTGATCACACTGGGGTCTCGTGAATGGTCTCGACATTCACTACAACTTTTAATTGCTGCTGCCACTGTGTCTTTAATTCTTGACCAATGATATTTCTCGCTGACCAACGACGTAGTCTTATTAATTCCCCCATGATTCACAAGATGGATTTCCGTACAAATCTGGATCTGTTTGATAGGATCCGCAATTACCTCTTTATCCTTCAACATCAACTTTCCATTTTCCAACCGATAATGGGACGACGATGACCTTAACCGAGACTTTTCTTGTCGATCGGCCATCGCTGGATATCGACCGGTTTCCAAGTAAAACTTAATCTTATCGAACCTGTAGGCTCCAAACGAAGGATCCGTGCTATTGACCAACTCCCGGCCGTACATCACCGCATCCACAGAGGTCTCGTGACCTTTTAATATCCCTGCCCCTTTGATTCTGCCGACTCGTTTGAAATTACTCGATTCAAACACTCGCCGTGCACCGACATTGGTTTCAAACACTAGATCGAAAAACGAATACGTGTATCCCAAACGAGGTGCCCATTGTAAATAACAATCCACCATCGTTTTGCCAATACCTTTACCTCGAATCCCGGCATTGACCATAAAATTCCCCGTACATATGTGACCAGATCTGCCTGGAAAATGGGGTTTGATGAAAAACGTCCCTAGACACTCCTTTTCCCATTGTTTGGGGCCGTGTAGTTCGATATTATCGCCCAAAATCATTACAGCACCAAAATGACTAAACCAATATCTCAGAAACCCTTCTAGATCAAACGGCTCAAAATACGTAGACGTTTGTCCTGCCTCTATTTCCATATTCATTTCATCACACAAAAACGCTAGCAACCCCTCGGGCAATTCTTGATCCGAATATATGGGATAGATGGTAGCTGTTGTCTCACCATCCCTTAATAA